>CAXITT010000014.1:2425858-2504988 GCA_964033795.1 Lymnaea stagnalis | reverse complement strand
CCCCCCCCCCCCCCTTTCCCATTAGCTGCCTAAAAGAAACACGGTTGGCCTGGTATTTAAGTTGGGAGCTCCACATAAATAATAGTAATGGAAAAATTGACAGTTCAAACATTGAAAGAATAATTTGCCTAAGCAATAACAATACTTGTAACAAATTTAATATTTACTGTTTAGATAATAGCTCAATAATTATTCATATTTTTCAGGAAAAAAAATTCATATCCAGTGATAGTTAAAAAATATTATTTTAAATGGCCTCAAGCTATTTTTTTAATCTTAAAAAATAAAAAATTTAAAGAAAATTTGGTGGATGTATTGATGGCTGAGTCGGGACAGGTGTATCGCAAACAAATATTTGATCGGAGTTTAATCCCCAACTAATACCATTAAAAATATATATTATAATTTTTCCCTTTCCCATATTATGTTAAATTAAAAAAAAAACCGGTAGGGGAGACGAGTAATTGTATCCCACCTAAACTCAGATTTGAAGCAGCTGCTTCCTCCCCCCCCCCCATCTCTTTTGTGCTGACGCCCCTTGTTCACATATGACAACTGATCGTTGAACACAGTGTTACAGTCTAACTCAACACCTGATTTTTGTGCCGCCCAACCACTGCCTTTCCTGAAAAAAAAAAGAAAGCTGCATTTTCCTTAAAATATCGCCCCTGGCTATAAAATTGCCTCAAGTCCCTAATTTCTCTCTTCATGTTTCCCCACACTGCCACCACCACTTGTATGACGTCAGGCAGAAGATCGGGATTCGTGGCATCACCACGGAAAAGGGGCGTGGCGAAAGTGAAACCAGTCCAGAAGTTACCGGACAAGCTCCTCCCCAAATGGTGCCATCAACGATTTGATTCGGTCGTTTTAGGTCAGTGTGGACATCTGTACTTGCCATGTGTCAGTGTTGACATATGTACTTGCCATGTGTCAGTGTTGACGGATGTAATTGCCATGTGTCAGTGTTGACGGATGTAATTGCCATGTGTCAGTGTTGACGGATGTAATTGTCATGTGTCAGTGTTGACGTATGTACTTGCCATGTGTCAGTGTAGACAGATGTAATTGTCATGTGTCAGTGTTGACGTATTTACTTGCCATGTGTCAGTGTTGACGTATGTACTTGCCATGTGTCAGTGTAGACAGATGTAATTGTCATGTGTCAGTGTTGACGTATGTACTTGCCATGTGTCAGTGTTGACATATGTACTTGCCATGTGTCAGTGTTGACGTATGTACTTGCCATGTGTCAGTGTTGACGGATGTAATTGCCATGTGTCAGTGTTGACGGATGTAATTGTCATGTGTCAGTGTTGACGTATGTACTTGCCATGTGTCAGTGTAGACAGATGTAATTGTCATGTGTCAGTGTTGACGTATTTACTTGCCATGTGTCAGTGTTGACGTATGTACTTGCCATGTGTCAGTGTAGACAGATGTAATTGTCATGTGTCAGTGTTGACGTATGTACTTGCCATGTGTCAGTGTTGACATATGTACTTGCCATGTGTCAGTGTTGACGTATGTACTTGCCATGTGTCAGTGTTGACGTATGTACTTGCCATGTGTCAGTGTAGACAGATGTAATTGTCATGTGTCAGTGTTGACGTATGTACTTGCCATGTGTCAGTGTGGACAGATGTAATTGCCTCGTGTCAGTGTTGACGTATGTACTTGCCATGTGTCAGTGTTGACGTATGTACTTATCATGTGTCAGTGTTGACGTATGTACTTGCCTCGTATCAGTGTTGACGTATGTACTTGTCATGTGTCAGTGTTGACATATTTACTTGCCATGTGTCAGTGTTGACGTATGTAATTGCCTCGTGTCAGTGTAGACAGATGTAATTGTCATGTGTCAGTGTTGACGTATGTACTTGCCATGTGTCAGTGTTGACATATGTACTTGCCATGTGTCAGTGTTGACGTATGTACTTGCCATGTGTCAGTGTTGACATATGTACTTGCCATGTGTCAGTGTTGACGTATGTACTTGCCATGTGTCAGTGTTGACGTATGTACTTGCCATGTGTCAGTGTTGACAGATGTACTTGCCATGTGTCAGTGTTGACGTATTTACTTGCCATGTGTCAGTGTTGACAGATGTAATTGTCATCTGTCAGTGTTGACGTATGTACTTGTCATGTGTCAGTGTTGACGTATGCACTTGTCATGTGTCAATGTTGACGTATGCACTTGCCATGTGTCAGTGTTGACGTATGTACTTGTCATGTGTCAGTGTTGACGTATGCACTTGCCATGTGTCAGTGTTGACTTATGCACTTGCCATGTGTCAGTGTTGACGTATGCACTTGCTATCATGTGTCTGTATTGTCACATGTACTTATTGTCACGTGACTGTATTGTCATTATCTACTGGTATTCGCATCACGTGGTTGCGATGGCAAAAACTGGACTCTTTGTTACAAACTCAACTCCGACTCGGGAATATGACGTCAAACGTATCGTTTGTTTGATATAATTTAAAGAAAAACACCGATAAATAAAGACAAGTTTATTTAAAAACCTTTCCCAAAACTTTCAAAATGCCCCCCCCCCCCTTTTTTTTTCTTCCTCTGTTCAAACCCTCTCCCGCAATGCGAAGATTACTTTGATGCCGAGGTAGGCATACACCTCGGACACAGAACGCCCGACTTATTGCACTTTTGATAACTCCCAGCACACAATGAGGTTAGCAGAAGAAAGATGCAAGGATCGTCCACAGTAATAAATAAGGTGATAATTTTTAATTATTCAGATTCAGACTCCGCCTCGTGGTCTCCTTGGCTCCATATATTGTGGGTTGGTGGCAGTGGGTGGACATGGTGGCGATGCTGGCGGCACTGCTGGCCACGATGGTACTGCTGGCCATGGTGGCACTCAGTTGGCTCTGCTTGCTCAGTTGGCACTGCTGACTCAGTTGGCACTGCTGGCTCAGTAGGCACTGTTGGCTCAGTTGGCACTGCTGGTTCAGTTGGCACTGCTGACTCAGTTGGCACTGCTGGTTCAGTTGGCACTGCTGGCTCAGTTGGCACTGCTGGCTCAGTTTGGCACTGTTGGCTCAGTTGGCACTGCTGGTTCAGTTGGCACTGCTGGCTCAGTTGGCACTGCTGGCTCAGTTGGCACTGCTGGCTCAGTTGGCACTGCTGGCTCAGTTGGCACTGCTGACTCAGTTGGCACTGCTAGCTCAGTTGGCACTGCTGGCTCAGTTGGCTCTGCTGACTCAGTTGGCACTGCTGGCTCAGTTGGCACTGCTGGCTCAGTTGGCTCTGTTGGCACTGCTGGCTCAGTTGGTGCTGCATGGGGGTACCTCTGGCATTGACGGCACTGCTGGCCATGGCAGCACTGCTGGCCTAAGTGGCACTGCTGGCAATGGTGGCAATGCTGGCCATGGTGGCACTGCTGGCCATAGTAGCACTGCTGGCCCTTGTGGCACTGCTGGCCATATTGGTACTGCTGGCCCTTGTGGCACTGCTGGCCATTGTGGCACTGCTGGCCATCGGGGCACTGCTGGCCATAATGGCCCTGCTGGCCATCGGGGTTTTGCTGCCCATCGTGGCACTGCTGGCCATCGGGGCATTGCTGGCCATCGGGGCACTGCTGGCCATCGGGGCACTGGTGGCCATCGGGGCACTGCTGGCCATGGTGGCACTGCTGGCCGTCGGAGCACTGCTGGCCATGGTGGCACTGCTGGCCATGGTGGCACTGCTGGCCATGGTGGCACTGCTGGCCCTTGTGGCACTGCTGGCCATGGTGGCACTGCTGGCCCTTGTGGCACTGCCTGCCATCGTGACACTGTTGGCCCTGGTGGTACTCAGTTGGCTCTGCTGGCTCAGTTGGCACTGCATGGGGGCACCTCTGGCATTGGCGACACTGCTGGCATTGTGGCACTGATGACCATCGGGGCACTGCTGGCCATAGTGTCCCTGCTGGCCATCGGGGTTTTGCTGCCCATCGTGGCACTGCTGGCCATGGTGGCACTGCTGGCCATGGTGACACTGCTGGCCGTCGGAGCACTGCTGGCCATGGTGGCACTGCTGGCCATCGTGGCACTGCTAGCCCTCGTGGCACTGCTGGCCATGGTGGCACTGCTGGCCCTTGTGGCACTGCTGGCCATGGTGGCACTGCTGGCCATGGTGGCACTGCCTGCCATCGTGACACTGCTGGCCCTGGTGGTATAAGTTGGCTCTGATGGCTCAGTTTTTGTCACTGCTCGCTCAGTTGGCACTGCATGCGGGCACCTCTGGCATTGGCGGCACTGCTGGCCATAGTAGCACCGCTGACCCTTGTGGCACTGCTGGCCATCGTGGCACTGCTGGCCATCGTGGCACTGCTGGCCATCGTGGCACTGCTGGCCATCGTGGCACTGCTGGCCATCGTGGCACTGCTGGCCCTGGCAGGAATACAAAGTTTTACTGTGCATATCCAGTGTTAGGGTCTGTGCCGAGACCATTAGATCGCGGGTTCCCAAACTTTATTGAAGGGCGACCCCATTTTATAGAAGCCAAGTGAATAAAGACACAGAAAAATATTAAATAACAATCATAAATCAATAAAGGTAAATAAAAGACATTGCCGATAGATTGACATTGAAGCAGTGTGAAATTATTCAAACTTTATTAACAATCCTATAAAAAATGATTTTAAAAACAGAAAATAAAAAGTTTATTTTTAGTTTACTCTTTAGTAGACGAGCACACAGTCCTCCCTACTCCAATTTGAGGTTGCCTGATCTAGGGGTTATGGAACCAGGGCGTTAGATCCTGACAGGTAACTTAGGAAGTTCATCATTGCCATACCCTCCAATAATTTACCATCAGGCGAGTTGGTTTGATATGTTATTACGTTTCATTAACGTATCAACAAAGTGTCAATATAGTGTCATTAAAGCTGTAAGTGTTTTTATGAGCTTGGCACATCAAAGAAGCATGATCTAAGGTCAAGGGCTTATTACCCACGCATTTAATCCTGAAATGTGTGGAGGTGCGAGGAGAGGGGGTGGGGATGGGGTGGGAGGTGGGGTGGTTTGAGGGTGGGGAGTTAGATGACGTCGGTTTTTATGAACAGGTACTGTCAGAGATAGGCCAATTTTTTCTTTTAGAGGAAAGGATTTTAATGGGATGGATGTGCTTTAGTGTCGCGGAAGGTGGTGAGTTGTATGCCGTGATGATGCTGTAGTCAGGTGGTGAAGTGGTCTGATGTGCGGTGATTCAGTCTTGCGTTGTCATGGGATGTTGTTATAGGTTGGTAGCGTACAGTGAATCCATCCCGGAATAGCGTTTGTTATGCTGGGAGACACTGTCATGTGGGTGGTGATGGAGTCGAGCCTGGTGATTATTGTGGTGATATAGAGAGGTGATATAGTTGGGTCATATAGTGGGGGTGTATAGTCGGTTGTAATAGTCTGGTGAGGGAGACATGTAGTGGGGTGATAGCGTCTGATGAAGTCTCGTGATTAGTGTGGTGATTCTGGTCTAAAGCTGGAGTAAATGTAAGCATAAAAAAACAGCTCGCAATATTTTCACAAACGTTTAACATTTTTTTTATTGATAGCGTGCCCCCCCCCCCCCCCGACCCCCCCCACCCCCCGAGCCACACACACAGACCCACACACTTTTGTTGTTGTTGCAGGAGCAGGGGAGGTCGCTTCTATTTTTACCGGCTCTCAGGTGTACCGTATCAACAATGATGGGGTGATGCCCGGATACCCAGTGCACATCGGCCACGCGTTTCCCAGGGCACCCACCAACCCTTCAGCAGTCTTCTATGTCAGGGACGTTCGGAAGACCTACTTCTTCAAAGGTGAAGTTGGTGTTTTTTTTTAAATGCTACGAAAGCTTGCCAAGGGAATTTGTGTGTGTATATTTGGGTTCAAGGGCGAGTCCAGGTAAAGAATTAAATGGGTTACAACTATGTTTGAGAAGGCGTGCGAAAATAAATAAAATGGATTTTTAGAGTTTAACGGTTCGATTGTCAAGGTGAACTTTCTTATATGGAGTGTTTCTTTCATACAATTTGTTCCGGGGGTTCGGGGGGGGGGAGGGGGGGGGCATTTTCGATGCTTGGTTGGGCAGTGCCAGAAGTGGAGGAAGGATGGGTAAATGGGGGGTCGGTCCCCATGAAGAGGGGGGGGGGCTTTTCTTAGCATTGAAGGGGTGACATTTTTGCATAGTTTTGTGATGTAATAAAATTGTAAGAAAATTGTCTCAAAAAAGTATTTTGTACTTTTAGGGCATTTTAATAAACGCGTGTTTTAAACTTTTTACAGTGTTCCCGAGAGATAAATGAAATAAAACTAAATCAATTAAAACATAGACGAAATAAAATATAAATGAAATAAACATAGATGAAATAAACATAGACGAAATAAAATATAAATGAAATAAACATAGATGAAATAAACATAGATGAAATAAACATAAATGAAATAAACATAGATGAAATAAACGTAGATGAAATAAAACATAAATGAAATAAACATAGATGAATTAAACGTAGATGAAGTAAACGTAGATGAAATAAACATAGACGAAATAAAATATAAATGAAATAAACATAGATGAAATAAACGTAGATGAAGTAAACGTAGATGAAATAAAATATAAATGAAATAAACATAGATGAAATAAACATAGACGAAATAAAATATAAATGAAATAAACATAGATGAAATAAACATAGATGAAATAAACATAAATGAAATAAACATAGATGAAATAAACGTAGATGAAATAAAACATAAATGAAATAAACATAGATGAAATAAACGTAGATGAAGTAAACGTAGATGAAATAAAACATAATTGAAATAAACATAGATGAAATAAACCCAAATGAAATAAAACATACATGAAATAAACATACATGAAACAAAACATAAACGAATTTTTTTAAAAATGAAATAAAAAATAAATGAAATTAACACTGTTTGAAAGCTATGAGGAAATAAAACCAGTCATCAGATATTTTTGTGAACAACGGGAAGTGGTGGTGCAGCTTGAAATAGGGAGCGGCCTTTTTTGGAACAATACGGTATTTAGACTCGCTGGCTGTAACTACATTCGCCAAACACATCGGGATGATCGAATTACTTGAGCTGAGGGATGTTTCATTGGCTCCACTCTTTCACTAAAGTTGTTAAAGTTTTTATTAATTAAATACAGTTTAATAGTTAAAAAAAATAATTTATATTATCTCGTTATTTTTTGGACACATTTTACTCCGGAGGCACTTGACTTCCCCCAGGGGCACTTGACTTCCCCCAGGGGCACTTGACTTCCCCCAGGGGCATTTGACTTCCCCCGGGGGCACTTGACTTCCCCAGGGGCACTTGATTTCCCCCTGGGGCACTTGACTTCCCCCAGGGGTACTTGACTTCCCCCGGGAGCACTTGACTTCCCCCGGGAGCACTTGACTTCCCCCAGGGGCACTTGACTTCCCCTAGGGGCACTTGACTTCCCCCGGGGGCACTTGACTTCCCCCAGGGGCATTCCCGGTCAGAGTGTACAGGGAGATGCTTGAAAGAAACACTGGTTAGATTATTGTGGTGAGAGTTTGAAGAAGTAGTACACATGTCGGGGATGGGGTGGGTGTGGGGGGAAACAGTTACATGATAAGTTAATGAGATGAGGAACTTATCAGACGATAAGATGGTTACATGACGATAACAATAGGATGAAAATGAAAAGTTGATAAAAAATTACTATTTGAGATCGTAATGTGGCAAATTTTTAGATAACAGGATGTTAGTAATAAGATGTCAGGATGTTAGTAATAAGATGTCAGGATGTTAGTGAAAGATGTCAGGATGTTAGTAAAAGATGTCAGGATGTTAGTAAAAAGATGTCAACGTGATAAGAGGATGAAATCACAATTAATTGGTACACTGATAAGAGTATGTTTGAAAAGATGTAAATAATACGATTAAAGGATTATGTAACTCGATTACAGAGTTATAAGATGGAATTGTGATTGTAAGATAATGAAATGCTCCACAAATTCCGTTTAGGAACCGGCTTAGTTACGCCCCATAATCAGATTTTTATGTGCAAGATGATCAAACAAAATGTTCTTGGTTAAAATCATGGCGTAGTAACGTGACAGATTTGGCCAGACGGATTTTTTTAAAAATATATAATGAAGGACGCATTTTTGCCCAACTGCAGACTTTTAGACGAGGTCGGAGGGGGGTGGGGGTTGGGGGAGCAGGCGCGGCAGAGATTGTGAAACGCCCGGGCGACATTAGCCTCATAGCTACGCCACTGACAGACACTACTCTCGTGGTTTCTCGTCCAGACACAAGGATCTGGAGGTTCACCAACACGACCCTGGATGTCGGATACCCCAAGGAATCCAAGACGCCTTTTCTTGAGGCCCCACGGACAGCACTAGCAACCACTGATTCCTACGGTCGATCAATGGTTCTCTTCTTTGGGGTAAGTGACCAGTGGTGCTCCGGGTGAATTATGGGAACATTAGTGAAAGAATCCTTAAATGTAGTGCTCCGTAAATGATGTGTTGACATAAAGGAACGGCAGGGAGGGGAAGATTAATAAAAGTGCAACCTGGGGATAATGGCACCGCCCGGAGAATTAAGTCGGTCACGACGCATTTTTATGGGAGCAAGGACGTGTCATAGACTCCTGTGAGTCAAAGGGGGTTAGCATTGAACGGGTAAACGGGGTATTCAATGAATAGGTAAACAGGGTATTCAATGAAAAGGTAAATAGGGTATTCAATGAAAAGGTTAATAGGGTATTCAATGAATAGGTAAACAGGGTATTCAATGAAAAGGTAAATAGGCTATTCAATGAAAAGGTAAATAGGGTATTCAATGAAAAGGTAAACAGGGTATTCAATGAAAAGGTAAATAGGCTATTCAATGAAAAGGTAAATAGGGTATTCAATGAAAAGGTAAAAACAGGGTATTCAATGAAAAGGTAAACAGGGTATTCAATGAAAAGGTAAATAGGGTATTCAATGAAAAGGTAAATAGGCTATTCAATGAAAAGGTAAATAGGGTATTAAATGAAAAGGTAAACAGGGTATTCAATGAAAAGGTAAACAGGGTATTCAATGAAAAGGTAAATAGGCTATTCAATGAAAAGGTAAATAGGGTATTCAATGAAAAGGTAAATAGGGTATTCAATGAACAGTTAAACGGGGCATGCAGTGAACATCTTTTGTTCTTTCAGCACGCCGGCCGATAATGGAGTTAAGGGGACCTTATACAGCCCGCCATCATAAAACATAAAATACAATTGTTGAAGTGGGTCTTCTGATGCACCCACCCCTTCCACAATTCCTCTTAAATAACCATTGGTACCAAAGGATGGGTAAGATGGGTAGGATGGGTAGGATGGGTGAGATGGGTAGGATGGGTAAGATGGGTAAGATGGGTAGGATGGGTAAGATGGGTAGGATGGGTAGGATGGGTAGGATGGGTAGGATGGGTAGGATGGGTAAGATGGGTAGGATGGGCAAGATGGGTAGGATGGGTAGGGTGGGTAGGGTGGGTAGGATGGGTAGGATGGGTAAGATGGGTAGGATGGGTAGGATGGGTAGGATGGGTAAGATGGGTAGGATGGGTAAGATGGGTAGGATGGGTAGGATGGGTAGGATGGGTAAGATGGGTAGGATGGGTAAGATGGGTAGGATGGGTGGGATGGGTAAGATGGGTAGGATGGGTAGGATGGGTAGGATGGGTAGGATGGGTAGGATGGGTAGGATGGGTAGGATGGGTGAGATAAGGCTGTACATTTAATTCACCCCTTACCCTGTTAGAAGTTCAAGAACATTCGGATCTGTGATCGGGAGAAACCCAAATAGTTACTCTCTATGGGCCACTACATGGGCAAGTACGTGGGCTTGGCTTACCCGGCGTTCAACTTAGCTGCTATGTCCACTGCTCTTCAGTGCGAGCCGTGGTGGTGCACTTAAACCTGAATAATAACGAACCTTGAACTAGCCCTTTCCCTGGCGTATGGCGCTATTTCAAACCGACTCGGAACGATTTGACAACACTGGCGGAACCTGCAAATAGCACCACCCTTTCAAATGGAGACACACTCGCTTTGGTCCAAAGGTCTGCGTTATTTCCAGGTCTCTCTGTATAGACCCATCGGTGGCACTATAAATAGATTGATACCTTATTCTACCGTTTTCTTTACAAACAGAATTTCAGCGTATATGGGTTTGCACCGTTTTGTCTTCAAAATCTCATATACATTTTAATGCGCCCTGGGGAAAAAAATTACCAAAAAAGTGTGTGTTTAATTAACAGCACCTCGATTTATCTAAGTTTGTAATTATTATTATTTTCTCCATTTTTTTAACGTGTTGAAAAAAACAAAAACAACAACAACAGAAGACGTTAACGTGGCGCTGGAACTTTGATTCGGAAGAGGTCAACGGACATTACCGGACCATCACGACGTTCTGGCAAGGTCTGCCCGCCAACATTGACGCCGTCGTCGAGTGGACGGATCACTACATTTACTTCTTCAAGGGGACAAAGTAAGGTTCTTGGCTCTTCAAGGGGACAAAGTAAGGTTCTTGGCTATTCAAGGGGACAAAGTAAGGTTTTTGGCTCTTCAAGGGGACAAAGTAAGGTTATTGGCTCTTCAAGGGGACAAAGTAAGGTTCTTGGCTCTTCAAGGGGACAAAGTAAGGTTATTGGCTCTTCAAGGGGACAAAGTAAGGTTCTTGGCTCTTCAAGGGGACAAAGTAAGATTCTTGGCTCTTCAAGGGGACAAAGTAAGGTTCTTGGCTCTTCAAGGGGACAAAGTAAGGTTATTGGCTCTTCAAGGGGACAAAGTAAGGTTATTGGCTCTTCAAGGGGACAAAGTAAGGTTCTTGGCTCTTCAAGGGGACAAAGTAAGGTTATTGGCTCTTCAAGGGGACAAAGTAAGGTTCTTGGCTCTTCAAGGGACAAAGTAAGGTTCTTGGCTCTTCAAGGGGACAAAGTAAGGTTCTTGGCTCTTCAAGGGGACAAAGTAAGGTTCTTGGCTCTCTCTCTGTGTCCTGTGGGGTTCGTTCAAGGAGGGAGTTGGGCTGTTTCGATATCACTGGGCTGTTTCGATATCACTGGGCTGTTTCGATATCACTGGGCTGTTTCGATATCACTGGGCTGTTTCAATATCACTGGGCTGTTTCGATATCACTGGTCTCTTCTGATATCACTGGGCTGTTCTGATATCACTTGGCTGTTCTGATATCACTGGGCTGTTCTGATATCACTGGACTGTTCTGATATCACTGGGCTGTTCTGATATCACTGGGCTGTTCTGATATCACTGGGCTGTTTCGATATCACTGGGCTGTTTCGATATCACTGGGCTGTTCTGATATCACTGGGCTGTTCTCATATCACTGGGCTGTTTCGATATCACTGTGCTGTTCTGATATAACTGGGCTGTTTCGATATCACTGGGCTGTTCTGATATCACTGGGCTGTTTCGATATCACTGGGCTGTTTCGATATCACTGGGCTGTTTCGATATCACTGGGCTGTTTCGATATCACTGGGCTGTTTCGATATCACTGGGCTGTTTCGATATCACTGGGCTGTTTCGATATCACTGGGCTGTTTCGATATCACTGGGTTTCTTCTACAATAAAGAGGAGAATTAAACAACCTCTGAAGACAAAGTTGTTCTTATAAATTCTTTATAAAATGTTATATTGAAAATTGGGAGGGTTGGTGGGGCTGAAAATTTGACAAGGATAATTGCACACAAGTACTAACTTTAAAAGCATCCCAATTAGTTCTCTCTCCCTGCCCCCAACCCCCCCCCCCACAAGGCTCGCAACCGCACATTTGTTTTCACGCCCCTGAACTATTTTAATATTCTTATGACCCACCCACTTTTACATCGCAGATTTATTACACAACAATTTCAGAAAAACAAAAGTAAATTACGCACCCAGCGCACTTGGGTTATTTTTGCAAATCTCATTCAGCGCAGTTAGCGTGAATTTTATTTTCTGTAAACCAGTGGGATTGGGGCTTAAAATTTAATAGAACGTGTTGCATTGACAACTGGTGCCAAATTTCAGCTCCATTGGTTGACGGAAAGTAGATCAACTGGCCGTCCTAAAATTTAGTCTTAAACACAGAAAAGTTCAGTTAATGTAAATGGTTTTAAAATGATCCAATTGGAAAGGGTTTATCTTGTTTCTATTCTTTTGTAATCGTAAGTCTGATCAATTTTCTTTGAGTCTAGTTCTAAATCATGTAAATTGTCCTGGCGTCGCCAAGAGGTTGCGGTTGCAGATCAGAAATAGCAACACCATCATCGATACTGGCAAAGATTCAATATTATGTTACAATATTAACAATCAACAGAGTTGCGGATATTTTTGGCTACATGATAAGATAAACGGAGGTGGAAGAGGGAGCGGTCACATATTGGGGAGGAGGGGGTAACCACAGGCATTTAAGATAATCAGTTTGCTATCATTAAACCCTCAAATTTCTAGTTTGCTAGGAATTCATCCCCCCCCCCCCGGGCTTTTTGGGGTGGGGATGATAAAACTATTGTAGAAAATCTTAGAAAATTAGGAATTTAATATCATTTATACATAATATTTTTTTAGGTTGCCAAACAACTAGAGGTATACGTCAATGACTTGGAACCATTGTGAAGGTTCTCTTTCGTATCAAATGTAATAGAATGGTCTTAAAATCAAGTAATTAGAGCAGGGATTCCCAACCTGGGAGGCGAGGAGCATTTCAAGGGATGCGAGGAAAAGTGATTTAAAAAGAGAAGAGCATTAATTATGTTCTGATAAAAATCTGATATATGTATGTAATATTTTTTGTTATTTTGTTTTTTATTTTTAATTAACATTTTACATGTGTAATTTGTCACAAGTTGATTATCCTAGTGTTTTTTGTTTTTGTTTTTTTAGTTGTCTTTGAAATTTAATAAAATAGTTCTTCGTTTTCTTTTCCCATTTCCAATTTTAAAATACATTTCAATATTTGGTGGGGTTTCGAGATTAGTAACAAAATTGTGTGTGTGTGTGTGTCTGGGGGGGGGGGATGAGGAGGACAGAAAAGTGTGGAAACCCCAGACTTTGAACCTTTGCTAACACACGCGGTTGTGTTACGTTTTATTATGTGTTGTTACGCTGTTACGATGTAGGTAAGTTTTGAGTCTTGGGTAGGAATTGGATGACAGCTTCAGTGACGATCGTCTCAAGCTACATTATATTGATGTTTGTTACATTATATTGATGTTTTGTTACATTATATTGATGTATGTTACATCATGTTTGTTGAACGGAATGATCCCCCGTTTCCAGTCCATATTGCAAGCATTGAATTAATTATCAAACTTATTCAAATGGTCGTAAAATGCTTCATTGTTTATTCTATCAAGGGTAACAGCGCCGAGAAAGGTTGGGACATAAAATGCCGTTACATGTTCAAAGTATTCAAATTTTCTATAACATTTTTCTTTGTTCTTGTTTTAAAAAAACGTTTGACAAAGTGAAAATACTTTTTGAAGTTGGGATAGTCCAGGTTTTTGTTTAGGTAATAGTTATCAAAATTAAAATTCTATGACTTCCCCGCAAGGCGTCATAGCCCGGTTAATAACAGGTCCACTACGGGGTAGCCGGTTAAAGGATATTTCTAAGACGTCATTGCCCCTTTCCTCTTCTCCCATCAGGTATTACAAAGCGAGCAAACACCAAAAGGAAGTCCTGGCGAACTACCCGCGCAGCGTGGGACCTGCTTGGCTTGGAGGAGTGTGTGGACACGCCCCCAAATAGCTGACGTCACTTCCCGCGTCAAAGGATATGGATTGACAACAACAACAACAAAAAAAGAAGTATGGTGATCTCATGGGACAGTTCCTTTAAAAAACAACAAATGAGAATTTTTTTCCCGAGGTTTCTTTTAAATTTTTTCCCTCAACACAAAATAATAATTAATGGAAGTTGACTCAATGATTTGCAACCTAAGAAATCTGAGTTACATCATCATCTTCAAAAAATTGAAAACTCAATTTTTACGGAGAATTTGTTTTTTTTTTTTACTATCACAATTTACTTGTTGAAATATCTCCATGAGAATGGCTTTATTACCCATCTAATGACTCTATGCCCCATATAATGGCTCTACGACACATCTAATAGCTCTATACCACATCTAATGACTATATGCCCCATCTAATGGCTTTATGCCCCAACGTATGGCTCTATGCCCCATCTAATGACTCTATGCCCCATCTAATGGCTCTACGACTCATCTAATCATTATGTGCCACATCTAATGACATTATGACCCATCTAATGACTATAAGACCCATCTAATAGCTCTATGCCCCATGTAATGGCTCTACGCCTCATCTAATATATCTATGCCCCATATAATCGCTCTATGTCCCATCTCATACAACCACATCGGGTTAAGTCAAAGTTAGCAGTTTAAAAACAGTATTATGTTTACATGTACCATGTGATCTCATTTGCTTACATTCAGATCCGTCTGCGCCCTTGTGTCACTCTGAATGTCGTTCTTTTTATACTGCACACATGGAAATGTTTTAATGTGAACATTCAAAGGTATATCTGGTTTTAATGTTGATTAATAAAATCAAATTCATATAAACTGTGTAGCATTAACTAACATAGCCTAGCCTACCATTAACTTTTTAATTTAAAAAAAGCATGATAATTTTTAAAAAAATATATGAATTTAAATATCATTATTTTACCACTTTTAATTATTTTTTTTAAAAAACATTTAAAGACATCATTGGAAAATATGCGCAAAACAGAAATTGCGCCACTGAACGCATTACCGCTCGATGAGTAGTCATTCTTTGGCGCTTCATATATTCTCATCATAACGACCATGAAAATCAAGTATAGGGGGCAAAAAAAAAAAAAAAAAAAAAAAAAAAAAAAAAATAAACAAAAATTGCGCCACTGAACGCATTACCGCTCGATGAGTATTCATTTTTTGGCGCTTCAAATATTCTCATCATAACGACCATGAAAAAAAAGTATAGGGGGAAAAAAAAAAAAAAAAAAGAAAAAAAAAAGGGGGATGCAAATTTTCAATGATGGCTTTTATTTATTTTTTTGAAATCTACTTGTTCTTCTTATTTCTTAGCTTCACTTTCATCCACCATCACCCATCTCCCCCCCACCCCCCTCTCCACAATTAATTCTCGGACGTAGGCATAGTGACGGTACATTCCTATTCCCTATGACCGAAGTTTATTTCATTTCTATGTTATCATTTATTTTTATGGTCATATTTAGAAGACGGCTTTTGGCCGATACATTCATTTTTATGGTGCAACTTCTTCAAAAGGCTTTCACATACCATGTACATTATTTGTTAATTTTAATTTAGTTTTTTTAGTTTTGAATGTTGAAGAGAGAGAGGTTTCTTGTCATATTGTTAAGCTCAACAAATGAAGAGTTCATTTATGTTACATGATTTGTGTTGTTACTTATTAAAACATAACGGTTTATATGAATGTATTAAATTTATATTTTCTAAAAAGGCAACAAAACCGATTAAAATAGAAAATGCAATGAATGTGTTTATAACAAAAGTAATATTAAAAGCTAAACAAAAAGTTTTTTTTTTTTTTTAAAAACTCCTGTGTTGTTCATTTTTATTTTTGTTCATTGCGATGAATTGTAAACTGTAAAAATGTATGTTCTAGAAATAATTTGGATGTTGTCAACTGGAACACCCCTAAAATAATTAATAAAAAATATCTCCGATTGTTTAGTTTGCATGTTTGACCAAATGTAACGCAAAATTGGGTAGACCAGCGGTTCTCAACATTTTTAGTGACGTGATCCTTTAATAACTTACTATTGAAAGTTGTGACAACCCCCCCCCCCCCAACCTTTTCTCAAAACACCCAGGATTATACCCTTAATTGAGGAACGGGGGTTAAGAAGTTAAGTGGGGGGTATAAACTAGTTGACCTAAAAATATTAAATTTTTTAATTGGTGACAGTTTATTTATTATAAAATAAACTGTACTTATTGTAAAATAATCTGTGTCGCAAACTGAATGAAAACTGTGAGCTGCAAACTGAGTGGCAGACTGTGAGTGGCAGACTGTGAGTGGCAGACTGTGAGTGGCAGACTGTGAGTGGCAGACTGTGAGTGGCAGACTGTGAGTGGCAGACTGTGAGTGGCAGACTCTGAGTGGCAGACTGTGAGTGGCAGACTGTGAGTGGCAGACTGTGAGTGGACCATCCACGACCGCAGTATTTTCTCGCCATTTTGCATCATCTCGTAGATCCACTGTTTTGTTAGTTGGCGCACACCTCCTTAAGATTTGGCATTTTGCCTTGCTACTACGCTGAATAGTCCGTCCTTGTTCTGAAACGAAGTACTTCATATTTTAGTAATTTCAGACCGAAAATAATTTGGAACTGGTACATTCTAGAGAGAAGCATGTAATAAAATGTGCCAGTTTTTGTAATTAACCATTACACTTACTGTATCTTGGTTTGAATGAACATTATCAGAAGACATTTTGTTTCCAAACCATCCATGTCTTTTACTTGTGTTTTCATGCCAATCTCTTATATTTTCTCCACTATGTGCTCTAAAGAATGCATGAGGTAGACTCAGTATCAATGGTAGGCTGAGGAATATATTTTGATGAACCCTTAACCTGGTCATCATTTAATTTGTTTTCTTGACATATCGAAGCATGTATTCTTGTAGTGATTTTAGTGAGTCGCGTATTTTCTTTGCTTGCTTTTCACTGCTGACAGCCACTTGGCCATTTAGAATTGTTCACGCCATGTGGCATGCTATCATAATCTTGAACAATAAAAATGCTTTAATTTTTTATGTTCAAGACAACAAACACATAATTACTGACGATACTATCAGAGTACTGTCCAAAACACAACACAGAAAGGTGGAAGGTCAAACTCAGCAATCGAACAAGACAACCATGCTGAAATGTTTAAGGGAGATACTAGTGACGAATCGGGGACAACATTATGAATATCCGTTAGACCGAGCAGTGTGTTCTCTGTAAATATGCAATTTTTTCAATCGGGTGTCACCCCTAAAATGGTGTCACCCGGTGCGATCCGCACCCCCCCTCACCCCCTCGCTACGCCACTGCATGAATTAAATACTTAAAAAATGACTTTCGACCCATTTATAGGTTGAATAAAATAATATTTTAAATAATTTTCTGATATCTTTTAATTATCTTCTTTAATTTAAATAAAATGAATTTTTTTAAACCAAATATATCGAAACTCAGAAATACTAAAAAAAAAAATTATAATAATTTTCGCCGATTCGTCACTATATAGCTCCGCCCCTTAGCATCTGAGGTCGATTGTCATACAGCACACTAGGTCTTTTACATAATCTCTGTGATTTGATCTGCTACCTTTGGGTTGATCTACTTGAGGAATTTATCTTACACAGCAGTATCTGATGACTAAAGGATTTACTCTTGACGCTGTGGTGACAAACATTAAGGTCTTAAGATTATTTCTGCACGAGGAGCGCTCCCACTTTGGGGGACATGGTATTAATAAGGCACTTTTAAAATAAGACCATTATGGAAATTCGGTAGAGAGAAGATAAGATTCTTTTATCGATTCAAACAAATGGAATTATTTGTTGATTACATTGTTCATATACATTTTCAGCACATAAATAAGTACATATTTTAATAAAGTCGAAATTTTCCAACTAAAAAAATTTAAACACCAAAAATCTACATTAAATTATTTCTCTAGTGTAAAAAAAAAAAAAATACCCATTCAGTGAACACCCTTAGTCATAACAGGGACTTAATTAGGGATCATATAGATTTTGTGACTTCTGGGGGAGCACGCTTGTAAATTCGTACAGATTGGGGAACAAAAGAAATTGTATATCTTTCAATCCTCGCCTTGGGAGAAAGAAATTTAAAGACAATTTGATTGTGTGAACTGTACATAACTTAACGGTGTTACAGATTTTAAATACACCCTGACTTTTCATTAATTTGGTTTCTTTTCCTTGTCATTCTGATACTGTGGACCTATTTTAACGAGAAGAAACCCATCGTGGAAGTCGGGGGAGGGGGTGACACCATGAGTTTATCGCACCGGGTGACACTAGCATGGTTACGCCACTGCCTGTAGCTCTTCGCCACTGTATGCCAAACTAAGATTCACCACTACAGGAGAAGGTAGGAACACTTGAATTGTTCTAGTCATGCTACTTAAATTTACTTTCTTCTTTCTTATAATAAATCCTTTATTTGGTAATAGCACCAGCATGTAAGAATATAGTGAAATTTTGCATATGAAACTATCCATCTGCAACTAGTCAACACATGCTTTAATTTCAAGCTACAGATTTCTTTTAAGTGAATTTTCGGACATTTGTGCACTTGTGTAAATTTGTGCTCTTTTAACTTGACGACCGAAAGCGTTTTCTGTCATGGTGGATTTGATTTTAGGTTTGCTTGTTTTGATGTTCTTATTAGTCTGCAGCTGTTTACCGAATCTAGGCCCATATTTTGGTTGTTGTGTACCCACAAATTAGCGCCTAATGAGCTAAGGTGAGAATTTGTGAATTTTAGTTATAATTAGGGCCTAAGTATAGCGAAGAAAAAAAAACCTATTGATACACGACTCACAACATCAACAACGCATTTTAACATTTTTTTTACGTGCGTGCTCAAACATGTAAATGAAAATGTAATGAATTGACACTGAACTGAATTGTAATCTTGTCGTATGTTAGTATATTACCCTACATTGTAAATGTAAGCTGATTGATCATCATTTTAATTATGTATGTGTGTAGAATCTAGCCTGCAGTCAGGGTCGAATTCAGCAAACTAGAGACTAGAGGCCTAGTCTAGGCCAGTGTTTTGTTCGGCAAACTCATTAGTGACATTAGTCTTAGACAAAAGAGCCACAAATAAGCAGCAGGATGATTACAAATTTTTTAGAGCTGTTAAGAACCATGTTTTTCTGAGTCAAAACCGAACACACGCCAGATTGCCGATCACGGCCCTAGGCTAATTTTAATTAAATTTGTAGGTCCCTTGCAATCATCCCAGAAACTGAAGTGGCATTAAAGGGTGTGCAAATTTAAAAGTCAATCTTAAGCTCAGTAGGGAAATAATTTATCAATAATTGATTAGCTATTCTCTCTACAGTACGACTTTTTGTAAATATTTCCTTTAAATTAATGTCCAGAGCCTTAGCATGAGTTGCATGTCTTTTGAGACCTTTAATTGCCACTTTTTGTTTTTTATTATTTATTATTTAGCTAATTATAAGTATTTTCTATTACTATTAATTTCTTTACAACATCCCAACTGTGAGTCCATTAACTGGAATATTTAAATATCTGAGGCCCCATAAAGCGACATGGGTTGCAAGGCCCATGTCGTGACGGCTCTGTTAATATCACTGCTGTGTGTTTTATTTTATTTAAAATTAATAGTAAATTATTTTATTTTTATAAATTAATTTTTTAGCTCATCAATCTATAAAATGTTTCTCCTCAATTTTTGAGGTGCTAGGCTTAAGCCTACTAGACTATTTAGCCTAAAGGGAATTCTGGTACTGCCATTAGCATTTAGGCCTAGACTTAGACTATTATAATACAAATTATAATTATATTGATAAGTATTGAGTATTGTTTAAAATGATGATATGATATTGATCACTAAAAAGCATAGAGTAGTAGGCGGTTATATTAATTTAATAACCAGTAATGAATGCAATGTGAGAATCAGACTATTATTTACTATTAATACTAGTTATGATGATTGATTACGTGTATAGCGCTTGTGCCCAGTTAAAGATCAGTGATAAGCTGAGACTGGCAATAATATATTTTTCAAGGTAAAATGCTATCCGTGATTCATGAAAATAATTAATACTAATATTCATAAGATAATACTTGATGATTTTATGATCCAATTACTATTTAAAAATAATTAGGCTATATAACTAGTAAAAGTAAGCCTATCTGTTGAGACTATTGCTTTAAAAACAACACTGCATTACCAGATTTCATGTCCTATGCCTATGGTAGTTATGCAATGAGTCATGACTTTGAAGCATCCTTATATACCAACAACATGATGAAAAGGAAACTAGGTACACATAATCCTATTTCACAATAAACACATCTTTCTCCATAAAAAATGTTTTAGCAATAGATTTCATCTTTCCAAAATCATATTTTCAAACAGAAAATAAACTTTCTCAAAAATTATCTTATAAATTATGAAATAGAATTATTAGGAAATATTATCTTGCCACAGACAGGGGCTTAGAAAAGAATAATATAGAAAATGATGTCTCTCCCTGAAATTCAAACACATCTGCATTTAGAGACCAGATAAATGTAACAATAAAAAAAATTTAAAAGATTTCAAGAAATTCTACAGGCTTTTCTATATGTAAAATCAAGAAATCACATTAAAAATGAAAAACAAAACAGGAAGTGGACAATAATATTTCGTAACATAACTAATTTTATATTATTGGCATATATGCATCAGAAGTAGTAATAATAAATTTGTTCTCTACACACCACAAACAATTAATCGGAATGTGATGATGTCAATCATGGGTTAGATTAACAATGGCAAGAATTGAAAGTGGGTAGGACCGCAGATAAACCTTTATTCACCAAAGTCACAATTTTAATCTGGTTCTGGTAGCAGACCTGTTTACTCTTACGATTTTGGCGTACAGTGTACGATTTTTAGGTGCATACATTATATATACTGTATGTTTATTTTCTTACTATTAAGATAATGTATTGAACGATTTTGTGTTGATATTGTACGATTTTAAGAGTTTTAGGGTAAACAGGTCTGTGGTAGTGTTCGTTGCTGCATCCATATACTGGCATCTGTGCAACGGGTGGGGAAGCGATGTTCCTATTCTAACAGCTCCTAGCAGAAGCCATGGCAGCCTTACTTGAAGCTTTCATGTCGAGTCCACAGCGGCATTGTCCAGGTGGTTCTAAGCAATTATTGTGCATGGGAAGAATGATCGTTTATACTGCACTGTGTTACACCGAGGCACAGTGAAGCATTTGCTATTGTTTCGGGTGTAATTGTTTATGGGGTTTTCAGTGGTGAAATCAGTGTTCAGCTAGCGTTTGACTCTGATTAATCGACCTTGCTTCTGTGGGGTGAGGTATGTGTTTGCTGGGATGGCAAACAAACTATATCACACAATCTCAAAGATAGATTGTCATATTCTCATGACAGATGACGGGACATAATAGATTCTTTAATCTGGGTCCAAAAATTACATCACAATTAAGGAATAAAAATTGAATTTAACCCTGATTTTACCTTTTCCAATTGTAGAAGAAAGATGGACTTGAGAGGTGAATGTCAATATCTTCTTCAAAAGCTGAAACAATCTCAGCAGCAGGCTCAACTTCTAACTGGAAAAAAGACACAACATGTCACAGAGAAAAGGAAGAAGAAGCCGGAAATAGTCATTGAGCAAAAATCAGCTAAAGAGAATATCGACCCCCTTGTTATTGAAATTAGCAGCATGGTTGAGGACAATACAAACACTAAATCCAAAAAAACAGAACTTGCCAGAAACAAGTTATTGAGCTATTCAAAAGAAAATGTCCCCCCCAAGGTAATAGACAACAATTTTGACGTCAGAATCACAGATTTTCGCAACATTGATAAATTACCAATGGGGACAAAATCTCAGAGTATAATCAGAAATGAGGAACATTTTTGTCGGCTCAAAAAATCTCCATTGTTAGATAAACCCCAAGAAAATGCAAATTATTCTGCTGAGGAAAATACCCCTGAGAATGAAAAGCAAAACGCAGAAAGTTTACAAATTAACGCTAACAAGTATGCTGAGAATCATCCCAGTAATTTGATACAAAGGAAAACTCTTTCTAAAGCTCATGTCCAGCCGCATCAAGATGAAGAAAACTTTTCACACCAGTCCTCGGTGCAGTCATCTGATTACGACAGTAAAAGTGAATTTAGGAAACAGCTGGAGCATGATGGGAACAAGAGGGCGATGGCCGCTGCTCTCAACAGATCAATAATAAAGTCAAACCCATCTGTGTCAGGAAAGTCAATAAATGTAAGTTTTTATTGTTCTTGAAATTATAAAATGCATGTACCACTGCTTAAACAAAAACCTTAGTTTTGTCACCAGCTTCTCTGTCTATTTCTATGCTCAACCCATGGGCACCACATGCCCCATTCCCCATTACTGAAACCTCTGGCTTGTAAGTCAGTGATAATTTCTGATATCATAGAGAAAACATCCCGATCAGTGTTATGAAACCTTGGAGTAGTGACCATTTTTGTGGGGGTTTATTATTTTTGTGGCGACATATGGGTCTCCACAGAACTTTATTCTATAAAACTTGTTGTTGCAACCATTTCATAATGAAGTTCAAATGATAAGTCCCTAAACAGTTGTTGAACATATTCATCGGCATATTTATTTTATGAACTCTATGATCTGACATAGGAGAAATGTCTAAACTATGGCTCTGTGCCGCCTGTTTAGTATTTTAATTGAAACTAATGTTAGGACAAGTAAAAATAAACCTTAATCCATGTTTCCAATATTTTATGTAAACTTTTTCTGAAAAGTTATTAGTTGCTAAAGTGAGTTGAAGTCAATGCAAAGACTGTTCATTCTAATAATTAAGAATATATACTTTATGTAATTTATTTGATGTTTTTGATTCATGTAAAGAAAGCCTAATCATTATTTCTGTACTCATGGGTAGGAGTCTTTCAATGACTTTTGGTTTACTAGTAACCTGGTATTCAATAATATACCTTGTTATGGATTCTTTAAATACATGACCGACGAAACCAACGGTCAATATCTATGACTGACCACAACTTATCTTGGACGGTCCATGCCTCTAATTGCTTTCATGTCAGAATGTCAACAATCTATCATTGGCTGCCTGGAGAGATATTTTAAATGCAGATATGATGTTATTTTTATGATGGTTATTCAAATTAAAAATGTATCAATATGTTTGAGTAAGTCTGACATTTGGCGCATGTGATTTCCCAGGGAGACAACCGTTCACCGTTTGCTGGGCATGGCACAAAGACACCTCTACAGGACCAGCATTTCCTGGGCTATGACTGGATCGCTGCTGTGCTGGACAATGATTCGGAGCTCATGACTCAGACTGAGAGCTTCTTCAATGAACTGAAACACTTCAGGAAATCTTATAAGGACGAGTGTTGCAGCACACATTACAAGGAGTGAGTAGGGATAACTTATCGTTAGCGCTTGCTTTGGTTAAATAGTGTTTCATGAGATATTATTTATTTCCTGGTTGCTATCAGCAAAGAAATAAATTGTGGAGACTCGACAGCCTAGGGTTTTTCAGAAACACAACAAATAGGAATGAAAGTCAAGGACAGGGCTGCACACAAATTGTTATAACACATTGCCGACACATCTCATGTCTACTTCCTTGTTAGCAGTAGAATAAATCATATACAAAGTGGCTCAATCAGTTTGTCAATTTCTACACTTGTCTGCCTTTCAGGATTGAACTAACTTCAATACAGGATCATACACCTTCATTATAGACAGTATTAGAACACATATTCCATGAACTGATTTTCTTGTAACAGTATTTAGAACACAGATTCCATTAACTGATTTACTTGTAACAGTATTAGAACACAGGTTCCATTAACTGATTTACTTGTAACAGTATTTAGAACACCATTCCATTAACTGATTTAATCTTAATATTATTAGAGCACTCTTTATTCACAGAAGAATTGGCTTTGGTATTTAAACACACAGACACATAACAATAAAATGATGTTTTCTTTATATCGCCTTATAAATATAAAAAGACATTTTAACCTTGGATTAGATCTCTCCAGGCTTTATAACAGTTTTAAAGAACAGTTTATAATAGAACAGTTGTATAGAACAGTTGTATAGAACAGTTTCATAGAACAGAGTTTCATAGAACAGTTTATAATAGAACAGTTTATAATAGAACAGTTCTTCAGGGATTTGTTCAGCTTAGGAATGAGTTAATTTTGAGAGCTTGTAACATTGTCAGTTAGGCAGACGTCAGTATTCTTCCAGTTTGAGATCCTCAAAAATGACTCAGTCCTTCCTGATGAAAAAAACTGGGTCATTATTCAAAGCAAAAATAGCTTCATGAATGATCATCTTAATGTACACCACACAAATTCTGAATTCCCCTTTTGTTCAGTGTATAGGCCTCACTCTCTCTACCCTCTGACTCAAAAAAAAAATTTAAGTCTTTAAATTTAAACTAGAGGTGTTGCAAAAAAAGGTAATTAATTTTAAAAAAATTGAAATAGCAACACACTTTAAACACTTTAAGAATGAGGCTCATAATCAAGAGTGATCTAAACATAGGAAAAATAATGTAAATTAGTGTTAAAATTAATAAATGAAAAATATGTAACTATTTCATGTCAGAAAATATGAAAAATATACAGGTTTAAATAATAATGTTCAATTGTGTGACATTAAAAATTTGTATGTCTAATTTGGATTACAAATTATATAGTTACATGTTGAAAGCTCAACCAAACTTATAAATGCTTCTGCTTAGTTGAAAAGCGGTATAACAATAAAACACTTATTCTGAATGTTCTATTGACCATATTTGGACAGAGAACCTCACACCTTGATTGACTTGGAACCAGAACCAGTAGTGGATGCTCTCACACCGTCAAGTAGGTTCATTGTTATGTTCATCTCACACCATCAAGTAATTTCATTATTATTTTGTTCATCTCACACAATCAAGTAAGTTCATTATTATGTTCATCTCACACAATCAAGTAAGTCCATTATTATTATGTTCACCTCACACAATCAAATAAGTTCATTATTATTATGTTCATCTCACACAATCAAGTAAGTTCATTATTTTGTTCATGCATATTTCCTTGGTGTGTTAAAATCTCAAATGTCACAATTCTTACACTAATTATTTATTACACAACTTGGACACCAATAATTCTTACACAACTGGAAACCAGTAATTCTTACACAACTGGACACCAAAAATTCTTACACAACTTGAAACCAGTAATTCTTACACAACTGGACACTAATAATTCTTACACAACTGGATACCAGTAATTCTTACACAACTGGACATCAGTAATTCTTACACAACTGGACACCAATAATTCTTACACAACAGACACCAATAATTCTTACACAACTGGACACTAATAATTCTTACGCAACTGAACACAAATAATTCTTACACATCTGGAAACCAGTAATTCTTACACAGCTGGACACCAATAATTCTTACACAACTGGACACCAATAATTCTTACACAACTGGACATCAGTAATTCTTACACAACTGGACACCAATAATTCTTACACAACAAGACACCAATAATTCTTACACAACTGGACACCAATAATTCTTACACAACTGGACACCAGTAATTCTTAAAGAACAAGGAACCATTAAGTATTGATACAACAAAGCATCATATGGAGTTTTATAGAACAATTCCTAAATTTGTTTTTTTCTCCATGTTATGCTAGTATGTCCTATTGGGATGAATTAGAAATGGTTTTGTATGTGGGAAGAATATTATTGTGTGGGATATTTTTGAACTTTTTGTTGTGCATTGCACCAAGCTGGTCCCATTCATCCAACACACAAGATACTTTTTTTTATTATGGTTGGCATCTATTGAAAACCTGTTTGTTCCCACTAATGGATGGGAGTTGAAACCATTCCCATCTGTCACGTGTTCTTTTTTGTTTTTGTGTGCTCTACCAGAAATTGAGCCTTACACAGTCAATGAAAGATTGTTCACAGAGAGACTAAATCCTGGCCTTGCGGAATACCACCCAGACACAGGCACAAGAGGAAGAGAACGCACCAAAGGAAAGCCGAGATTTGTGAGGTTTGTGTGGCAGCAGGTCATAGCTTTGCTTTGCCTTTAACCAGTTTGATAAGTATGATTTATGAAAACAATTTTCATTGATATTTTATGAAATAATAAAAGCCATTTTAATGATATTTCAGGACGCATGAAAAGTTAATTTTAATGTTATGTTATGAAATAAGAAAACAGATGTTTTTAAAGAACATTTTAAACAAGTTTTCAAGACTTCCTTTCAACTTGCAAATCCATGGGGTTTGTATGTAACTTTGTAGCATAATCTTTTTTGTTGTTGCGACATGTGACCCTCTTGCTTGTTTGATCATCTGGCTCATGTTTACCTGAAAGGTCCCATCTGAGTTGTGGCCACGGTTACAGCTCTGTTGAGCTGGGGAGGGTGAGTGAAGGGGAAATAAGAAAAGGGGATTTAAAAAAACAAAAAAACCTTCACTTCCAATTGGAACTTGGCCGGGGGGTGGGGGGGGGTGGGGGGGGGGGGAGGTGGGCAGGGCATTTGATGAGTGAAGGGGAAATAAGAAAAGGGGATTTAAAAAAACAAAAAAACCTTCACTTCCAATTGGAACTTGGCCGGGGGGGGGGGGGGTGGGGGGGGGGGGGGGTTGGCAGGGCATTTGAATAACTAGTCAGATTAATGGAAAGAAAGTCTGTGCAGAAAATATTTTTACAAATTAAGAAGAAAGGAAAACATATTTCTTCTACATTTAACTCGATTCCTTTGGCTTCATAGGGTGTCTTTCTACCCTTCTACACAGACTTTCTTAGTGCAATTCATTAAAATAATTTAAAGGCATTTTCTAATTTTTAGTTGTTTTTTTTTAAATAATTTTTTTATTGGTCACATTTTAAGTCTAATACCGAGACAAAAGATAAAAAAATTTAAAAAAGCTAACGACATTTTCAATGTTTAATTTTTCTCTTAATTTCAGGGTGAGTATTCCTTCATCAAAACTGCAATCACCGTACAGAGTCAAACCACATCGCAGAGGAAGTTTTGATGCCAGTGATTCTTGTTCCTTAAAAGATGTGAGTACACTACATGTGCTAATACATCTACCATTACATCTACCACTACATCTACCGTTACATCTACTGTTACATCTGCACTACATCTACAGTAAATATACAAATAAACCTAGCATTACATCTACAATCACATGTACAAATACGTCTACCATTATATCTACCATATCATAAACAATTTCATCCACCATTATATTTACCAACGGTGGCCAAACCGCGGCTGGCGAGCCGCATGCGGCTCTTCTGTGTTCACATTGCGGCTCGCGAACAATTTATGAAATTAAAAATTTTCGTCTGAAATATATAATATAAAAAATAAATGAAAGTTTAAAACAATTGAAAAGTTTAAATCATTAAATTCAAATAAAAAGTAATTTTAAAAAATAAATCACAAAAGGAATATTTCATTGTGAGTGGGGTCGTGTCCAATGTTCCCTTTAAGCTGCGCAGCTAATTTCCACTAAAGGGTGTGTTTGTGTCTGGAGGCTGTAAAATTTGCACAAAAAAAAATTGATGCTGTAAAAATGTGCACACAAATTTATGATTTTGCACACAAACCAACAAATGTTAGAGGGAACATTGGTGGTGACCCATAGTGCTTCAATGCGGCTCTCAACCATTTTTTTAATTTTAAAAATGGCTCTCAGCTACTACAGGTCTGGCCACCCCTGATATATACAAATACATCTACCATTTAATCAAACATAACATCCACCATTACATCTACCACTGGGGATCATAAACTAAAGAATTCAGTGATTTAAATTTAACATAACGTATTTGCTTATTTCAAAAGATCCAATTTTTGTTATATTATTTAACTGTTTATTAATTTTTTTGTATAAATTTATGCTCACTCCATGACATTATGAACTATGGTAACATAATGTAATTTTTTTATAATTATTAGTTAAAACAAAGTTATTCAAAGCATTTTTTAAAAACAAAAGTGTGCGCTATTCAAAGACCACAGAAATAGAAGACATGTTTTAACTGAAGTCTTTGACAGGTTTCAAAGACGGTTAAGTAAACAATTTGATTAAGTTTGTCATTTTTTAATAAAATGGTATAAAAAGTATTTGAGACATGAAAATATTGCATCGACTACCACTGAGACAACAGAGCTGCAGGAATGGACCAGAGGCTGCAGTAAGTAACTATTGCCAATATTTCATATTTCCAATATTTCTCTTGCAATCTCCAAGATATTATGACACAGAATGGAGCCTACCTGGTCCACAAGCTTGTTGCATACACAGTCAACAACCTGTTTGGTCCACAAGCTTGTTGCATACACAGTCAACAACCTGTTTGGTCCACAAGCTTGATGCATACACAATCAACAACCTGTTTGGTCCACAAGCTTGTTGCATACACAATCGACATCTGTTAAATTCTAAATTTTCTTTCTCAGAACTGTCTTTTGGGCTGGGAAAACACCATGCCGAATGTGATCCCCTATGCCCGGTCCATGGACCTAAACACAGAGGCCAGGCGACCTGTCAACTCAACCATCACAGTAAGTAGTTTGCATCAGTGGTCCCTGGCTCAGTGTTTAAACATTTTGACAGCTTTTTTGCTATTTCAATTTTTGTATTAACCCCTTTGTCAAGACAAAAAGATAACTAAAGTGGATAAGGGCTTTGTAATAGCAAACAATCAATATTCCTATCAAAAACTACTTCTCGGAATTTCACGTACTGTAAAAGATCCTTACTTGATATCGCTCTTATTGATTTGTAAAGCTGAGTGTGTATCTCAGTTGTTTCCTAAATCTGAGGTTATATCACTGAATTGATTTCTAAATCTGTTGCTATATCACTGAAACTGATTCCTGAAATAGATGCTCTCTCCCTATAACTGATTTCTAAATCTGTTGCTATATCATTGAAACTGATTCCTAAAATTGATGCTCTCTCCCTATAACTGATTTCTAAATCTGATGTTACATCACTGAAACTGATTCCTAAAATGTATGGCTATATCCCTATAACTGATTACTAAATCTGATGCTATATCCCATTTTTTGTTTACTAAATCAGATGTTATAAGTTATATCCATAAAACTGATTCCTGATACTAACCTTCATTTTGCCTTGATATCCACAGACTCTAGCAGAAGCTGAACAAATAGCCAGCTCAGTTCACCAGGCCCAGTGGCCATTTGTCAGGTCAGCTCGTCACCACGCTCTGTCATCATGGAAGAAGCATTACCTGGACATGACTGACAACATGCCACTCAGCGAGGACATGTCTTCAAATCTCTCTGTCAGTAGGTCGCTGTCTGAGCCTGCTCAACGCAAGACCACCACGGATAAACTGCTCAACTCGACCTACCAGATGATGTACGAGATGGAGAGACTAAAGGAGGAGAGAATGCTGGAGAGAAAGAAGGAAGATCAAGCAAAGAAACAAAATACAGCATAAAATTTGAAATCAAGTTTCTGCTAAAAAATGTATTAAATCTGGGATTCCCAAGCTGCCAACAAGGAAAGTTGAGAATTACTTTTGAGTAAAAATTTATTAATATGCCTTGTCTTACATCTATTCTAAATTTAATAATTTCTGCTATTTAATGTGACTCTTATCTGCTAAATATTTTAGCACCTTTGACTGTAGTTAGGGTACAATTAACTATGGATTGGGAGACCTCTGACTAAAGGTTGGTTGGCCAATGACCAAATATTTGTTTACCACTGACTCACCTAAGGTTTTGTTGACCACTGACCAAAGGTTGGCTCACTGTTGACCAAATGTTCATAACTCTAACATAAGGTTTGTGATGTCAGACTAGCAGTGTATGATCCAAGGGTAAATTTCTTTGCATGTCTATTAAAAATTAAAAATGGCTTAGAAATACCTAGATATATTTAGAAATACCTAGATATACTTAGAAATATTTAGATATACTTTATGGCAAGTAAGATGTAAGTTTTTTTTACATTTTTCTTGTTAAAACAGTTTTGTAATTTTCTTTATACACAGTTATTATATTTCATTGTATACACTTTGTACAAGTTTATTTGAAGATTCATACAAACAGAACAACGTGCTGTAAATAAATTGAATTGAAGCAAATGTCAAACCATACCCTTGTGTATCTGCTGAAAGTTTGTTATGGCCTACTTCCATAGGAAGGGATGGTCACTTACTTGTAATACTACAGGTATATGTGGGAAAAGTTTTGTAGAAATTTTAAGCAAATTGTCTTGAAAAATTAAAGTTTTCATTTCACTGATCACTCTAATTTTATTTGTCTTCTTAATTAAAACGCTCATCATAGATCAACTGCTATATAGATAAACTGTTCTATAGATAAAGTGTTCTACAGATAAACTGCTCTATAGATAAACTGTTCCTGATTCTACTTAACAGGCAACTTTAAAAAATAAATTTACTCTTTACAATTTGAATGTACAAGACACTATTTTGTTTCGTTCCTTTGATTTCAAGATTTAGTTTACAAGTTTTTTATCCTACTTAAAGTTTTTGTGGTGATTGGTAAGTGATGATGAAGTGATTGTTGCTTCAAGGAAAAGATGGCATGGATCATTTTAAGTCACTTAGTCGTGTCACCTGCCTGACAGATAAAAAAGGCAAATAAGCATTGTCAAAATGTATTTTGTAATAAAATTTATTTATTTATTTCATTATTATTCATGATTGTTTCTTTTTTTAAATTTTACTTTAATCTTTTTAATTACCCAAAGTTTTCATTAATTGGTATTTAGGGGAAGGGGGTAGAGGGGTGAGCTGCGTAGCATGTTACCTGGGCAGGTGATGAGCCATGTGATCTTATAAAATAGTACCTTTGAAACTTGCTCCAATGAAAGCACAGCTAACCAGTTAATGTACTTTTGTGACACCCTGGCTACCTTCTCTAATTTAAATGTGTTTTATGTGATATTGTCCGTGAGAAAAGTCTCCTGTAGCAAATTGTCCGCCCCCCCCCCCCCCCCCCCAAATCTGCAGCCCTGCTTGTCCCAAGACCTGCTGCCCCCAGATCTGCTTGCCCTACAGACCTGCCTGCCCCCCAGACCTGCCTGCCCCCCAGACCTGCCTGCCCCCCAGACCTCCCCGCTGTCAAATGGACATTGCTGCACATTGGACTTGCAACAACAACAAAAAATAATTAACATATACACGCTAAACACAATACACGCCAACACAATACACGCCAACACAATACACGCTAACACAATACACGCGAACACAATACATATTAGAATGATGGATAAACTCACAAGAGATACAAACAAAAACACAAGCACTTAGAATCCAATTGACAGGACAAGCCATTGGAAAGAAATCAGAAAATACATTTCCACATTACGTCATAGGAATTGGGTTAGGAAAATGAACAAAAATTGAAAGCAAAACAACATACCACATTTCAGAAGAAGAAAAGAATCGGAATTTCACACAGCTTGCATCAAAGTCATGAAAGGCAATGAAACACTCGTATGCAAAACAACCAAATAAATTTATGAAATAAGTAGAACAAAGCAAGGTTAAACCTGTAAAGGGAACGCAACAAAACAATGATTGTGTCGGCAGGAAGCTTTCGTCAGTGAACAAAACAACTGCAAGAACTGTTGGTTTGTTCGCTGACGAAGGCTTCCTGCCGACACGTTCGTTCGTTGTTTTGTTGCGTTCCTTTTTCAGGTTTGACCTTACTTTGTTTTACTACGTTTTTTATGAGCCATCCTGACTATATAAAACACAAATTTACTCATGTATGTGTGGTTCTGCAAGTGCATACTAGGCGCGCAAAATAAATTGTAATGTGGATGCTCTTTCTTTTTTAAATTTTGTTATAAAAAATAAACCTGGAAGAGCGTTAGTGAAATAAATGGTTTGTTATACATTTAGCACATTATATTTATCTCTGATATATTTAAAGCTTGAGTTAGCGCCCTTTACCTTGTAAGTACTACTGTTATTCATTAGATGGCGCAATAGTCAGAGTTTTGTTCAGATAGATTAGCAATCACGCAATAATCAGTTCTTCTTATTCTATATATTAAGGGCCCACTATCAATTTATTGATTATTTTGTCTCCTATGCATGTAGAGGGGATATGCAATGTTTCTGTGCCTGGTGTTGATGAGGATATTTCACTGATTGCAAGGGCTACTTTGTGAGGGAATCATGCACTGGGGGTTGAAAGGACTGAGGCAATAGACACAAATGTGTCAAGTGTTGTCGCCTCAACTGTTCATTTTGAAAGCTTGTTCCAGTCCCTGATTGTCTTGGGCAGGAATGAGCAGTTCCTGTATTGGCTTTTCGCTGGTATGAGCCGGAACGGCCTGTCATGGCCTCGTCGCTGTCTATGGGGGAGAGGGATGAGTTTCTGTTTAATACTGGAACAGTGAACTAGCCCATAATTGTACATCATGGAGAGCCTGGATAGTCGTCATAGTTCCTCCAATGGTGACCAGCCCAGTGTTTCTAGCATGCTGCCAACACTAGAGGTATTCCTGTAGCGGTTTAGGACAAAGCGTGCTGCCCGTCGATGGACCGCCTCTAACCTGTCGATGCTCTTCTGGATAAATGGGTCCCAGACTGAAGATGCATAATCTAAAAGCGGCCAGACAAAGGCTTTATATGCTCTTTCTTTCACACATGAGTTGCCAATCTTTAGACTACGTCTTAAGAGCCCTAGGGTCTTGTTTGCTTGGTTACATACATTGTTAATATGCTCGTCCCAGCGGACCTCTCTTTGAATGGTAACACCCAGGTACTTTACGGAGGAAACTAGCTCAAGTATGTGGCCGTGCAGTTCGCATTGGTAGTGTAGAGGAATACAATCTCTAGAGACTGACAGTGTCTGGCACTTGGCAGGGTGAAATTCCATGTCCCAGCTCATCTCCCACTCAGCTAACAGATTGAGATCCTGTTGTAGCTGGTCCTGGTGAGATCTGTTGGCGATCGTTCTATAAACAGCTGTGTCATCTGCGAACAGTCTTGCCTGGGATGTCAGTTTCTCGGGTAGGCCATTAGGATAGGAACAAACAGTGGCCTAGCACTGATCCCTAGGGGACCCCTTACTTAACACCGACAAAGGAGGAGCTTGTACCGTCCACCACTTCTGTTTGGCATCGGTTGCCGAGGAAGCTTGAGATACATGTTTAGTGGTGCCTGGATTCCATATCTCTGAAGTTTGTGTAGAAGCAAACTATGATTGACACGGTCAATTGCCTTTGAGAAGTCCATCCCCAGCACGTCAGTTTGCTTGCTGTTCTCCAGAATGGTCATTATGTCTTCTACAAATTCAAGGTGCTGGGTCTCACATGATCTATTGACTCGGAAGCCATGTTGACAGTCATTGAGTATATTTTGGCTTTTTAAGATGCTTCATGACTGCGCTTACGATTATGGGCTCCATCAGTTTGCAGACCACGCCGGTGAGGGATATCGGACGATAGTTGGCAGGGTTGGAATGCTCCCCTTTTCTTGTAGATTGGAGTGACATGCCCTGTTCTCCAGTCTGCTGGAAAATTGCCTGTGCACAGAGACGATTGGAAGAGGATTGTCAGTGCAGCAGCGAATTCTTTGGCTAATTCTTTGAGCACTCATGGTTTGATGTTGTCAGGACCACATGCTTTGTAAGGGTTTATGGTTTTGAGGAGGGCAGGCACACCTTGCTCTGATATCTGGATATCTTCCATGACGGGGTAGGCTCTGTTCATCATGTTGGTCTTCAGAAGGAACTCAGCCTCCGAGTACTCTCTACCGTCACCAAAGACCGACTGGAAATGCTGATTGAGTATGTCAGCCTGTGCTTTTGGGTCAGATATCAAATGGCCATACCACCTCAGGGGAGAAACTTCAGCGTTTGAGGACTTTTGGTGCTCCACATAGCTTCAGAAGCCCTTGTCCTGGACACCCTTGGTCGGAGTGCAGTCAAATGTGGCTTCGCAAGTACACTTTTCTTTGTTTTAGTTTTTAAAATACTTGTTTATTATCTCTCTGAGAGTAATCATGTGACTGTGACATGTCATTAAACTAAGACATGTGACTGCGACATGTCATTAAACTAAGACATGTAACTGTGACATGTAATTGAACTAAGACATGTGACTGTGACATGACATTAAACTACGACATGTGACTGTGACAATCTATCATTATCATACTAACTCATGTGACTATGACATGCCATCTTAGTAGGACATGTGACTGTGACATGCCATCATACCTAGACATGGTCACGAATATATAGTCACAAATGTATGGTCAAAAATAAGGATTTTGATCACGCATATTACTGTGAGCACATACAATTCATATGAACACATCTATCGATTGTTCAGGGTAAGGCGAGTCCCGCTATGAAAGTGTCATAATCGAAGTATCCTATTGTCTGTCTAAACATTGCCCGCTGTCTAGCTGGGGGCTGGAGGCTATTTTATTTACTTTTCCAGGTTAGATGGCTCGTGGCTGATGATTCTAGCTTATCGTAGCCTATTCTCCCATCCACCGTAGTGTACAGCAGCGGTGTTCATCCGTTTTAAACCCGTTGTCCGGAAAAAAATGATTTTAAAAATGTCGTTGACAACTGGGGCAGATAATATTATTTACGATATTCTACAGGGAAATTATCGGTTTATCTTTTTATCTAAATTTGTATAATTGAAATTCCATCGGTTTGAATGTAAAAAAACCAAACAAAAACAATTAAAAAAAAAACAAAAACAAATTCAAACAGGGGTGGATTTACCTATCTGACGTCAGTAGGGCATCGTCCGATCACTTTTTTTTTTGGCCGACGCATCGGCCGCTTTCCGCCAGGGAAAAAATATTGTGTAAGAGTAAACTAAAACTTTTAAATAAAACACAGCAAGGATTTAATATACTTTTATATTTCAATATAAAAATTAAATACTGTCTTCTGTTTTCAAAATGTCTGTCTTGTAATGAAATGTCGCTCTCTTTGTACTATGAACAGATTGTTACAGGAAGGCTAGCTCAACGATCGCGCGTGATTTTCTGGTGCTGTCGGCGTTCAGAGCTCGTCTCTACAAAGTCTCAACAAACAAGTAGCCCTACAGGCAGCCTACTCTTACAAAATATTTTGAAACAAAATGACTTGATCTGTCACAGGCCGAGAGGATGACAGAAAAGACATTTGAGGCATTGAATGACATGTTGTCACAAGAATGGCCCATTGTGAGTAAAGCCTCAGAGCTGTTGACCTGGAATGAGAATGTTCTGTTAGATCAAGAACAAAATGATTTTTAGATTGAAAAAGTCTCACCGCCTGTGCGTCACAGAGTACGAAAAGTGCTTCGTGTAGAAATTGCAGACATTGAACCATTGTTTGATCCTTAAATAATATTTTTTTTTTGTTAATCAGGGCCGCCTAATCTAGAATTTAAGAGAACTGTCATAGCTATTGTGTTGTCGAGAGAACTAGTCGTTGCATGGAGAGGTTCATTAAGGTTTCTACATTTAGGTTTGATCGTAGACAAACAGGGAAGAGAAAAAACGTTCTTAAAAACTGTATGAACATCTGACTAAAGATTAACTACGTAGTCTTTAACTATGGGATTATTGGCCCAGGAATTAACTTTATTTTCAGAGCTGTAATCATTAATCTTTTAAGCTGACGCTATTTAATAGTGACTCATTATATCCAATGTGTCATTCCTGGATGACGCCAACAACAATAGTTGAACTCTCCCAAAAATTGATAAAATAGATGTCAGAATCTCATATCTCATATATATATTACGCTTCTGGTCTAAAACTTTGTTATATGCTTTGTATTTTGTGACATTAGGCACGTAATATTTTCTTTTTGGAAAATGAAATCATCTCAATTTAAGTATGGTGTAATAAATATTCGATTAAAAAGTGGTAAGGACATCAGAATATTTAATATAGTTCATGGACGTGATATAAGAGTGTAGCAAAAATTTGGACTCTAAAATGTGCGTTACTTGAGTTCATATTTTGTCAAGTAACTTTAGTAGATGAGAAGTTCAAGCACTGCTGTCGCCAATGTTTGGCGAGCTGTAACTAGTAGATGGGAAGTTCACACATTGCTGTCGCCAATGTTTGGCGAGCTGTAACTAGTAGATGGGAAGTTCACACATTGCTGTCGCCAATGTTTGGCGAGCTGTAACTAGTAGATGGGAAGTTCACACATTGCTGTCGCCAATGTTTGGCGAGCTGTAACTAGTAGATGGGAAGTTCACACATTGCTGTCGCCAATGTTTGGCGAGCTGTAACTAGTAGATGGGAAGTTCACACATTGCTGTCGCCAATGTTTGACGAGCTGTAACTAGTAGATGGGAAGTTCACACATTGCTGTCGCCAATGTTTGGTGAGCTGTAACTAGTAGATGGGAAGTTCACACATTGCTGTCGCCAATGTTTGGCGAGCTGTAACTAGTAGATGGGAAGTTCACACATTGCTGTCGCCAATGTTTGGCGAGCTGTAACTAGTAGATGGGAAGTTCACACATTGCTGTCGCCAATGTTTGGCGAGCTGTAACTAGTAGATGGGAAGTTCACACATTGCTGTCGCCAATGTTTGGCGAGCTGTAACTAGTAGATGGGAAGTTCACACATTGCTGTCGCCAATGTTTGGCGAGCTGTAACTAGTAGATGGGAAGTTCACACATTGCTGTCGCCAATGTTTGGCGAGCTGTAACTAGTAGATGGGAAGTTCACACATTGCTGTCGCCAATGTTTGGCGAGCTGTAACTAGTAGATGGGAAGTTCACACATTGCTGTCGCCAATGTTTGGTGAGCTGTAACTAGTAGATGGGAAGTTCACACATTGCTGTCGCCAATGTTTGGTGAGCTGTAACTAGTAGATGGGAAGTTCACACATTGCTGTCGCCAATGTTTGGCGAGCTGTAACTAGTAGATGGGAAGTTCACACATTGCTGTCGCCAATGTTTGGCGAGCTGTAACTAGTAGATGGGAAGTTCACACATTGCTGTCGCCAATGTTTGGTGAGCTGTAACTAGTAGATGGGAAGTTCACACATTGCTGTCGCCAATGTTTGGTGAGCTGTAACTAGTAGATGGGAAGTTCATACATTGCTGTCGCAAATGTTTGGTGAGCTGTAACTAGTAGATGGGATGTTCATGCATATAGACTCCACACTTTACATCCATATAAAATATATCCTGTGGCCGTAAAAGGCCGACCTCAAATTTCTCCACCCTGGGCGGACCGGCCCGTCTTCCTACACCATTGCAAGCATAACATGCCAACAACATGACAACGTAAGAACATGACAAAATAACATGATAACATGACAACAGTTTAATCAAGTACTTGTCAATAACCGCCGTCAAAATAATATTAAGAAGAACCATAGACGGGAAAATCTTCTCTTTAATATAATAATTACAAATAATCTGTATAACAATATTTTGTTTAAATCCTTATCGGGTAATTGTTTACAAAGAACAGCCACTCAAGAAATTTCAGTTTGAACTCTTGATTCTCTTGGACATTCATCTGAACAATTGTGTGCGAGCAAAGAAAATATGTTGGTGGATGGCAACTTGATTAAATATTGATCAGGTTTAGTGGACTCTGGATGTTGCTTGGAATTATGAAGTGATTGGTGGTTCTGTGAGTGTGTTCTGTTCTATTGCAGTTCTGTTAGTGTATTCTGTTCAATGGCAAGTCTGTGAGTGTGTTCTGTTGAATGGCAAGTCCGTGAGTGTGTTCTGTTCAATTGAGGTTCTGTTCGATGGTGGTTATGTGAATGTGTTCTGTTCTATGGCAGTTCTGTGAATGTGTTCTGTTCTATGGCAGTTCTGTGAGTGTGTTCTGTTCTATGGCAGTTCTGTGAGTGTGTTCTGTTCTATGGCAGTTCTGTGAGTCTGTTCTGTTCTATGGCAATTCTGTGTGTGCGGTCTGTTCGATATCAATGAAGTTTTTTCTTTCCTTTCAACTCTGGGAGGATTTTCAGAGGATTTTCCCATGTGTTAAAAAAAGTAATTTAAAAAAAAAAATTATCTTAGTTCAAAGTGCTTGCAATGAACTACATTCTCGCCATTTTAATTTTAACTGTGCATCTTGCCAAACAGAATGGGGTGCGACTGATTAAGAACATTTTTTGAATTTCCGAAAAGAAAAGAGCGATTGAGTTGGCTCCGTTTTCTGATCATTGATCGCCTCCCATGGTTCAACTGTGTACTAATGGATAGGAGGAATACATAACAAATTGAAAGGAAAATAAAATAGACATTGAATGGAAACGAAAAATATTATTCAAATTGAAAGTTTTCAATTTTAAAAGTAAAAAGTATAATGAGATCTTTTGGAAGCTATTGACATATTACACTGTTGTAAAAAAATAATAATAATAATAATTTGACGTACCCCCTTTGCTGCGAACTTTTACCAGCAGTAGAACTGTAGCACTAGCATTCTAGCAGTAGAACTGTAACACTAGCATTCTAGCAGTAGCACTGTATCTACCCATGTGATTTGTCACCCGAAATATTGATACCCTTAACGGATGTAGCGTGTGAAGATATTGAACTCCTTTTCTGAAAATCAATTCGTCCCATATGTACTAGTTCATGTTATCTTATTAATATACATACTAGAGGATATGACCCATGTTAGAATGGTAATAAATCTGTATAGTCCCCAGAAATTTGTTGATAAATTTAAAATACAAAATTTCGTTTTGGCCAATAATATAATTATTTTTGCAACATTCTACGCTTATAGAGCAACGGAAGAGATGCTAGTTTTTTTTTTTAAATGTAGTAAGTGTGGCTACCATTTATTATTTAAATCTTTAGGGGGCTTAACTACATTAGATAATAGATGGATTTTAAGAGACAATAAGAAAGGTTGCCAGTACAAAAAAGCACCACTAATATAATTTTTGTTGCATCCATATAAAAAAAAACCCCATAATATATATTACAATCAACTTACGTGTAATAATAAACGTTGCTGAATATTTACAAGTTTTACCAGAGTCAAAGGAAAAAAAACAAACTGTTGAGTAGAAAGATCGATACATTTTTTTATGGGTCATCCAAACTGGTCGTTGTAAAAAATCGTAGAGGAATATGAATGGCGTTATTATGTCAAGGAGACATGAGTTGTTTACAAAATAAAATAAAGTAGATATTTTCTAATGCTCAGTTGGTTGAAATTTTTATTTGGAATTTCAAACTGCTGTAAAGTTTTTCGATAAATTACAAATGGCCGCTTAGATATGCTTTAAAACGTTGTATTCCCAAATCTAGAGATTTTATTTGAAATTGACAAATTAGAAATTCACAAAAATTCTGAAACAAGTATCAACAAAAAATGGAATTGGCGGGAAAATCTTCTTCCTTTTTTTTTTACCGTTCTGACAGATTCTCATCTAGGAAAAAATCCGTACAACTAAATGCGACAGTTTGTTTATTATTCTGATCCTAAAAAGACAAAAGTAGTTGGGAATTTAATGAATATAGGCTAACTATTTCTTATACCTCTGTTATTCAGGAGACTTTGTTACAAAAGTAGCACATTAAAAAAAAACAAACAGAAAAGCTTTCGATATATTAATTGATGAAATGTGAACTATTTGTATGCGCCAGTCAAATTCAAATTTAAAAAAAAACAACAAAAAACCTCACTTTTTTTATAACTCAGCATTCATGGAATACAGTAAGTTTATAAATATGCTAATAAAAATATTTTTAAAGCCTAATATCATCATACAATTTATAAGTAACACATATTCCTACTTTAAAAATAATGCTTTTATTATGAAATATCATTTTAAAATAGATTGCGTATGTTTGATACCTGGCTAGAACTATTATTAGAATTGTCGACCTTGATATTGATGTCATGGTAGTGTAATACAGTGTTGTTAAAGTATGAAAATTTTTGAAGTTGCAAAAAAATAAATGAATAAAAATATCGATATGTGCGAACAACAGGAAGTAAGACTTCGGCTTATAATCAGGGGTGGCCTTTGCGATATTTTGGATAGAATACTGTAAGTATTTAACAAGATTAGAATTATATACACGGATCATCAAATATATCGAACGTAGCGATATTTCATAGGTTCCACTAATAGTCATAGTAATCGGTTAAGGACACCAGATACTATTCTTTAAAAAATGATTGTTAAAATGACAATTTATTCTTAGTTCATTAATAGCTTTACTCTCACAATAGTACAATTGATGTACTTTCACAATAGGACAACTGATGTACTCTCACAATAGGACAACTGATGTACTCTCACAATAGGACAACTGATGTACTCTCACAATAGGACAACTGATGTTCTCTCCCGAAAGGACAACTGATGTACTCTCACTATAGGACAGCTGATGTACTCTCACAATAGGACAGCTGATGTACTCTCACAATAGGACAGCTGATTTACTCTCACAATAGGACAACTGATGTACTCTCCCAAAAGGACAACTGATGTACTCTCACTATAGGACAGCTGATGTACTCTCACATTTGGAAAAAAACAGTTCAGATAATTCTTTAATAATGATCTAAATCCATTTCTAATTTATAATAGTGATTGTTGTTGTTCGTCCTTCGCATGCCAAGATGCCCAAGGCTATATTACATGGTGAATACACAGGTGGCCTGCCAAGATGCCCAAAGCTATATTACATGGTGAACACACAGGTGGCCTACCAAGATGCCCAAGGCTATATTACATGGTGACTACACAGGTGGCCTGTCATGACACCAAATGCTATATTACATAGTAACTATACAGGTGGCCTTTTAAGATGACCAAGGCTATATTACATGATGAGTACACAGGTGGCTTGCCAAGATACCCAAGGCTATATTACATGGTGAGTAAGCAATAATAATATTAAACCTTACATGTTAAAGATAACATTTATTTAAATATTAGCAGATTTATTTATCCGATTTCAAGGGATTTGATAACTATATAATAAATAAAATTATTCACATTCATGGTTTTAAAGAACACCATTCATTTGTAGAAATACGCCAGGTTGCTCTTTCATGGGTTTTGAACACAAATTTGCACGTCGTTTGGTGCACTTTATGGGAATTGTACGTGTCTCACCACTGAACAGAGCGAAACGCAATGACATTGGCTTATTTTATTATAAATGTAAGGACTGTATGTCTAACTGTAAAAAAAAAAATTATTAAAAATTGAAGTCACTCTGACATTTTAAGTTGTTTTGACCCGGTGGCTTGCTTACTGCCCCCAAGCTCTAACAATTTATTTCAAATCGGGGCGTCTTGGATATCTTTTGCTGTTGTTGTTGACTTCGATTTTCAATCATACGATTACTTAATTTTATTTCACTCTGGCAAGATGGTTAGATTCTATCTATCCAGTGGCGTACTTCCATATTTATGTACTTTGAATTCAGATCTCTAACCTGGTTCAGTGAGTGTCATTTGTTCGTCTTTCTATTTCTATTAAATCTTTTTTTGTTTCTGCATTTCCTTCTGTTTTGTTTTTTAAATATTCTGCAATACTTCCGACTGTTTTTTTCATTTTATTTCAAAACCCATTTTATTGTATGATAAAAGATTGTGACAAGGAAATAAATGAAGAAAAGTAGGCACAAGCGGGTTCCGGATACATTCTGCCAACATAGATATCACGTGGACAAACGAACGATATTTCTTTAAGAAATGGATACGAATAGTTCAGCTGGCATACAGTTTAAAGACAGGCTTGTATTATTTTTTTTACAATTTTAAACATGAAAAGAGTTTGTCATTTCTAAGACCAGAAAACGTCACCTTGCATTGCGTAATGTTGCTATTTTTAGACACTATTTTAAGAGAGGTTTTATTGTTGTTGTTTTTTCCAGCGCTTTTTCCCACTATAACTAAAGGATAAGTGTGTGTTTAAAAAAAAAAAAAAAAAGGAAAATTAAAAACAAGATATTTTTTTTACAATTTTAAAAATGAAAAGAGTTTGTCATTTTTAAGACCAGAAAACGTCACCTTGCCTTGTGTAATGTTGCTATTTTTAGACACTATTTTAAGAGAGGTTTTATTGTTGTTGTTTTTTCCAGCGCTTTTTCCCACTATAACTAAAGGATAAGTGTGTGTTTAAAAAAAAAAAAAAAAAGGAATATTAAGAACAAGATATGGTAAGGCTGGAAATATCCGGTATTCTTATTTCAGTACATGGATTTTAGTGCGTCACAAGTGGTTTTCAGTAATTGTGAAGGACTTGTGAAATGTTCATTGATAGACGTGTTCCTGAGATTGTGTAGGGGTGGGAGAAACGCATTGCATATCCAGAGATGCGTGTTCGAATTTTGTCGAATAAATAATTATTTATTATTTTAAATAATTCAAATTTTAAAAAAAAAAATGATTTTGCGCCGTGGATAGTTCGGTCAGGAACTTTTCAAGTCATTTTTTTTATTGATGCACACATATGAAATTCTCTCCTGTGCGCGGCGCGTAAGATAACGTTCCTCATTACACGAGAACATTGTGTTGGGTGTTCATTTACTTGACGTCTGTCAGTTGTGAAACGTGTCACTGTTGATTAATCATCCCTAGACCAAGGTGAGCGATCTTTTTTTTTTCAAAAACAGCCACGTCACTTGTGGCGAAAGAAAATGAACATTCGCCACACTTTATTTAAATCATAAAACACTACAGTTATATCAAACAAGTGTAAATACTGCTAAAAATTAAAAAATAAAACAAGTGTAAATACTGCTGTAACTATAATAATAAAACAATAGTAAATACTATGGTAAATATAATAATAAAACATACATTCGGCTCGAACACCTTCCTACCCGAACAGAAGACAAGGGAGGAGCACTTGACTTAAAAGAAAGTAAGCAAGACAAGGATTTAATGCTGATAGGATCTGTGTAGGATCTGGGGAGTGAAATGCTTCAGGAAGAACCCATTGTCTAGATGTCAATACCCAAATAAATGCCAGTGCACCTGTTTCCGTTACATTACACATTAACATCATAAAGACAGTGAGAAGGTCTCTGCGTGGTCTCAGTGACAAGATTGCTCAGCTCGAATCAATGTTCCGCTTTGCCTTTGAGCGTAAACGACCGTTATTATGTTGCTAAGCGACACTCGATAGGAAATTCCACTTCAGACTAAAAATAAATAAATTAAAAAATACCAAAATGGACAGTTAACTGATGTTTAAAAGTCCAGTGTCAGAATTCTGCACACCCAAATCAAGTGTCCAAAACAAAGATTTGGAATGATTCGTTTCACATCGGGTTTATGCCATTAAAAATAAATAGAGGTCATAAAAAAGACGAAATTTCTTACCATAAAATATGTGAAAAACGCGGGATACCGCAAAAAAAATCCTAAAGTTTCATCATAATATATTTGACCCAGTTCTTTCTCTCGTGTAAATACATTACACTGTGTGATGCATGACGTCACTATGCAAGCGTGTGATGTCGTGGTGTGTGACGCATATCGGTTCATTGGCCAATCAAATCGTCGCTTCGTGCAAAGAAGAGTGAATATCAGTTATGTTGGATCGTGGCAAAAAAGCCAGTTTCGTAATGAATTTTATTAAATTTGAAATTATTTTCTACATTTTAATGCGTTATTTCTCGTCTTTGAGAAAAAGTCTTTCTTTATTTTCTACTTTTTAGTATTTAAAATAAAATGTTTAAATTATCGAAAAAAGTAGAATTATTAAATTTTTTAAAACATCGAATGCTTACGAAACCCCGGTTGAAGTGACTAAACTCTTTATCTAGGCATTAGACTAAAAAATGTAGTACTGAGCTGACCCATACACCCGTTTATATATATATATATATATATATATATATTTATTTATATACAGTTTATATAAAATTTAAATGCTAGAATATCTAAATGAAATTTTAGATAAAAGTAAAACCTAAAATGGCTGCATATTTGGAAGTTTCATGTTGAATCTTTCTGATCTCTTTTCACATAAAATAGTAAATAGAATATGATAGAATTATTGTCAGAGTTATTTTTAGTAATATAAGTACTTTAAGGCTTGATCCCTTAGATCAAGCCTGCACACCATACGGCCCGCGTTCCGCATATTGCCCGCCAGCACCCACTTGGTGGCCCACGAAGTAACGAACTATTCTATATTATTATTATTTTCTTAATTGTTTTCCCCTTGTCCTATCATCTTTCATCCCACACAAGTTTTTCATGAAGTATTACGGCCCGCCTTACATTTTGAGTTGTGCAGACCTGCCTTAGATTATTTACAGTATAGCGTCCATTAGTGGGAATGCGGCGCATGGACCTGACTCTTTAGGGCTGACACTTCTGGTGTAACGCGGGCCAACAGAAGGACTCCACGTCGATAAATCTAATTTTCTGAAAAAATCAGAAATCACTTTTCAAATGAATTTTTTTTTGTTTTCTCGTTTAAAAATTGTTTCACATTTTCTAATTTTATCATAACTCACGTGACCAAAAGTTTATGGCCAATAAAGCTAAAAGTTTGCCTTGTAATAATCTCTTTGATCTTTCTAGAGCCAGGTTTGGGGGGGGGGGGTTGTTCTCAAACTCGCGGCCTTCATGCAACCATCCCAGCCTCGTCTCCCGGCCCTCAAAGCCAGGGTCGTAAACCTTGTTTTTTTTTAAACTTTATTTTTTAACGCATATAATTGTCCAAAAGTTTATGGCCAATAAAGCTAAAAGTTTGCCTTGTAATAATCTCTTTGATCTTTCTAGAGCCAGGTTTGGGGGGGGGGGGTTGTTCTCAAACTCGCGGTCTTCATGCAACCGTCCCAGCCTCGTCTCCCGGCCCTCAAAGCCAGGGTCGTAAACCTTGTTTTTTTTTAAACTTTATTTTTTAACGCATATAATTGATGTGCGGCTTTTAGGCTATTTTATATCATAAAGGTGTCCTCTCATATTGTAAGAGATGAGAACCCTTGCTTAATGATTGCACCACACTGTTTGGTCGTCAGGAGGCGCCACCGAGGATAAAGTAATCGATGACGCTAAAGACACGTAGTTCAAACACAAGATTGGCGTCTTTTCTATTGTCTGGAAGTGACAATGTATGGCTCACTGTGACAATGGTTGACTCCTTGCTGCATTTCGGTTCTATTCATTTCTCTCAGTGTTGGCATTGATCCCAAGGGAGTGAAAGTCTGGGATTCCAGCTTCAAACGATCTGATGTTGACACAATAGTTGAGAAAGTTTCTTATTGTTGTCTGTGTATGGGATTCTGGTCAGTGTTTCGCTTATCTTTACTAGTAATGACGCGTCTAAACGGACAGAAAGGAGAAGAATTTTCCGTAAAAGTGTGAATAGTCTTGCATGTTATTTGCATTCATTTGTTCTTGAATGAGTCCACTTGAGATGTGAAGTGCGTTTCAAAGACTTAGTTTTAACAATGGATTACTTATACCTAAATAAAACAACAGAAGATTGGGAAAATGTAGCAACTACTGGGTGATGAACCTGGTTCAAATGCGTGGAATGTTGGTGTTCTACCATTTCACATTGTTAATGCCATTAAACAAGGCATTGATATAAGTATTTTAAATGATTGTATCTCTGTTGGTCTGAAATTCAAGAGAAGTGCCAGTTTTTAATTAGGTGATTTTAATTTGATAAAAATGTAAGGGTATTCTTTTAGTTACTCAGGGAACTGTGTGTGTGTGGAAATCCAAATAAGTGAAACGAGAAATTTGGCTCATAACTTCAATTGACGTCTTTTGGGTAAAGACAAAAATTTAAAAAAAGGGGGGACATTTTCAGGTTATTTTTAAATTGCTATGTACTGTGAAGCCTCCAGTAATAAGGAACTCAAAAATCTGGCCAAGTTTTCATTTTGCCGCCCATCCCCCAACCAGTGATTTTTCAGACATTTTCCCCCGAGGGGGGGGAGGCACTTCAGATTTTTCAGGGGGGGGAAGTGCCAGCAGGCCCAGTTGATTTATTGTTGGTAGGGGGGGGGGGCACTTCAGATTTTTCAGGGGGGGGAAGTGCCAGCAGGCCCAGTTGATTTATTGTTGGATATATTTTTGCTCCGGGGGGCACTTGGCTTTCCTGGGGGGTGGGGGGCAGTGCCCTCCAGGAGATATAGCTGAAAGAAACCCTGCCCCAAACCTGAAGCAGAACGGATGTGCCTGATAACAGGCGTTGAAAGTGTGCCGTAAAAATAGTGCAGTCTTGTGTACGCGATAACTCACAAAGTTCTATCTTAATTATTAAAAAAAAGTAAATACTTAACGATCAATTATATTCAACGAAATAAAGCAACACTTCTTGTTGAAGAAATAATGTAACGCAGCTACCAGGCTATGTCATTTTGAAATAAATCATCATTTCTTTCTTATATGAGGATACTAGAAAAGTCGTTTAGGCCCGTCAACATTTTCTGAAAAAAAAAATACTTGATGAAATTAATACATTTTATAAAACTATTTGTTATGAAACATCTATCGTGCCAAAATTGTGTGCATTCTTATTACAGCTGTCTGGCTGTTATGTAAAATTAATAAATTGTAAAATAGTGATGCCCAATGTTAATTGTAGTTAAGCCCTTTAATGAGACCAAAATACAATAAGTGTAAGTTATATAATATTTATATTGACAAACTGCTCGCCATTTTGAGACTACCAACGTCACTACAAATAGAATTTTAAAAAAATACAACCAGAAGTTTACTCAATCCAGGTTTCAAAACTGAACAAATCTCAAATATTGAACGTAGCAAATATTGTGTCTGATGGAACAGTTAATGATAAGGTCATTTTAAAAAAAAAGTTTATATGCAGTAATTGTTGTATCGCACATTTTAAACCAATATCTTTTTATTAGAGTTCAGTCATTTCATCCTGTTGTCGTGTTTTTGGCCTTCGGGGGCAACCACACAAACAGCAACAATTGGCGTTGTTGAAAGAAAGGGTGGATTTGAAAGGGAAGTAACTTCGTATTAACTTGGTGGTTTAACATTCGTGAGTCATCCATTAATGTTATGGTTTAGAGTTTAGAGGATAAAATATCCTTAAAACGAGAAGTGACCTGGATTTTAAGCATACTTATTAATGTTTTGTTTTAGTATCCAAAGGATAACATCTTGCACAAAAATTTTCATGAGAGCATACTGAGTTGGCTGCGTAGGCTGGGCTTTCTGTTAATTATGATATACATTTATCAATTTATTAAAAACAGTGGACGAAATTATCATTTAAACATTTTGTTTACAATTATAATTTAAAAAAAAAAAAAATTGGGGGGAGTTTTTAATTAACATCTTTAAAGCTTTGTTAGATACATTACTTAAACAATTTCTAAATTCATTTCTATTTACTTTTGCAGACAGTAGTCAATGCAACGAAACCATGTTCAGGATTTTAAATGTTTAGTTACTTCAATTTAAAAAATAGAGTGTAATAAAAAAAAAATCAAATTAAAAAAAAAATAATAATAATTTACCTGTTAGACATTTCGTATGATAAATTAACAGTTGTATAACTTATAAACACTTGGCACATGTTTTATAGAAAAAAAAATGTTTGCAAAAATGTGTTGTATCTCGATTATGGTGGTGGCATTAGTAGTGTGGATCCGGGACAGTGGTGCACAAACAGTGTCGCAGTCCACAAATGGCTATTGCAACGGTAAGAGTGATTTATTACTACATATTTAATATATATAAGAATGAGCTACAGTGACATAACGTCAAAGAGCCTATACGATTTAAGTACGTTCGGATTCCTAAAAACAGTCATATATATTTTCTATTATTTTTCGAAAATCGAATAAATTTAAATGCGCAAGAAAAATTTTAAATCTGCTTTTGTTTTATTAAAAGTTAAAGTAATATTATTTTAAAATACAAATACTTTTAAAGTATCAACTAAGGAACTATTTTAAGCATTTTATATGTGTTTGAAAGTTATGAAAAAAATAATAAAATAAAAAAATCATGACAAAGAATTGCACTATAATAACATTTATCGGGAAAACCCAACTATCAGTCGTTTTTAGTACGTCTTTTAGTACGTTGTTAATATTGCGAACAAAAATTAAAATTAATTTGTTCTGAATAATCACGCAAATGACGTCATAGCGTGAATAGCCTATTTCGGCAAAACTCTTAGGTTTCTTTAAATTTAATAACAGCGCGTGACAAAACTGATAATGTATTTTACCTCCTAAAAAGTGAAATAAATAAATACAATTGATTGCTTTTTAAATTGTTAACAAAACTTACACACATTTTTGCTTTGTATATTTTACGTTTAAAAAGTTTTGCCGTTTTTGATTCCAAAAATATACATTTATTAAATTTATAATGTAAAAAAAACCAAAACCTTTAAATATAATTCTAATAAGAAAATGTGGTTTAAGTCAATCAGTGCAGCACAACTCCATAGCTAAATAGCATTCACTAATCCGCTTATACCCCATACAAATAAAAACGAAACATATGAAGTGCAAAATATGTTAGTTTGGTTATGGAAGGGACTACAATCTGGTGGAAGATTTTCTAAATTTATTTAAATTTGGGTGGGGGAGGGATTTGTCACTTTGACCCAGGTAGCACAAGATACGTCCCAAAATAAAGATATTCATTTGATTAATAATTAACCTTCTTGGGTACATACATATCGGTGATAGGAAAAAGAATGTGTACATTTTTACGTGGATGACAATATATTTAAATCCTATGGTATTACATTTGTGAAAAAAAGAGATGTTAAATTCTCTTTTTACAAATAAACATTATGTCTACCAATCAAGAAAATCAATGGCGTTAACAAATATTAGGTACATTTATATATATTTATATGCCACCATGAGGCACTACAACATCAACACAAACCTAACCAGCATGATATGCAACCTCTATCATAAGGCCACCAGTGCAGTCTTCCTCAACAACAACATTGGAGAATGGTTCAAGACCACGGTTGGAGTACGACAAGGCTGCCTGCTCTCCCCCACCCTATTCAACATCTTCCTAGAGAGAATTATGTCAGATGCTCTGGGAGCGCATGAAGGGACAGTCAGCATTGGTGGCAGAACAATCACCAACCTACGCTTTGCGGACGACATAGACGGACTGGCTGGGAACGAAGAAGAGCTAGACAACCTGGTAAAGCGTCTCGATAAGACCTCGTCGTCCTACGGCATGCTAATCAGTGCCGAAAAGACAAAACTGATGACAAATAACACCGCAGGCATCACCACTGAAATTAAGGTCGGTGAGGATAGATTAGAGACTGTCGGCCGCTTCAAATACCTAGGAGCAATAGTCTCAGAAGAAGGCTCCAAGCCCGAACAGATGTCCAGGATTGCGCAGACTACAGCAGCACTAAAGAAGCTCAAGAAAATATGGAATGACAAAATGTAGCCCCCAGCACCAGAATCAGGCTGGTGCGCTCATTAGTCCTCTCCATTTTCCTGTATGTTTGCGAATGCTGGACATTAACATCTGATCTTGAAAGGAAAATAAAGGCGATGGAGTTAAGATGCTGCAGAAGCATTTTTGGCATCTGCTATAGGGACCATATCTCCAATGATACAGTGAAAGAAAGGGTTCGTCATTGGGGCGTACGATGACCTACTGGTGACTGTGAAAAAACGCAAACTACAATAGTACGGCCACGTAACAAGGAAACAAGGGCTTGCAAAAGAAATATTGCAGGGCACCACAAGAGGAGGGAGAAGAAGAGGAAGACAAAGAAAAAGATGGGAGGATAACATCAAAGAGTGAACAGGACTAACACTGGGCGATGCTGTGCGTAGTGCAGAAGACAGAGAGGAATGGAGGAGAATGGTTCACATGTCATCTGTGGCGCCCCAACGGTCCAAGGACTAAGGGACATGAGGAGGATGAGGAGGACATTTATATAAGTATATCCATGAATATCAAAACCCAACAATTTTACACACTTAAAAATTAAGTTTTGACAAATGACGATGGGTTAATATTTTCTTTTAAAAAAAAAATGAAAATATATTTTTGATGATACTTTGCAAAAAGTAAAGAGGTGTATATTTTTATGAGATTAACAATTTTATTTTTTTAAAAGACAGTCACATCTGACATAGGCGTGAAAAACGGTTGCGAGATTCTTCTTAGATAAAAAAATTCTTTGTTTTACAATGGTCTGATAATGTTTAATTTTTAAAAAAAGCAAAAATGTGTTTAAATTTTTAATGAAGATATCAATAATATATCGAATTCCTGTAAATCTTTGCCACTACACATACGAAATATACCAACCACACAGGCCTTCAAAACTGCACTCAAAACATATCTTTTTAAATTATACTACCCTGACTGATTCCCCTCCTCTGACCGATAAACGACCCTGCTGGCTGCCGTCCATGGTTTGCCTTGTAAAAGTTATGTGGTGGGGTGGGTGAATATACATTGCTGTTCTTTATTTAATAAATGTATTTTATTTTAATGTCATGATTATGTCTCTTTTGATAACATTTTTATGTACAGCGTGGTGAGCCCAGCCCTAGGCTTGGGTACCGTGCTATATAAGACCCCTTATTATTATTATTAATACAAAATATATATTATATCATATATAGAGTTTTTGTTGTAAATTTAAGATTAGGTTTTTAAAAAAAATTTGAGAGAAAAAAGTTGTAATTCAAGGGCACGAAAATGGGTAAATCTAAGGTATTTCTCTAGCGTAGTAATTTCCCTCAATCAACTTCTTTAGTGAAAAAGGTGATATAACTATATATGTATTAGACTGGATAATTTAAGGTCATGTTTAGAGGGGGAAAAGTAGTTTGGGAGCGTGAAAGGGTGTAGGCTAGGCGTATCATATGTAGCAGATAAACACTTCTCAAAACTTAAAGATATTAGAAACGTAAATATCATTACATTTTAAAAGTTATGAATCGGGATGAGTTTTTGCAATAGCAGTTAGAAATTATCGCAAAGGACCTACCATTATTATCCCGATAACATCGGGTCATTTATTCTAGTACTATATAAACGTTCTAAGCAATTAGTGAAATGATATCAATAGCTGGAGATTAACTCAAGTAGTTAGTGAATTGATTTCCCTAGTTGTAAATTGACTCAAGTAGTTAGTGAAATGATATCACTAATGTTAATGGACTCAAGTAGTTAGTGAAATGATTTCACTAGTTGTTAATTGACTCAAGTAGTTAGTGAAATGATTTCACTAATTTTTAAATTGACTCAAGTAGTTAGTGAAATGATATCACTAATGTTAATGGATTCAAGTAGTTAGTGAAATGATTTGAGTAGTTGTTAATTGAATCAAGTAGTTAGTGAATTGATTTCCCTAGTTGTTAATTGACTCAAGTAGTTAGTGAAATGATTTCACTAGTTGTTACTGGAATCAAGCAGTTAGTGAAATGATATCACTAGTTTTTAATTGACTCAAGCAGTTAGTGAAATGATATCTTTAGTTGTTAATTGACTCAAGTAGTAAGTGAAATGACATCACTAGTTGTTAAATTTGTAAAATATTTTAGTGAAATGGTATCACTTGCAGGAAACTGTTGAAATGACGACATAAGTTGAAAGTACTTCTACAGCAGTTGGTGAGGCCAGTGACTCGTGAATTTAGTTAAATTATTTCTAAACTAAAGGAAATAGCGGTACACGATTCAGATATGTTTAGACTTGAAATGAAAGGACAGAAAAACTTAGCTTCTATACACATTAGCAGCAGATATATATTGATATAACTATGTTTAGAGGGACAGATAGACAGAGAGAGGCTTCTCTAGAGCTGGTGTGCCCCGGTGAGGTAAAATCATGGTGTCAGACCCTTCCCCCCACCCCCACATATAATTGTTTGGACTACTTTCCTCTCCTGGGCAAGCACCAAGTAATTCATAATTAGGAAAAATATAATCACTTTTACTATTGTTTGTAAATTATGTCCCAAAGCAACAAAATACATGAGAAGAAAACATGGAATTTGTGAAAACCGTATTAAATAATGAAACAAACTTATTTTTTTATTGAAACATTTAACGTCACAGTTATAACTTGACGTTAGCAATTTAATTTTATTGTCTTCTTTAAAAAATTTAATCTTCCAGTAACTTAATCAAAATCAACATTTTTTTTACTTTATCTCTTTCAATGGACAAAAGCCAAAGACCAGAAAGATTGGATTGTTCCACAGTAGATCGCAAATAGCTCTTTATAAGTTTCATTTTTGAAAAGCAACAGACACAAAAATCATGAAATATAATTGTAGGCTTAGTAAGAGGATTAGGAGAGATTCAAGCTATAAATTTAAAACTTAAAATATAACCAATCTTTGGCTTGGTAAATCTTAGTACCTAAATGCTGCTGTCATGTACCTTTGCATCCTTGGTAATTCAATTTACATTTTCAATTTAGATATTTCATTAAATTCCTGTCGCCAATAGAAGACTCTTAGGTTGAACAACGTCAAACACATCTGCTACTTATTTGATGGGTCTTGCTCTGATCTGGTGTTAAGACTCATAATGATATTTACATTCAAGCATCGTTCTCTTAGGTCTTATTCTTCTTCTTTATTTTGAGGGCCCACGATCAATGAATTGATCATTCTGGCTCCTAGTTTCTTTGTTTCAAATTAAATGAAGCATCGCTTGATTGCCTCACTGACATTTTTCTTCTTCAGCCGTAGTCACTTTTTCTGACATTACAAATTGTTCTGTTTTTAAGTGCTTGTTCAATGACATGCTCCCTATCTCATTGCCTTGGCGCCTTTACCTTAATGGCTACCACCTTGTCTAGATTAAAGCCCCTAGTCTGCAGGTATTACTGAGTATTCCTACATTATCTGGTAACAACCACCATTGGCGGCCATTGTTATCCGTGCGTTTGCAATAGGTCTTGAGTGCCAAATACTTGACCATATTATACATCAAGCTGGTAATTATTGTAGGTATAAACAAAATAGAGACGCGAAGGAGCTCTTTCTATCTTCCAATGTAAAACAATATAAAACCATAAATAAATATATAAAGGAATTGACAAAAGAGTTTTTATGGTTTTCTGAGGGGTGACCCGATTCGGGCGCCAAAAACTTAATCAATAATTTATGGGGAAAAAACCGCACTAGACTTTCTGGTGGCATCCGGCATTTGTATGAAAATTAGTTAAATTATTCAAGTGAGCTCTGCCAAATTTTAAAATTTCCTTTTGGTGTCAAAACATGTGAGGGCGTTCACCGTGCGGACCACACCCTTATATATATATATATATATATATATAAATATATGTTATATGTGTATGATGTTATAGTTTGATAGTTTCATATTCTGTTTCAGGCAGCACGTGTGTTTCACAGACACCGGCCACGACCACCGGTCCACCACAGAACACAGTTGAAACAGTTCTCGTAGCGAATGTCTACGTTGCAAAGATCACAATTGGTAGTAAAGACGCCATGAATATTAAGGCATTGGCTATTCTCTACGGCGTTATTAAAAACTCTGATTGTGCTCTGAGGTGTAACGAAAATGATCTGTGTGTGAGTTTTAGAGTTTTTACTGCCAGTAAGGCGTGTCTGCTCTACAAGGCTGGGTTTGAAGCTACAGGGTTAGAAATCTTTCAGAAACAAATATAACTAAAATTTTAGACTTAATTTGACCTCAGTTCCAATAAAATGGAATTCTTATATATATATATATATATATATATATATATATATATATTAATATTAAGTTCTGCCATCCAACAAGTCTAACACGTGAGGCCTCTCTTTAACCATATCCCACGCTGTGATTTTTGTCAACTTAGCACTTTTCCTGATAGCCAAAGAGCCATCCGTTTGCTTAGACACTCTAAAGTTAATTTCATTTAAAATAGAACGACCCATGTGAACAGTCATGAAAGATTGACATACTACTATAAACTTTTGTGGTGATTAAGTGTTGCGCTGCATTGCCTAGATCTACGCACCGACGCAGAGAAATACTTAGAACTTTGTATCACAGCTGACAACTTCGTATCACAGCTGACAACTTCGTATCACAGCTGACAACTTCGTATCACAGCTGACAACTTCGTATCACAGCTGACAACTTCGTATCACAGCTGACAACTTCGTATCACAGCTGACAACTTTGTATCACAGCTGACAACTTCGTATCACAGCTGACAACTTTGTATCACAGCTGACAACTTCGTATCACAGCTGACGACTTCGTATCACAGCTGACAACTTCGTATCACAGCTGACGACTTCGTATCACAGCTGACAACTTCGTATCACAGCTGACAACTTCGTATCACAGCTGTGAACGTTTTATCAGTGCTGAGAACTAATCGAAGTTTCATTGATTGTAAACATGATTGTTAGCTGTTGTGTGGAGAGGAGCGTTCCAGATCGGAGATCTACTGAGACTGGCTAGTCTAGTGCGCCAATAGTCCCATATTGTTTTTTTTAAATTTTTTATTTTAGAATTAAACAACCCCTAAAACAAAGCATTTCGAAAAAATCCTTCATAAAATGTCATATCGAGCAATAGGGCTGGGGCTAAAAATTTGACAAAACATGCATTGAACTAACGCTCGCAAACACAAATTTTTTTTCACGCCCCTGAACTATATTTATATTTTAAAGACCAACCCGCTTTTACACGGCAGGTTTATTAGCTATTTCAGAAAACAAAAGAACATATTATTTACCAAAAACTGTAGTTTTTTGGGTTTTTTATTTGGGTTTGGGGGGGGGGGGGCTGAAAATTTTAAAAAATGTGTTTTCATCGGCAACACGAGTCTATGCGCCAAGTTTCAGCTCGATACTATAGTATGACCGGAAGTTTATCAGTTAGTCGTCGGAGATTTTGCCACCCAGCCAAAAAGAAACACAAGAGGAAAATAAAACAAAAGAACATATTATTTACCAAAAACTGTAGTTTTTTGGGTTTTTTATTTGGGTTTGGGGGGGGGGGGCTGAAAATTTTAGAAAATGTGTTTTCATCGGCAACACGAGTCTATGCGCCAAGTTTCAGCTCGATACTATAGTATGACCGGAAGTTTATCAGTTAGTCGTCGGAGATTTTGCCACCCAGCCAAAAAGAAACACATGAGGAAAAGTAAATGAATAGAAGGATTTAGAAATAATAAATGTATTTTGAGTTCTTTTGGAACCTGTGGGCAAACTATTCGGTTTTATATAAAATTTGGACGTACCTAATTGATTGGATCTTTTACCAGCAGTAGCATTGTAGCAGTAGCATTGTAGCAATTGCATTGTAAAAGTAGCATTGCAGCTCCTCATTTTATATGTCTTCCGAAACAGTGACACCCTTAACTTGTGTAGACGTTGAAGATATTGAAATCCTTCTCTGAAGATCAATTCATCGTATATGTACTTGTTCATATTATTTTATTAATATATTATACTAGAAAGTAGGACCCGGTGTTACAGTGATATTCAAGGTAGGCATACTTCACTACTAGTAGCATGACAATTTCCCACTCCCTTGGTATGTATACTGAGGAATTCTTCAATCAGAAAGCTGCTTACGTTTCTAACATTATTTAGTTTTTTTTTAATTTTAAAGATTCTGTATTATAAAAGCATAATCAACAATTTTTCACTCCCCTCTGCTGCAATTATAATAATAATAATAATACTAATAAAAATAATAATCTAAAAAATATTATAATTTTATTATAAGAAAAAATAAAGAAAAAATATTTTGCTAATAATCATAAAATTGTAAAAATAAAGTCCCCTAAAATAAAAAAAAAAAATCTATTTACGATTTAAAATATAAGGAACGTTATCGGATTTTGAAATATTGTTATTTTTTTTAAACCTGTCACCAACATTTTGACTCGTTGACTATATTATCAGAAAACTGTTCGGAAAAAATCATTATATTTAACAAGAATTCCTCAACCATATTTCACGTCTCGACAAGAATATCTCAACCACATTTCACATCTGTAACAAGACTTTCTTAACCATAGTTCATGTCTCTTAACATGAATTTCTTAATAATATTTCACGTCCGTAACAAGAATTTCTTAACAATATTTCAGGTCTGTAATAATACTTTTTCATCATATTTCACGACTTTAAAAAAAAATTCTCAAACATATTTCCGGTCTGTAACAAGAAATTTCTTAATCATACTTAAGGTCTCTGACAGCCTTGTGTATTTTTAGGAACTATGTAAATCTGATAAACATTTTCTCTCACTTTTCCATGAGCTGTACATTACACTAAAGGGAAAGACATAACCAATCGTTGTGCACGGCCCTGGACTGTACTTTCGGTAAATGGAAAAAAAATGGCTTTATTTGTAAAGATTAAATTTTCATGAGTATAACAACCAAATTTGCTTTCAAATTCATCACTGAAAAACGTAGGTGAATGTCAATGTCATTTTATTCAATGGCTTTACTCTCACTATCAGACAATTGCTTTACTCCCTGGTTCTGGTAGGGTTCGTTGCTGCATCCATGCACTGGTATATGTGCAACGGTTGGGGAAGCGATGCGGCTATCCTATCGGCTGCTAGCGGATACAAGGGCAGCCTTGAAACTCTCGATAGATGTTGAGTCCACGGCGCCATTGTCCAGGTGGTTCCAAGCAATTATTGCTCGTGGGAAGAATGATTGTTAACATTGGAGTGTGTTACACCGAGGCGCAGTGAAGCATTTATTATTGTTCCGGATGTAACTGCTCATGGAGTTGTCAGAGGTGAAGTCAGTGTTTATTGAGCGTTTGGCTCTGATTAAGTGACCTGGCTTCTGCGGGGTGAGAGACGTGTTAGCTGGGATCGTCGGCACTAGCCCTGTGGCCACTTTATATACGAATGTTATGCGGAGATTTTCTCGTCTGTCTTTGAGGGAGGCGATGTCAAATCTTTTTAAGAGGTCAGTGACGAAACCAGGAGTGGTAGTCACTCGCGATGAAGTGCACTGCTTTACGTCGTATTCGCTTCATCATGGCCAAGTCCTGTTTTAGGTATGGGTCCCAAATGATCGCACCATATTCTAGTAGTGGACGGATGAGTGCGAGATAGGCCTTTCGTTTGCAGGATTTGGGCAGTGGCGCAGATCTCTTCAAATGAAACCAAGTGTATAGTTGACTTTATTTGAAAAAATTGTTTATACGAGTTGATCATTTTAGATTATTCGAGAAAAGAATTCCAAGGTATGGATTAGTTGATACTTGTTTGTGAATGGTCTCGTTTAGAGAGTACATATAGGTTGATGAATTTTTACTTGAGATGCTCATTATGTAGCATTTGGTTTCTTTAAATTTCATGCCCCATTTGTCCTCCCAATTCATGAGGCACTTCAAGTCTTTTTGGAGGTGGTTGTGGTCATCGTAGACGTTTATCTCTCTGTAGATAAGACAGTCCCTTGCAAACAGCTTCACTTGAGATTTTACAGTATCGTGGAGGTCGTTTATGTGACAGAGAAAGAGAAGGGGGGCCCAGCAGTGTACACTGGGGAACTCCTGAGTGTACAGTGGCTTTGCCTGATGGGACGCCATCCACCATTACTAGCATGGTCCTTTGTGTTATGAATGTTGAGAGTAAAATGATGGTGTGCAATTTTACCTCTCACAAGCAGACATTTGCTTAACTCTCACACCCGGATAAATACTTAAAATAATTCTTTAAAAATGATATTAAATACATTTCTAATAATAATTGTTCTTGATCGTCTTTCGTATTCGAAGATGACCAAAGCTATATAGCACAGTGAGTAGGCAATAATAACAATAATATTTACATATTAAAGTTTACATTCACTTAAATATAAGCAGATTTATTTATCCAATTTAAATTGATTGGATGACCGTAAAATAAATTCATTATCACTTTTTTTAAAGAAAACGCTTAATTTTGAGAAATACAAAGTTGATCTTTCATGGTTTTTAAAGACAAATTTACGCGCCGTTTGGTCACTTTATGGTCATTTGAATGTTCTCGCTAATGAACAGATCCAATGACATTGGCCTATTTTTAAATCCTTAATAAACTTCTTTCTTGTTTGTGGCTGGCAAAACCTTCTGGTTCTGGTAGGGTACGTTTGTGAATCCATGTAATGGCATATGTGCAAGGGTTGGTGAAGCGATGCTGCTATCGTAACGGTTTGTAGCGGATGCCAGGTCAGCCTTGAAGCTTTCGATTGATGTCAAGTCCACGGCGGCATTGTCTTCGGCTGGCTAATGGACCATTTTGTTTCAAACTATCGAGCTGAAAATTGACAAATGGACTCGTAGCCGATGACAACACATTTTTTCCTTTCATACTTTCAGGCCTTAACCCATCCCTCCCCCACCCCGACACCCAAAATCAGCTTTACCTGTCTTCAAGGGGAAGATGAATGTTGACACTGATTTCACGGAAATAGAATTCCCGGTAGCTGTGCTCAATGAGATTCCTTACATTAATATGTCCAGTGCGTCTAGAGCGTAATATTTTCTTCGTTTTTTCTGAAATTGTGAAACAAATCTGCAGTGTAGAAGCGGGTTGCAAAATTAATTTAAAATAATTTAAAAATGCATGTAAAGGATTTTTACGCAAAACTTTCTTTTTAGGGGTTTTTAATGATATAAATGTATGAAGTGAATGTTTATGTATAAAATAATGTATGAAGTGAATGTTTATGTATAAAATAATGTATGAAGTGAATGTTTATGTAAATAATAATGTATGAAGTGAATGTTTATGTATAAAATAATGTATGAAGTGAATGTTTATGTATAAAATAATGTATGAAGTGTATGTTTATGTATAAAATAATGTATGAAGTGAATGTTTATGTATAAAATAATGTATGAAGTGAATGTTTATGTATAAAATAATGTATGAAGTGAATGTTTATGTATAAAATAATGTATGAAGTGAATGTTTATGTATAAAATAATGTATGAAGTGAATGTTTATGTATAAAATAATGTATGAAGTGAATGTTTATGTATAAAATAATGTATGAAGTGAATGTTTATGTATAAAATAATGTATGAAGTGAATGTTTATGTATAAAATAATGTATGAAGTGAATGTTTATGTATAAAATAATGTATGAAGTGAATGTTTATGTATAAAATAATGTATGAAGTGAATGTTTATGTATAAAATAATGTATGAAGTGAATGTTTATGTATAAAATAATTGTAAAAAATGTAAACAATTCTGACATTTTTAATTTGTCTTTTCCTGGTGACTTGCATACTGCCCTCAAGCTTTTACCAATTATTTCCACTCGGGACGTCTAAGATATCTTTTGTTGTTGTTGACTTCGATTTTCAATCATACAATTATTCACTTTGATTTCACTCTGGCAAGATCTATAGATTCTATACATCCAGTGGCGTACTTCCATATTTGTGTATTTTGAGTTCACTTCTCTAGCTTGGCACAGTGACAGTCATCTGTTCTTCTTTCTATTTCTATTGAATCTTTTTTGTTTTCTCCGTAGTGTTTGTTTTTATTTAATTCTCATAAACTCGTCTTTGAAAGAATTTTAAAAAATTATACATTTTGAATTTGCTACCTTTTTTTGTAATAAATTGTAACGTTTAATTTATCGACGAAAGTAGAATTATTTACCTTTTTTTAACACCAAATGCTTACAAAATCACGGTTCATGTGAATTAAAGCTTTGCCTAGGCATACAATTAATAAACTAGATTTAAGCTCACCCACCCACCCATTCATCCAACCGCGGAGCAAGTGAGGGCAACCGCAATAATTTGAGCGACAGTTTCAACTCACCTCTGTCGACCCAGTTTTCCAGCCGTTTACTAGTTGAACACTGCACGAGAAATCTTCCATGTCTCTTGTGTGAACAAGAATATATCGCTCCATTCACACGTCCACACACATGATATAAATGCCAGTATAGAGAACGTCTTTAAAGACGTCATTGTTGATACGTCACATAGGCCCTACCTTAAAAAAACACACACATATCATTTTTTGATCAGTTTTCTATTGAGTGATGACCAAAGGATTGCTGTCATTTATTTATATATCAGACGACCTCATTTTTAAGAGGCGATTTTGAAACGAGACTCAAAATGGGGAAAAACAATTCTTCGCTTGTTTCTTGACCCATATTTCGTGCCAGTCCTTGGAAAACAAGTTTGGTAAGAACAGCTTTAAGTGGTACATTTACCGTGTCAACAGAAGACCATTGAGCCGCTTTCAAAGTAACTATATACAATGGTACCTCGACATACGAGTTTCCTGACGTACGAGATTTTGAGACACGAGCCGTCGAGCGAGCGATGTTTTGCTTTGAGATACGAAAAATATTTGAGATACGAAGAACCGGGTAAGCGGGTCGGCCGGCTGCAGTGAAGAAAATTAAGTGAAAGTAAAAAAAAAATTGTACAGTGGCATTTAAGTTCAAATAATTTCCGTGAAATTTAGTTAAGTTCCATTAAGTCTATGGATAAAGTGTTGCATTAAGAGTGTAACGAGTAAGTGAATTGAAGTGACCGAAAGAGTTTAGCATTAACAGTGTAGCCAGCAAGTGAACGAAGTGAAGCTCCTTCGCCTACCTCCTCCACCTTACACCTCTGCCAGCATTTTCCGTAAACTCAAGTCGGCTGATATGCAAGGTGAGTACACTTTATAAAACTAGTTTCTTTCTTTACATTCTCATTTTTTCTGTTTTAATACAATATTTGTCATCTATAAAAACATTTTTCTCATTCAAAAATACGTCACAAAAACAACTGAGGTGGCATTTTGGGAGCTGGAATGGATTTAAAAAAATGGCATTTCTACTAATTTCAATGGGGAAAATTGCTTTGAGATGCGAAAAAATTGACATACGAGCAAAGTTACGGAACGAATTAAATTCGTATCTCAAGGTACCACTGTTTATATATATTTTTAAACATTGCTTTTTTCGTAGTATTCTATAATTAATCTTATGTTATTTTATATACTTATTGTGATTATTAAGCTACCAAAGTAGCAATTACTAAGTCGGGATTTTTCAGAGTAGCCATATCCCACCCTCCCGAAAAATAAATTATATATATATATATATAATTCAAAAAATAAAACAACTCAATAAAATAAAACAGAAAGTAAGATCTAAAATGGCTGCATATTTAAAAAGTTTAATTTATTTCTTCGTGCTCACTTTTAAAATAAAATAGTAAAGAAAAGAGAAATGATAAAAATTATGGTTGGAATTATTTATAATATTTTAAGTAAGTATTTTAAGAATTGAGCCCTCAGATTATTTGTAGATCAACGTCCACTATTGGGGTATGGGCACATGGACTTCACACTTGAGGACATAACACTTCCGGTGTGACGCGGGCCAATAGAACGGTTTCACGTCGATAATTCGAATTTTCTGAAAGTAATCAGAAATAGCTCTTCAGGTGATTTAAAACAAAAAAAAAATTGATTTCTAATTTTATCTAAAACCCACGTGACCTAAAGTTTATGGCCAACGAAGCTCCAAGTTTGCCTTGTAATAATCTCTTTGATCTTCTAGAGAAGTTGGGAGTGTTCTCAAACTCCCGGCCATCCTGCAACCGTCCCAGCCTCATCTCCCGTGTCTCAAAGCCAGGCTCGTAAACTTTTTCTTTTTTTTAAAACTTGTTTTCTTCTTAACGTATATAATTGATTTGCTGCTTTAAGGTTTTCTTATATCATACCGGTTGCCTTTGCTATTTTAAGAGATGAGAACCCTTGTTAAAATATTGCACCACACTGTTTGGTCACCAGGAGGAGCCACCGAGGATAAAGTAATCGATGACGCTAAAGACACAATATCGGCGTCTTGTCTACTGTCTGGAAGTGACAATGTATGCCTCGCTGTTGCAATGTATGGCTCTCTGTTACAATGGATGGCTCGCAATTGCAATGAATGGCTCCCTGTTACAATGGATGGCTCTCTGTTGCAATGTATGGCTCCCTGTTACGATGGATGGCTCGCTGTTACAATTTATGGCTCCCTGTTACAATGAATGGCTCGCTTTTACAATGGATGGCTCACTGTTACAATAGATGGCTCACTGTTCCAATGGATTGCTCGCTGTTACAATGGATGGCTCGCTGTTGCAATGGATGGCTCGCTGTTACAATGGATGGCTCGCTGTTACAATGGATGGCTCGGTGTTACAATGGATGGCTCCTTGTTACAATGAATGGCTCGCTGTTGCAATGTATGGCTCCCTGTTACAATGGATGGCTCGCTGTTGCAATGTATGGCTCCCTGTTACAATGAATGGCTCGCTTTTACAATGGATGGCTCCTTGTTACAATTGATGGCTCGCTGCTACGATGGATGGCTCTATGTTAAAATGGATGGCTCACTGTTGCAATGTATGGCTCTCTGTTACAATGGATGGCTCGCTGTTACAATTTATGGCTCCCTGTTACAATGTATGGCTCCCTTTTACAATGTATTGCTCCATGTTACAATTAATGGCTCGCTTTTACAATGGATGGCTCCTTGTTACAATGGATGGCTCACTGTTACAATGGATGGCTCTCTGTTACAATGTATGGCTCGCTGTTGCAATGTATGGCTCCCTTTTACAATGGATGGCTCGCTGTTGCAATGTAAGGCTCCCTGTTACAATGGATGGCTCGCTGTTGCAATGTATGGCTCCCTTTTACAATGGATAGCTCACTGTTACAATGAATGGCTCGTTGTTACAATGGATGGCTCGCTGTTGCAATGGATGGCTCCCTGTTACAATTTACTGCTCGCTGTAGCAATGTATGGCTTCCTGTTACAATGTATGGCTCGCTGTTACAATGGATGGCTCCTTGTTACAATGGATTGCTCGCTGTTACAATGGATGGCTCCTTGTTACAATGGATGGCTCGCTGTTACAATGTATGGCTCGCTGTTACAATGTTTGGCTCCCTGTTACAATGGATGGCTCACTGTTACAATGGATGGCTCGCTGTTGCAATGTATGGCTCCTTGTTACAATTGATGGCTCGCTGTTACAATGGATGGCTCACTGTTACAATGAATGACTCACAGTTACAATCGATGGGTCCTCGTTACCATGGAATGCTCGCTGTTACAATGGATGACTCCTTACTGCACTTCGATTCTATTCATTTCTCTCAGTGTTTGCATTGATCCCATCAGACTGAAAGTCTGGGATTTCAGCTTCAAACGATCTGATGTTGACACAATAGTCGAGAAAGTTTCTTATTGTTGTCTGTGTATGGGATTCTGGTCAGTGTTTCGCTTATCTTTACTATGATGCCTCCGGCTAAATGGATAGAAACTTTGTGGAAAAAGCGTGAACAATCTTGCATTATAGTTGCATTACTTTGTTTTTGAATGAGTCCACTTGAGATGTGAAGTGCGTTATAAAGAAGCGGTTTAAGAATAAATTACTCATACCTAAATAAAACAACAGAAGATGGGAAGATGCAGCATCTACTAGGTGTTGAAACCTTGTTGAATGCGTGGAAGGTTGGTGTTCTGCCAGTTCACCATTAATGCGTGTAAACACGGAATTTATATAAATATTTGTATCTATGTTGTTCTGAAATTCGCCAGAAATGCTATGCTTTAATTAAGTGATTTTAATGTATTAAAATTTGATAGTCATTTAGTTACTTAGGAAACTATGTGTGAGGAAAATCCCGAAAATGAAACGAAAAATATGGTGCATAACTTCAAGGGACGTCATTTGGGTCTGACAGAGGGGACATTTCCCCCCTGCCCCTCAATGTGTAGTTTTTATTTAAATTCCTATGTATGGTGGCGCCTCCAGTGATAAAGACCTCAACAAGCTGGACAAATTTTGACCCCGCACCCCACTAAAATTTAAAAAGAAAACGGAAATAACGTTCCTGATAACTTCCGTTGCAACAGTACCGTACTAAAAAGTGCAATCGTGTGTAGAAGCTTAAATCACAAGGTTCCATCTTAATTAGTACAGTAAGTCATTTCTTAACAATAATTCTTTTTTTCAAAAACACGATTTTTATTAAAGAAATAATGCATTGCAACCATCAAGCAATTAAATTTTGTTTTTTTTAAATAAGCATTCTTCCTATAGAGGAGTGTGAAAGAAAAGTCGTTTCGACAAGTCGACATTTTCTGAAAGAAATCCTTGATGAAAGTAAGACATTTCCTAAAAGTAGTTGTGATGAAGCACACCGAATAGTTGAGTACAAATGATTGTAAGACAGTAATGCCAAATGTTCATTGTAGTGAAGCCTTCAATTGGGACCGAGAGACTGACTCGCAATAAGTGTAAGTTACGTTATATTTATACTCACAAGCGGTTGACCGCCTTGAGACTACCAACTTCTCATAGAAGAGCAAATAAACACCGAAAGTTAATTCAATCCTGGTTTCTAAACTGAACAAATCTCAGATATTAAATGGAGCAAATATTGTATCTGATGGGGCAATGAATGATAAGGCAATTTTTTTTTTTTTTTGTTTGTTTTGTTAAGTTTAGTTGCAAAAAGTGTTGTACGACATATTTTGTTCAAAAGGTGTGCACATTAGAAAATATTTTAGCTTCAGAAATCTCTTTTTATTGGGGCTGAGTTATTTAATCTGGTGTCGTGTTTTGGACTTCGTAGGCAAGCACACAGACATAGTTACGAATTAAGTGTAAATATCACTATTTAAAATAACAGTAATGTGTATTCATTTATTTAATAACTAATGGCATGGTGGAAAGAAAGGTGTTGGATGGGGGGGGGGGGGGGGTAACTTTAAACTAAAGTGGTGATTAAATGTTTGTCTGTCTCCCATTAGTGTAATGGTTTCGAGGAAAAACTATCCCTCAAACAGGAAGTGACTTGGTCTTGCGTGCAATTATTGATGTAGCAGTTGTATTTCATTGTCCAAGGTAAATCATCTGTCACAAGAATTTTCTTGACAGCAGGCCGAGTAGGATGGGCTTTCCCTTGATTATGATATACATTTACTAATTTATTTAAAAAATGTGAAGGAACTATTTTTTCCCTAAAGATGTCATATATTTTGCTTAAAAATATAATTTCAACTGAACAAATTTGTGCAGCTTTTTTAATGAAAAATTTTAAAGCTTCGATTATAAATATTACTTGACCAATGTTAACATTCATTTCTATTTAATTTTGCAGACAACAGTCAACACAATGACACCATGGTCAGCATTTCAAATCATTTATTGATTCCTTTTAAATAATAGAGTCTAATCAGAAGAAAATAAAAAAAAACAAAAAAAAAATCCAAAATAATCTAACTGCCAGACATTTTGGTTTGATAAAGAAACAGTTGTGTATTTTATAAAAAAAACGTGACATATATGTTATAGAAAAAATATGTTTGAAAATAGGTGGTGTATCTCGATAATGGCGGTGGTGTTAGTGGTGTCGCTCCCAGTCAGTAGTGCACAGACAGTATCGCAGTCAACAAGTGGCTTTTGCAACGGTAAGTGTCATATATTACCACATATTAGGTACTAAATAGACTTTTTAAGTATTTAGTGAAATGACATAAGTAACTAGTGATGGACTCCAGTATTTAGTGAAATGACATAACTAACTAGTGATTGACTCCAGTATTTAGTGAAATGACATAAGTAACTAGTGATTGACTCCAGTAGTTATTGAAATGAAATCACTAGTTATTGATTGACTCAATCAGTTAGTGAAATGACATCGCCACAAGTTGTTGATTAACTCAGGATGTCATCACTAAAATCGCAATAACTTTGTATCAATTAATATCCCATATAATTTATGTAGAATAAAGTTATTTCAACTTGAGTGAATTCATGATTATTAAAGTTGGTCTCAATGGGGGAAAAAAATGAGATTTCGATAGTAACATAAAAGTTATTAATATATAAGAGCTTGACATTTTGTTGTACTGAAGCCACTGGTATCTGACCAAATACAAATAAAAGTATGCTTCAACTACAAGCGCCAAAATAATTATACTACTTTTGAAGTACGGTAGCAGTGTGCTTATACTGTAGTAGTACCAATGAAAACAATTACGTTTCTTCATCTAACTCATTTATGTCTGTGAATTATGATACTTTAGACTAAGGCTGGGGATAAATGATTGTTGAATGTATTATTACTATTCGTTTATAGTCATTGTTTATCCAGTGTATGGTATTATAAAACGGCCTACTAGTATGTTGGGTGATGCCTGTATGCCGGCCTATTATTGCGATTATCGTTTGATCGTTTCATATTGTTTCAGGCAGCACGTGTGTTTCACAGACACCAGCCACGACCACCGGTTCACAGAACACAGCTGAACCAACTCTCATAGCTCATGTCTACGGTGTAAAGTACATAAGTGGTTCATCTAACACCATGGCCCCTATGGCATTGGCTATTCTCTACGGCGTCATCACAAACCCCGATTGTGCTTTTAGGTGTAACCAAAATGATCTGTGCGTGAGTTTTAGAGTTTATACTGGCAATAAGGCGTGTGTTCTCTACAAGGCTGGGTTGGAGGCTACAGGGTTGTCAATGTTTAATAAAAAAACATAACTCTTCTTTTATCGACTTAATTTTACCTAAGTTCATATAAAATTGAATTTTGATTTTTTTTTCTCATTAATATTACGCCCTGCCATCCACACAGTAGAAACAAGTGAGCGCGCTCTCTAACCACATCCTCGGGTTTTATTTTGTCAACTTATCGCTTTTCCTGACATCCAGAGGGACATCCGCGTGCTTAGACGATCTAAAGTTAACTTCATTTAATAGACATGAGCTCGGAGAACAGTCATGATCGACTGACACACTACTGTTAACATAACATTTGTGGCGGATGAATGCTGCGCAGCAGTGCTTAGATCTATACTCACCAACGCAGAGGAATTCGTATCAGTGCTGACAACTTTGTATCACACCAGAGAACTTTGTATCAGTGCCGAAGGCTTTGCAACTACTAGAAAGATTACTCATATGCAACATGACTGATAGCTGTTTTGTGGAGAGGAGAGTTCCCGATGGGAGATCTACTGAGACTGACCAGTGCGCCAATAGTCTCAGATTGTTTTCATCTAAGAATTAAACAGCCCCAAAAACAAAGTTTTCCGTATAACTCCATTATAAAATGTGCCGTCAAGCAATGGGGGGGGGGTGATGCTTAAAAAAACAACAAAAAAAAACATGCATACCAGTAACGCACTTGATAAGAATCCAAATTAGTCTCATCTCATTTCCCCCCTCCCCCCTGGTCATCCCGGGCTCGAAACCACACATTATTTTCATGCCTGTGAGAACTATTACTATTCTAATGACCCGCCCGCTATAACACCGCAGATTGATTTAAAGAAAAACAGCAGAAAAGATTAGGCACCAGGCGAAGTTGCTATATTTTTTTTATATTAAAAATATAATTTAGCGTAATAATCGGGGATGTTATGTCGTGAAATCAGTGTTATCACATTTCCTTTGTCTTTCCATTGGAAAACAGGAAACACTGATTTTTGGGGGTTAAGGTCGGAGGGTTAGGCTGAAACTCTGAAAGAATGTCTTGTCATTGGCAAGGATTCTATGTACTAAGTTTCAGCTTAATAAGTTGACTGAAAATATGCCCGTTAGCCACACCGTCAGCCACGAACAAAAGCGAAGTTAATCTAACGGATTTAAAAAAAGACGAAATTTCTTAAAGTAAATTCTGTGCAAACGTGGGAAAATGGCAAATAAAATCCTCAACATTTATCATAACATTTTTGACCCGGCTCTTTCATGTGTAATACATTACACTTTGTGTTGCATGCCCACACTATGCCAACGTGTGATGTCGTGTTGTGTGACGCACATCGGTTCATTTACAACCCAAATCGGGGCTTCGCCCAAAGACGAATCAACATCCGTCACGTTGGCGTACTTCGTCTTATTATTGTCAGTGGTCGAAAAGTCAGGTTTGTAATTAACTTAATCCACAATTTTAAGTAGCTGCCATATCTTTTTCCCGTTTGGTTTCTAAATCTCACTTCCTTTCCGCTCTTCTGAACTTTGGTTTTGCCTGGGATTGCGCACACTCTTATTCTTTTCTATTTTTTAGGTCGGCTACTTGAATATATTTATTATGTTAATTTAATGTATCCTTATTTAAATGTTTTGTTGATGTACTGATGAAGGCAAGTGCTGAAAGGTTAACATTTTTATTTTGTAAAATTGTTTTATTTACACAAATTATTTGTGTCTAATTAATCAGTTTCGTCATGCCTCTTATGAAATGTTAAATTATTTTCTACATTTTAATGCGTATTAAATCGTCTTTCGTAGGAAGACTTTTTTTTTAAAAAATTATATCTTTGATATTTGCTACTTTTTAGTGTTAACATTGTACTCGTTAAATTAAGTAAGTTAAGACGTATTTAATTTGTTAAACATCGAATCCTCAGAAAAAAAACCTTTTAAGTGACGTAATTCTTTACATTAGATATACAACTAATAATTGTAGATCTGAGCTCACCCACTCACCAGTTTACTTAACCGAGGAGCAAACACAGACAACCGTGATAATTTGTGTGACAGCGTACCTCCAGTTTTCCAGCCGTTCATCAGATGAGCACTGCACAAGAAATCTTAAAATGTCACTGTATAAAAAAAAAAAAAATAACTCTCCATCCATGATCGACACACAAGATGGACATGTGAATAGAGAGAAATTCTTTCATGGCCACATTGCTGATACGTCACATATCATTTTAAAAACCACACACACAACGTTCGGGATCAGCTTGAGAGTGAGCGATTACCAAAAGTGTCGCTGTCATTTGTATTATGCAGGAGACATCATCATTTTGTTTGGTCGTTGAGTGCGTGCACCTGAGGTGTGAAGTGCATTTAAAGAATCAGTTTTAAGAATGAATTACCTATTCTTAAATAAAACAAAAGAAGATAGGAAAATTCAACATCTTCTGGTTAATAGATCCGTGTGATAATTGTAGATGGTTGGTGTTTTACCAGTTCACCAATGATGGCATTAAACACGGAACTCATATTTGATATTTTAAATGCTTGTATCCTTGTTGGTCTGAAATTCATTAAATTTAAATGTGCTAATTGTTAATTAATTTTTTTTTTCTGTATAAAAATGTATGGATATTCTTTTAGTTACTTAGGAGAATATAGGTATGTGGAAATTCCCGAAAATGAAACGAAAAATATGGTGCATAACTTCAAGGGATGTCATTCGGTTTTGGGCAGAGGGCATTTCCCACCCAACCCCCGAATTTGCAGGTTTTATTGTAATTGCTATGTACTGTGGTGTCTCCAGTAATAAAATACTCAACAAACCGGCAAAATTTTGATTTCCCCCCCCCCCCCCATTTTTCTAAAAAAATTAATAAATGGAAATGACTTTCCTGATAAATTCCATCTGAAGTGTACCGTAATAAGTAGTGCAGTCGTGTGTAGAAGATAAATCACCAAGTTCCTTCTTAATTTGTACAGCAAGTCAGTACTTAAAAATCAATTATTAAAAAAAAAATACTGCTTGTTCAAGAAATGCAGCAACCATGCAATTTATTTTTAAAACAAATCGGCATTTCTTGATATAGAAGGATACCAGAAAAGTCGATAAGACTCGTCAACATTGACCGAAAGAAATACTTGATGAAATTAATACATTTTCTGAACGCATTTGTTATGGAACATCTGTCGTGACAAAATGTTGTGAATTCTTATTCCAGCCAAATAATAGTTGTACAATAATAATGTCAAATGTTAATTTAAAAGAAGCCAATCACTGACGCGCAGTAAGTGTAAGTCATATATTGACTGATTGTCGGTCGCTTTGAGACGACACGCGTCACTACAATTTCAGAAAAAGTACAAAGGGAAGTGTACTGAGTTTAGGTTTCAAAAACTGAACAAATCTCGGATATTGAGCGTAGCAAACATTGTGTCTAATGGAACAACGAATGACAAGCCCAAGTTAAAAAACAAAAGATTAGAGGCAGCAATTGTTGTATCACATATTCGGTACACAATGTGCGAGAATGAGCAAATATTTTAGCTTCAGAAATTTCTTTTTATTTGGGGTTGAGTTATTTCATCTTGGGAACGTGTTTGTGGTCTTCACGGGCAACCATAAACATATATTTACAAATTAGTTGTTAGTATGACCATTTAACGTAACAATACACTGTGTTCATTTATTTAGTAACTAATGGGCGTTGTTGAAAGAAAAGAGAGTGTTTGAAAGGGAAGTAACTTTTATAAAAGAGGTGGCTTAACGTCCGTCCATCTCACAGTAGTGTTATGGGTTCGAGGATAACATATGCGTCAAACAGGAAGAGACTTGGACTTAAGTGTAATTATTGCTGTAAAAGTTTTATTTTCAGTGTCAAGATGATATCATCTTTGACAAGAATGTTCATGAGAAGAGGCTGGGTAGGCAGGGCTTTCTCTTCTTCTTCTTCTATATCTTAAGGGCCCACGATCAATTTATTGATCATTTTGGCTCCTATGCATGTAGATGGGATTTGCAATGTTTCTGTTACTGGTGGTGATGAGGAAATTATGCACTAGGGGTTTGAAGGCTTGAGGCAATAGACACAAATGTGTCTAGTGTTGTCGCCTCAACTGTTCCTTTTGAAAGATGGTTCCAGTCCCTGATTGTCTTGGGCAGGAATGAGCAGCTCCTATACTGGCTTCTTGCTGGTATGAGCCTGAATTGCCTGTCATGGCCTCGTCGCTGTCTATGGGGGAGAGGGACGAGTTTCTGTTTAATACTGGAACAGTGGACCAGCCCATTATTTATCTTGTACATCATGGAGAGCCTGGATTGTCGTCGTCGTTTCTCCAATGGTGACCAGCCTAGTGTTTCTAGCATGTTGCCAACACTAGAGGTATTCCTGTAGCGGTTTAGGACAAAACGTGCTGCTCGTCGCTGGACCGCCTCCAACCTGTCAATGCTCTTCTGGGTAAATGGGTCCCAGACTGAAGATGCATAATCTAATTTCTGTTAATTATGATGTATATTTACTCATTTATTTACATTTAATGTACATTATTTTGTTTATAAATTTAATATAAACAGGAATTAATAAAAGGGGGGCTTTTTTAGGTACAATTTTATTTAAAGCTTTGATTAAAACTATTAATTGACCAATTTTCAAATTCGTTTCTCTTTAATTTTGCAGACAATAGTCAACACAATGAAACCATGGTCAGGATTTTACATTTTTTGCGTTGTTTCCGTTTAAAAAATAAAATCTGATAAAATAGAAGAAAAAAAGACCAACCCCCCAAAAATAATACAATTACCAGACATTTTCATTTGATGAAGAAACAGGTGCATATTTTATAAACACATGACACATATAAAATAGAAAAATGTTTGCAAATATGTGGTGTATCTCGATTATGGTGGTGGTATTAGGTGTAGGGATCCCAGAAAGAAGTGCACAAACAGCATCGCAGTCAACAAATGACTATTGTAACGGTAAGTGAAATTTATTACCACATATTACTCCCTATATAACGTTTTAAGTATTTGGTGAAATAACATTAGTAGTTGACTCACGTAGTTAGTGAAATGGCATCAATGGCATTTGATGATACACGTATTTAGTGAAATGGCATCAATGTTTAGACTTGAAACGAGAGAATAAACTTAGCTTGTACAGACATGTAGCTGACAGGATTTGTTATTTTTTTCTTCTTCTATAATCTTAAGGGCTACTATTCTGGCTACTATTCTGGCTACTATTCTAGCTTCTATTCTGGCTTTTATTCTGGCTACTATTCTGGCTACTATTCTGGCTACTATTCTGGCTACTATTCTGGCTACTATTCTGGCTACTATTCTGGCTACTATTCTGGCTACTATTATGTAGGGCGGATTCGTGATGTTTCTGTGCCTGTATTGAAGAGGATATTTTACTGGTTGCAAGGGCCACTCAGCGAGGGTATCAGGAACTGGGGGTTGGAAGGCCTGAGGCAAATGACGCAAATGTGTCAAGTGTTTTCTCCTCAACTTTTCCTTTTGTCAGTTTGTTATTTGGTGGAATTACTGTATATACTATATATATATATATATCGAGAGAGAGAGAGAGATGCGTCACTGGGGTTGGTGTACCCAGGTGATGTCAACTCACGGTGTCATCGCCCCCTCCCCCACCAACACACTTTTTTTTTGGAATCCTTTCACTCCCAAACAAGCACCGAGTAATTCTTAATTAGACGAAACCTAACCGCTTATACTACTATTTGTAAACTAAGTCTCAAACTCGCGGCCAGCGGGTCTTTTGCGGCCCGCAAGATGGTATTTTGCGGCCCGCTCCATGACAGCAAAGTTTAGTGCTCATGCAGCCCGCGCGTTTTCCCCATTCTCATATCTACAAAGTTTCCCTCCACGACGGTTTCAGTCAAATTTCACCCGACTAGTCTAATTCCTATTTTTTTATTATCTTTGTATATATTTGTATTTTGATTATAATTTTAAGAAACGTTTTAAAATCGGACTAAAAGTTTTTTATTTTATAGCATTTTATGAGACAAACATGGCAAGAGTGCGGTTTTGAGAAAAGTTTTTTAAAAGTCATTCGGAGAGAAATGCACAACCATAATTATGTAAATCGTAGCGATCTGACCAGGTATCAAAGAATCCCTATTAAATTTGGCCCTAGTGTTTTCGAGTGAGAGAAATTTCAAGTCTGTCAGATGTTCACTTCAAAAATAGGGTTAGTCAAAAGGGCCTTTTCTACGGTAAAAAAGTCAAAATTCATTTTCCCTTCAATAGCATCTTCTTGCGCATCAATAATTCAAAAATACTGCATGGTTCTGCCTATTGTTGAACATGTTTTAGCATTTAAAGCCTTCATGGAGAAGGATGAGGTGGTTGTTCCTGTACTAAGTGATCCTAAATGGCTCGTGGACTTGGCTTTTCTTGTTGACATTACACGGGAGCTGAATGTATAAGCAACAAGAAGTTACAAGACCTGGGGTAGCTTGTCAGTGTTACCTATGACAATGTCAGGCCCTTCTGCACAAAACTTGTATTATGGTTCTCAAAGACACCTCTGCCATTTTCCAACATCCAAAGCACTCATGGACTCGGGCACACCATTCAGTAGTAACTTAGTGGTAAGTATACCGAGGCCTTGCAAAGCTACGGGCAAAATTTGATCAGATTTTTAGACTTAGAAAACACACAGCCACTTTCAAATTTTTGATGACCCTTTCTGCTTTAATGTGGGGGATGCCAAGTCAACCCCCCCACCCCCCACCCCTCTTTTCTTTGCGCTTCAAATGGAGCTGATTGATCTTCAGTGCAATTCTAGGTTCAGGGAGGAGAATCGCAAAACAGACAGGCATGGGCATTTTATGAGAGCATGCCCTCCATCTTCCCTGACATTTCCAGGATGTTAAAGTGGATAATATGACTTTTTTGGGAGTGCCTATCTCTGTGAAAAGCTCTTTTTTTCCGCTATGCTATTTAACAAGTCGAAGTTCAGGGTCAAACATAATGATGATCATCTTCAAGCTATGCTGAGAGTCTCAGTTGCTTCCTCACGCAAGCCAAATGTTGCTCAGCTGTGTCAGAAGAAGTGCTACTAGATCTCTGGCAACAATGAGTAGGAGGAAGAAAGTGAAGCCTTGTTCTTGTGAACCCTTAATTTTTTTTTGTTTATTTATAAAGGTGGAGCAGATTGTAACAGTTGTAGTTTAATGAATTAGTAATCGCTTTTTTGTGTGGAATTCTTGATGTGGCCCAGTCTCACTCAGACTCTACCTCCTGCGTCCCCCCTCCCAGATGATTTTAGTTTGAGACCCCTGTCCTAAAGCCAAAAAAAGTCATAAGAAGAAAACACATAATTTGTGAAAAACCATGATTAAAAAATGAAACAAAATAATTTTTTTTGTTGAAACATAAAACTTGGCAGTTAAAATTTTATTTTCCTAGTCTTCTTCAAAGATTCAAACCAATCAATTACTTTATAAAAATTAACATTTTTTTACTTGATCCCTTTCGATTGAGCAAATCCCAAAACCAGAAAGCCAGGACTGTTCTACGCCAGACCGCTAATAGTTTATTATAAGTATCAGCTTTGAAAAGAAAAGGTCCTGTCACATGAAGCAACAGACAAACAGACCGTGAGAAATAGTGTACGCTTTGTGAGAGGATTGGGAGATTCTAACACTTCACATTCAGTTATGAATTCCAAATTTAAAATATTGATCAAAATTTTTGGCTTCGGAAAACATACAATTTGCTTCTTCCGTGTGTCATCTCAAACTTGGTAATTCAATTAAAATTCCCCTTTCAGATAACTTATTATAAAAGGGAGTTCAGTTTTGTAAAGTACACCAATAACCGTCCTTCAGTCTTGTCAATAGTGGACTCTTACCTTAATCCGTCTCAAACATGCCTGCTACTTTCTTGATGGCTCTTGGTCTGATATGGAGTTCAGAATTATAACAATAAATACATTCAAGTATTTCAAGCATCGTTCTATTCTTTTCTTTAATACAAAGTTAATCACGTGTGTCTTGAATGCTACCATGCAATTTTCTTCTCCAGCCTTTGTCTTCTCTACTGACATTCAGTTTGCCTCTGGTAGCGTGCTCCCTTATCTGTGTGTCTTAGCGTGATCCCCTATAGACTGTCTAAGCATGATCCTCTTTATGACAGTCTGAGAGTGATCCTCTGTATTACAGTCAAAGAATGCTCCTCTTAATGACTGTCTTAGCGTGCTCCTCTTTAGGACTGCCTTAGTGTGATCCTCTTTAGGACTGCCTTAGTGTGATCCTCTTTAGGACTGCCTTAGTGTGATCCTCTTTAGGACTGCCTTAGTGTGATCCTCTTTAGGACTGCCTTAGTGTGATCCTCTTTAGGACTGCCTTAGCGTGCTCCTCTTAATGACTGTCTTCGCGTGCTCCTCTTAATGACTGTCTTAGCGTGCTCCTCTTTAGGACTGCCTTAGTGTGATCCTCTTTAGGACTGCCTTAGTGTGATCCTCTTAATGACTGCCTTAGCGTGCTCCTCTTTAGGACTGTCTTAGCGTGCTCTTCTTTATGACTATCTTATTGAGCTCCTCTTTATGACTGTCTTATTGAGCTCCTCTTTATGACTGTCTTATTGAGCTCTTCTTAATGACTGTCTAATCGCGCTCCTCTTTATGTCTGTCTTAGCATGCTCCTCTCTATAACTGTCTTAGCGTGCTCCTCTTTATGACTGCCTTAGTGTGATCCTCTTAAAGACTTTCTTGGCGTTCTCCTCTTTATAACTGTCTTAGCGTGCTCCTCATTATTACTGTCTTAGTTTGCTTTTCTTAATGACTTTCTTAGCGTTCTCCTCTTTATGACCGTCTTAGCATGCTCCCTTTGTGAATCTCTTTTAGCGCCTTTTAGGGGAATTTTATATTAATAAAATGAACGCCACCTTTTAGCGGTAAGGAGAGTGTTAGATAGAGAAGGTATTTTGAATTAACAAAACAAATACGTCAAATATTCCTTAAAATTTAGCTTAAAAGTATTTTAAAGCAATATAACAGTATATACAGCGATTGAAATACGCGTTTATTACTTATTTTCTTCTGACATATAGCCAGTAAATCACGAACAGTTTAGGAGGGCTTCACAAACATAAGTTATTCCATGTATATGTTTGAATAACGCACTAGATGCTCTGGAGGCACTCTATTCTTTTATTTCACTTGGATAAGTTATGAAATCTACTCGAGTAAACTCTGTCGAATTTGCATATTTCCATTGCGCCCCCCTCGCTCTAATGACGTCATTATATCTATATTGATATATATGTGCTATATGTGTGTAATGTTATATTTCATAGTTTCATATTCTGTTTCAGGCAGCACGTGTGTTTCACAGACACCAGCCACGACCACCGGTCCACAGAACACAGCTGAACCAACTCTCATAGCTCATGTCTACGTTGAAAAGTACATAAATGGTTCATCTAACGCCCTGGCTTCTACGGCATTGTCCATTCTCTACGGTGTCATCACCAACCCCGATTGTGCTTTTAGGTGTAACCAAAATGATTTGTGTGTAAGTTTTATAGTTTTTCCTTTCAACAAGGCGTGTCTTCTCTACAAGGCTGGGATAGAGGCTCAAGGATATAAAATATTTCAGAAAAAAATATAACTCCTTTTTCAAAGACTTAATGTGACCTCAGTTCAAATAGAACTGAATTTTGATTTTGTTATTAAAAAATAATATATATTACTCCCTGCCATCCACACATTAGAAATACACGAGGGCGCTCTTGAAACATATCCTCGGATGGGATTTTGTAAACTTAGCACTGTACCTGACAGCAGCACAATAGAGATTTGCTTAAAGACAGCATAAAGTTAACTTCATTTACTAGAAAGAGCCCTGTGAACAGTCTTTACGTGCTTACACACTATTATAAACTTTACATTTGTTGCGGATGAGGGCTGATCAGCAGTGCTTCGATCTACGCACCAACGCAGAGAGCTTCACAGCAGTGCTTGGATCTACGCACCAACGCAGACAGCTTCACAGCAGTGCTTGGATCTACGCACCAGCGCAGAGAGCTTCACAGCATTGCTTGGATCTACGCACCAGCGCAGACAGCTTCACAGCAGTGCTTGGATCTACGCATCAGCGCAGAGAACTTCACAGCAGTGCTTGGATCTACGCATCAGCGCAGAGAGCTTCACAGCAGTGCTTGGATCTACGCACCAACGCAGACAGCTTCACAGCAGTGCTTGGATCTACGCATCAGCGCAGAGAGCTTCACAGCAGTGCTTGGATCTACGCATCAGCGCAGAGAGCTTCACAGCGGTGCTTGGATCTACGCATCAGCGCAGAGAGCTTCACAGCAGTGCTTGGATCTACGCACCAACGCAGAGAGCTTCACAGCAGTGCTTGGATCTACGCATCAGCGCAGAGAGCTTCACAGCAGTGCTTGGATCTACGCACCAGCGCAGAGAGCTTCACAGCAGTGCTTGGATCTACGCACCAGCGCAGAGAGCTTCACAGCAGTGCTTGGATCTACGCACCAGCGCAGAGAGCTTCACAGCAGTTCTTGGATCTACGCACCAGCGCAGAGAGCTTCACAGCAGTGCTTGGATCTACGCATCAGCGCAGAGAGCTTCACAGCAGTGCTTGGATCTACGCATCAGCGCAGAGAGCTTCACAGCAGTGCTTGGATCTACGCACCAGCGCAGAGAGCTTCACAGCAGTGCTTGGATCTACGCATCAGCGCAGAGAGCTTCACAGCAGTGCTTGGATCTACGCATCAGCGCAGAGAGCTTCACAGCAGTGCTTGGATCTACGCATCAGCGCAGAGAGCTTCACAGCAGTGCTTGGATCTACGCACCAGCGCAGAGAGCTTCACAGCAGAGCTTAGATCTTCGCACCAGCGCGGAGAGCTTCACAGCAGAGCTTAGATCTACGCACCAGCGCAGAGAGCTTCACAGCAGAGCTTAGATCTACGCACCAGCGTAGAGAGCTTCACAGCAGAGCTTAGATCTACGCATCAGCGCAGAGAGCTTCACAGCAGTGATGAGAACTTCATATCAGGGCTTAAAGCTTAGTATCCTAGCTGAGAACTTAGTTTCATCAATGAGATCTATGTAACTACTAGAATTATTATTGATATTGAACATGACTGATAGCTGATGTGTTGAGAGGAGTGTTCCAGATCGGAGTTCTGAGACTGACCAGTGCGCAGTATTCCCAAAATGTTTTCACAAAAGAAAGACTTAAATAATATTATATTCTCAAGGTTACAGCGCAGCGTTTACCACCACAAGACGAACTGATCCTAGCTTTGAAAAAAAAAATTCTCTGTTACTGTTATAAGCCCTTAAATTGGCGCAGGGTACCATCTTTTTTTTAAAACGCTCCCCCCCCCCCGGACTTTTCCAATTTCCGGTTGCTTTGTTATTTTGTTGTTTTAAGTAGCCCCCGCTTTATTTATAAACTGTTTTAGATGTTATTTTGTTAACTGGTTAAAAGAAAACTCTAATGTTTGATTGTGATTGTGTTTGTGATTGTTTAGTGATATTGTTTTCACATCTTATCTGACAAGAGGTTGGCCATGAAATATTACTGTAAAATAAACAAACAATTAAAAGCTGAAGCAGATTACTGTTAAATATCTAATTAAAAATTGCTGATTTTTTTTTTTTTAAATTACTAAATAGTATTTTATAAAATCGTTAGAAATTTGCAATAAATATTTTCTCACCAAGATTATCAAACTTAAACTAAACTGCAATAAAACCACACTGCAATCATAAACACAAATATTCTAGGCCATACAGTTTAGGTCATATGTTGCCGAAATCGCCTTTACTTAAACGAATATTTTTTTTTAATTTTTTTTTTTTATTTTTTTTTTTAAATCACTATTAATGACTGGTAAAGAGGTAAAGATGGTGGATGTTACATCTCGTTCTATACACTTACTGCCTAAGAATATTCTGAGACATCCCCTCAAGCCAGGTCAAATCGTGCTTCAAAAAAGGATGACCGTTGGTTGGAAATGTCACACCACATACCAGTGAGACACTTAGGGTCATACACACAGACGATGGACAGTGTCTCAGAGTATCTTATATGTAAGCGGACGTTTGATTTTATAAAACTGTTATAGTTATTGAAGTGAATTGATCACTTACAAATTTAGCAAGAAATAAAGAAATATATTGTTACTTTTAAAGTGAATTGATCACTTACAAATATAGCAAGAAATAAAATGTATTGTTACTTTTGAAGTGAATTGATCACCTACAATCGTTTTGATGTTCTAATATTTTAATGCAGAAAAGAAAGAAATATGTTGTTACTAATGTATGGAAACGATCACATACAACCATTTCGAGAGCACCAATAATTGCTCTTCGAGTTGAATCTAAATACACAATATATCGTCTCAAGAGATCTTGATTTTACGAAAGACTGAAAATCCTCGGCTTGCCAAAAGAATTATTGTGTTAATTTTAAGAATGTGCAACTTGATACGAAAACTCAGACATTAACTATTGCTAACAATGAATGGGACACACCTGCACACTGAATGGGACACGCCTGTACACTGAATGGGACACACGTTTCACTTCACCTCACTGGTTGTAAATTAAAAATATAAACTTGAAGTTACAAGGAAGATTATGTTGCTCTAAATTGTGCACACGACATGATTTAAAGCATAGCTGAGCCTCCCGCCCCCCCCCCCCAGTCCGGCAGGAAAGGTTTGTGTAGAGAGGGTGGTCCGCCATGGTGGCACTATTGTCTTTATATAAGAG
>CAXITT010000014.1:2402731-2416140 GCA_964033795.1 Lymnaea stagnalis | reverse complement strand
TATCTCTCTATCTATCTATCTCTATCTCTATATATATATATATATATATATATATATATATATATATATATATATATATATATATATTTATATATTAAATATATAAATAAATAATACACTTCCACTTATTCGGCACCACTGAGACCGGAGGGTTGCCATGTAACTCAATTTTCCGAACATCTTATCGTTACTGTTAAATTGACAGAGTAACCTCTTACAAAAATCCTTCAAGCTCATTACAACTCCAATTACTGGTCATGAAAACGAAGTTACAATTACCTATTATATTTTACACTTGTGCAATAAAAACATTTATAACAAAGATGTTTATTCTTGTTTCAGGTCGCTCGAGAGCGGTTATTTGAGTACCGGATAATAGGGGATTCGCTATAAATTAGTATTTAAATACAAGTGGAATATTAAAGTTGCTTTGTCTATTGAGAGATTCCTTTTATATAAAAACAAATAGACGGTCCTGTTCTGGGTTAGGCAGGTGTCTTTGTGTCTTTGTTATGGGGCAGGACCTATATAGTTAAACAATTTACGTATATTTATTAGGGGAGGAGGTCTTATTTACTTACTGCGTATTAAGAATGCAAACAGTTTGAAGAGAAATGTGAATTTTAAAGGGAAGGTGGCAAAAAATGGCTGTGACATAGGCGTTGACAAGAAAAGTTTAGAAGTATCAGGAGGTAGTGGATGATGGACAGTAGGCATTGGATGGTTGACATTAAGTAGTGGATGATGGACAGTAGGTATTGGATGGTTGACATTAAGTAGTGGATGATGGACAGTAGGTATTGGATGGTTGACATTATGCAGTGGATGGCGGATAGTAGGAAGGGGATGGTGGACAGTAGAAAGTGGATGGTGGACAGTAGGAAGTGGATGGCAGTCAGTAGTTAGCGCACACGGAGTTAACCATTTTTCTGGTACCTAAGTTGGTAAGGGTCTTATTTAACCATACATATAATAAAGCAATATATGCTAAAAAGACTTAAGTACAGCACAATTGAAAAAAAAGTTTGTTGCACTTAGCAGCGAATGCTTCAGTTGCATGGTAGGTATTGAATGTGGGTGTATCAGACGGTGGAATAGTAGTGAGAATTTAAGATATAAGAACCTTAGTGAAAGCGTGGTCTAGATACACGTGATTGTTATCAATTAGTTAGCAAATAAAAAAAACTATGTTATATACATTTTGAATACATTAAAAATGTAAAAAAAAACAACACCGTTTTCAACTAAATTATAAAATATAAGAGAGCCAGATCTAGCCCGCGGGCCACAGTTTACAGACTGAAGCTTACGGCAGTGTATTTGTATTGCTTTGGGTGTACGTGTGCGTGCGTGTGTGTGGTGCACTTGTCCTGGATTTACTATGGCGAATCATAATTCACTTATTCTCGCAGTTAAATAAACCAATGGGTTCCGTGTAGGGGATTCCGTGTAGACGTACCAAGAGATGCTTACCCGAGATCGTCACCAGAAGGTACGAGATTGATTGGGACTTGCAGTGAGTACTATGCATGTACATTAACAGTGAGTACTATATATGTACATTGATAGTGAGTACTAAACCTGTACATTAACAATGAGTACTATATATGTACATAAACAGTGAGTACTATATATGTACATTAATAGTGAGTACTAAACCTGTACATTAACATTGAGTACATGTATGTGCATTATCAGTGAGTATTAAACCTGTACATTAACAGTGAGTACTATATATGTACATAAACAGTGAGTACTATATATGTACATAAACATTGAGAACCATATATGTACATTAACAGTGAGTACTATATATGTACATTATCAGTGAGTACTATATATGTACATTATCAGTGAGTGCTATATATGTACATTATCAGTGAGTGCTATATATGTACATTATCAGTGAGTGCTATATATGTACATTATCAGTGAGTGCTATATATGTACATTATCAGTGAGTGCTATACATATACATTATCAGTGAGTGCTATATATGTACATTATCAGTGAGTGCTATACATGTACATTATCAGTGAGTGCTATACATGTACATTATCAGTGAGTGCTATATATGTACATTATCAGTGAGTGCTATATATGTAAATTATCAGTGAGTGCTATATATGTACATTATCAGTGAGTGCTATATATAAACATTATCAGTGAGTGCTATACATATACATTATCAGTGAGTGCTATATATGTACATTATCAGTGAGTGCTATACATGTACATTATCAGTGAGTGCTATACATGTACATTATCAGTGAGTGCTATACATGTACATTATCAGTGAGTGCTATATATGTACATTATCAGTGATTGCTATACATGTACATTATCAGTGAGTGCTATATATGTACATTATCAGTGAGTGCTATATATGTACATTATCAGTGAGTGCTATATATGTACATTAACAGTGAGTGATATACATGTACATTATCAGAGAGTGCTATATATGTACATTATCAGTGAGTGTTATACATGTACATTATAAGTGAGTGCTATACATTTACATTATCAGTGAGTGCTATATATGTACATTATCAGTGAGTGCTATATATGTACATTATCAGTGAGTGCTATAAATGCACATTATCAGTGAGTGCTATATATGTACATTATCAGTGAGTGCTATATATGTACATTATCAGTGAGTGCTATATATGTATATTATCAGTTAGTGCTATATATGTACATTATCAGTGAGTGCTATATATGCATATTATCAGTGAGTGCTATATATGTACATTATCAGTGAGTGCTATATATGTACATTATCAGTGAGTGCTATATATCTACATTATCAGTGAGTGCTATATATGTACATTAACAGTGAGTGCTATATATGTACATTATCAGTGAGTACTATATATGTAAATTATCAGTGAGTGCTATATATGTACATTATCAGTGAGTGCTATATATGTACATTAACAGTGAGTACTATATATGTACATTATCAGTGAGTACTATATATGTACATTATCAGTGAGTGCTATATTTGTATATTATCAGTGAGTGCTATACATGTACATTATCAGTGAGTGCTATACATGTACATTATCAGTGAGTGCTATACATGTACATTATCAGTGAGTGCTATATATGTACATTATCAGTGAATGCTATATATGTACATTATCTGTGAGTGCTAAATATGTACATTATCAGTGAGTGCTAGACCTATATATTAAAATATCAAGCCCGACTGGTATAAAATATTAATAATTTATTATGTGTTTACAACTTTGTAAAGGTTGACATTATCTCTATAAGCTTACCAACATACTCGATGAAAAAAAAATTAATAAATACCGTCTCCCTGGGTCTTGGGGCAAACTAACATAGACCGTCTCCCTGGGTCTTGGGGCAAACTAACATATACCGACTCCCTGGGTCTGTAACAAACTAACATAGACCGTCTCCCTGGGTCTTGGGACAAACTAACACATACCGACTCCCTGGGCCTGTAAAAAACGAACATAGACCGTCTCCCTGGGTCTTGGGGAAAACTAACATAGACCGTCTCCCTGGGTCTTGGGGCAAACTAACATAGACCGTCTCCCTGGGTCTGTAACAAACTAACATAGACCGTTTCCCTGGGTCCAGGGGCAAACTAACATAGACCTTCTCCCTGGGTCTGTAACAAACTAACATAGACCGTCTCCCTGGGTCTTGGGACAAACTAACATAGACCGACTTCCTGGGCCTGTAACAAACTAACATAGACCGTCTCCCTGGGTCTGTAACAAACTAACATAGACCGTCTCCCTGGGCCTGTAACAAACTAACATCGACCGTCTTCCTGGGTCCAGGGGCAAACTAACATAGACCGTCTCCCTGGGTCTTGGGGCAAACTAACATAGACCGTCTCCCTGGGTCTTGGGGCAAACTAACATATACCGTCTCCCTGGGTCTGTAACAAACTAACATAGACCGTCTCCCTGGGTCTTGGGGCAAACTAACATATACCGACTCCCTGGGTCTGTAACAAACTAACATAGACCGTCTCCCTGGGTCTTGGGACAAACTAACATATACCGTCTCCCTGGGTCTGTAACAAACTAGCATAGACCGTCTCCCTGGGTCTTGGGACAAACTAACATATACCGACTCCCTGGGTCTGTAACAAACTAACATAGACCGTCTCCCTGGGTCTTGGGACAAACTAACATATACCGACTCCCTGGGCCTGTAAAAAACGAACATAGACCGTATCCCTGGGTCTTGGGGCAAACTAACATAGACCGTCTCCCTGGGTCTGTAACAAACTAACATAGACCGTCTCCCTGGGTCCAGGGGCAAACTAACATAGACCGTCTCCCTGGGTCTGTAACAAACTAACATAGACCGTCTCCCTGGGTCTTGGGACAAACTAACATAGACCTAATTCCTGGGCCTGGAACAAACTAACATAGACCGTCTCCCTGGGACTGTNNTCCCTGCGCCTGTAACAACCTAACCTAGACCGTTTCCCTGGGTCCTGGGGCAAACTAACATAGACCGTCTCCCTGGGTCTGTAACAAACTAACATAGACCGTCTCCCTGGGTCTTGGGACAAACTAACATAGACCGACTTCCTGGGCCTGTAACAAACTAACATAGACCGACTTCCTGGGTCTGTAACAAACTAACATAGACCGTCTCCCTGGGCCTTTAACAAACTAACATAGACCGTCTCCCTGGGCCTGTAGCAAACTAACATTGACCGTCTCCCTGGGCCTGTAAAAAATAACATAGACCGTCTCCCTGGGCCTGTAAAAAATAACATATACCGTCTCCCTGGGCCTGTAACAAACTAACATTGACCGTCTCCCTGGGCCTGTAAAAAATAACATAGACCGTCTCCCTGGGCCTGTAAAAAATAACATAGACCGTCTCCCTGGGCCTGTAACAAACTAACATTGACCGTCTCCCTGGGTCTTTGGACAAATTTAGGCGGAACAGGCAGGAAACGGAACATAAGGTTTGGATTAGGTGACCCTTTTTTTGTGACCAAATTTTGTGATCATTTGTGAATTTTTTCGCTGACAAAGTTATCATTTGTAATGATGTAGTCTTTAATGAACTGTCATTGTTACAACTAGGAATGTTAATACCCAATATGTTAAAACTGATTTCGGTTTAAAAAATACATTTTTACATCAGTTTTTCTTTTTCTTTACAACCAAGGCTTAAAAAGCGATTGTCATTAATTACAGCTCATGACTAACGAGGACAAAGATGAACCAAAAAAAGAAGAAAGTACAGTACTTTTAAGTCAGTACAGAACTTATATAAACAGTAAAGTCCTGATACAAACAGTGAAGTATTTATACAAAATTTTTATGAATAGTCACCTTAAGCATACTTACAATTTTTTAACCACATGGTTTGATATAAAATTTATAATGGAATAAGTATTTTCTGAATACTTTTATTTTTCCAAACAGCTAACTCTTTAACATGCTGTCCACGTTACTGATTGTTACGGCCCTGTCGTGGATGTCGACTACCCGTGGACAGAATCAGACTACAACCTCCTGCTTTAGTGAGTTTAATTAATGTATGATTAAACAAATTTACCTCAAAATTAAGCATTGTCTTAGTGACAAGAAGGCTTAGTAGACCAGCTTGGGCGCGGGGTAAGGGGGGGGGGGGAATTAAAAAGGGAAAATTAAAAATTTGTCAGAGCTCTTTCGATTGGTTGTGGTAACAATATTCTGTAACTTCTGTTCATTGTGCTAATTGCCGTTTATGAAATGCCGGTCACATTTAGAGTAGGACATAGGAGATAACCAAAACAGTTCTGTGTGCCAATGTGCGTATTATGTAGAAGAAATACCCAATGTGCATATTATGTAGAAGAAATACCCAATGTGCGTATTATGTAGAAGCTAATACCCAATGTGCGTATTATGTAGAAGCTAATACAAAATGTGCGTATTATGTAGAAGAAATAACAAATGTGCGTATTATGTAGAAGAAATACCCAATGTGCGTATTATGTAGAAGAAATACCCAATGTGCGTATTATGTAGAAGCTAATACCCAATGTGCGTATTATGTAGAAGAAATACCCAATGTGCGTATTATGTAGAAGAAATACCCAATGTGCGTATTATGTAGAAGCTAATACACAATGTGCGTATTATGTAGAAGAAATACCCAATGTGCGTATTATGTAGAATAAATACCCAATGTGCGTATTATGTAGAAGCTAATACCCAATGTGCGTATTATGTAGAAGAAATACCCAATGTGCGTATTATGTAGAAGCTAATACACAATGTGCGTATTATGTAGAAGAAATACCCAATGTGCGTATTATGTAGAATAAATACCCAATGTGCGTATTATGTAGAAGCTAATACCCAATGTGCGTATTATGTAGAAGCTAATACCCAATGTGCGTATTATGTAGAAGAAATACCCAATGTGCGTATTATGTAGAAGCTAATACACAATGTGCGTATTATGTAGAAGAAATACCCAATGTGCGTATTATGTAGAAGCTAATACCCAATGTGCGTATTATGTAGAAGCTAATACCCAATGTGCGTATTATGTAGAAGCTAATACCCAATGTGCGTATTATGTAGAAGCTAATACCCAATGTGCGTATTATGTAGAAGCTAATACCCAATGTGCGTATTATGTAGAAGCTAATACCCAATGTGCGTATTATGTAGAAGCTAATACCCAATGTGCGTATTATGTAGAAGCTAATACCCAATGTGCGTATTATGTAGAAGCTAATACCCAATGTGCGTATTATGTAGAAGCTAATACCCAATGTGCGTATTATGTAGAAGCTAATACCCAATGTGCATATTATGTAGAAGCTAATACCCAATGTGCGTATTATGTAGAAGCTAATACCCAATGTGCATTTTATGTAGAAGCTAATACCCATTGTGCGTATTATGTAGAAGCTAATATCCAATGTGCGTATTATGTAGAAGCTAATACCCAATGTGCGTATTATGTAGAAGCTAATACCCAATGTGCGTATTATGTAGAAGCTCATACCCAATGTGCGTATTATGTAGAAGCTAATACCCAATGTGCGTATTATGTAGAAGCTCATACCCAATGTGCGTATTATGTAGAAGCTAATACCCAATGTGCGTATTATGTAGAAGCTAATACCCAATGTGCGTATTATGTAGAAGCTCATACCCAATGTGCGTATTATGTAGAAGCTAATACCCAATGTGCGTATTATGTAGAAGCTAATACCCAATGTGCGTATTATGTAGAAGGTAATACCCAATGTGCGTATTATGTAGAAGCTAACACCCAACACGTCCTTATATGTAGACAGTTAAAGGTTCAACAAACTGATGTGTGTCTCTGAATTTAATGTGTTCACGGCTGAGAGAGTAATGGAAACAAGTTTTAATTGGAGATGAGGACATGGCGAGGGAGAGGTTGTCATATCATCTTCGTCACTCGAGGGGTGGGGGGGGGGGTGTTATAGAAAACATATCTGGTTAAAATGCACTGTAGCTTGAAATTATTTTTTAAAGAAATATTTTCTTTAAAAACGCTATAAAAGTAGTAAAATATTCAAGTCAAAACAATATTTATTAAATTGAAAGTTTATCCATTAAATTTCTTTAAATACAAAAAAAAAATAATAATAATAATAAATTAACAAAAACAAAATAAACTAAAAGAAAGCTGCTTTTCAGCAAAAAACTTTCTTTCACATCATTACACAATTCTACAATTTTATGAATGGAAGGGAAAAATATTAAATAAAATGATTGACCAAACATTTGTATATAATCTTTACTCATCTCCACCTTTCACAAACTATCACACGCTCATACCATCCCCTCTCCAGCATAGTACTGTACTGTCGGTCCCCATGAAGAGTCAATCACCAAAAATTCTGTCAAGTACATAAGATAGAGACAATCACCAAGAAATCTGTTAAGTACATCAGATCCCGTCAACCTCGCATCATAATTTCCTCTAAACTTTTCCTTGCGCCAGATATTCTGTCAATCCAATAAACGGGCAAACCAAAACCGAAATCATGAAATATTCAGATGTTAAACATGAATAACAAGCACACAATTTGTCCAAAACCATTTAAAGACACATCCCATCGGTTGTTAGAGGCCCTAGATAGTGCAGTCAGTGGCGTAGCTAGGCGGGTACGCGGGGTTCGGACCGCACCGGGTGACACCATCCCATTGAAAAATCGCACATTTAAAGAGCACACACTTCTCGGTCTGACCTAATTTCATGAAAGGATAACATATCGCATGTAAATTTTCTACACGTCTAACCAATCAAAATGCATGCTTTATTAAAAGTTCACAGTTGATGCGTCAGAATTGAGGTGACCTTATAATTAGGTCAGAAAAACAGAGTTTTGACCATGATTCAACGCCGATTGAAGTGTTCGTTAACTTTCGAAAGTGACGGGAAAATATATTTATCTTAATTAGAGACATAAAACTTTCCATTGACACAAAATACGATGTGGTCGAGTGATTCTAAGTACATGAATCGCATCGATAAAAATTTAAAACATTAAAAAAAATGAATTTTGATCCATTTATATTAACAAAGTAATACCTTACAAAATTTTCCCATATCTTTTATTAATTAATTTTATTTAATTTGTTTTTAAAATGTAAATTTTTGAAACCAAATCTATCAAAACCCAGAACTACCTAAAAAGTAATATCTTAGCCGATTCGTCACTAGCCTCACCCCTTAACTTATGATCACGATTGTTATACAGCACAAGGTCCTTACATGCTGTTACGCACTGTTGTCAGTAGGGATAGATTCATCTGCCCGAAAAGCGCTGTCACTTGGTTGAACATGCTTTTGAAAAGGCACTTTCAAATCAGACCAAAAAGGAGTTTCGGTAGAGATAAGAGAATGGCATGAGAACATTCAGTAGATGCTGGACTCAATCTGCTATAAAAAATAGGGAGATGCGGGAACGTATTGATAGCTTTCATTCTGAACTGCAGATCAGATCATCAGCGATCAAGGTTGCAGATATGTTTTGGGGTGTTCAACCCATAGTCCAGAGAGGAAGAGTTATTGGTGATGAGTTATCAGAGGATGAACTTTAAAAGAAATTCCAAAGCTTAGAAGACACTGGTCAGTGTTGTTGTTTTGAAATTCTTAGCTGAATGGGACTTCCTAGAAACTCTTCCAATACTCTCGCTAAGCCTTTAATAGTATCTAACGATCTGTGTGTCTGTGACTTCATGTGAGTGCAGCTTTTCAAAATTAAAGCCTGTTAAGAACTATTTATGATCCCCCATTTGACAGTCAAGCTTTCTGATATGGCTCTACTATCAGTTGAAAGTGAAACGCCTTAGGATATTGAATTTGATCAAGTGATTGACAGGTTTGCAGCTTTGAAGACCAGGAAAGGAAAATTTTAACACAGTAACTTTAATGTAAAAATAACTATAACTTAACATTGTTACAGTTCTTAAATACAATTACCTCCTCACCTTCAATTAATTTGTTTATGTTCTTGTCATTGTTATTCTATTGACTTATATTAACAAGTAGAAATCTATCGTGGAAGTCGGAAGGGGGGGGGACGGGGGACGACACCATAAGTTTACTGCACCGGATGACACCAACCCTAGCTACGCCACAGGGTGCAGCTATCTGTGATATATTGCGGGCCGAATTATTGTCAGGAGACTATATTTTCGGTGGCACTTTCTATAAGGATCATTATCGGCTGTTTTTTGTTCTTGTTGTTTTTTTTGGGTGGGGGTGGCAATATGTTGTGACCTATTTATAGAGCCAAAATATTTGCCAGATACTATATGATTGTACGATTATGTTTTGTTAAAATTGCCACTTAATATATTCAATTTTCAGCAGACAAACATGACAATTTCGGCGCCTACGATGAATGCAAAGCAACTTTAAATGAGTTATTACCCATTATTGTTAATTAATTATACCGTTTAGTTCAGTTTAAGATTCAATTAGTTAAAAAAATAATGGTACTGTATTTTCTGTACTGTAAATTATTACAGTACTTTTTTTTTTTTAAATTTCAGACTGTACACAAGAAACGTCAACTCAAAACAACAGAGTTGTGTACAGTGAACCAGACGTCGTAGCTCAGGTTTACGTTGCCAAGTTCATGAATGGCACGTCAGACGCCAAGGCTAGCGTTTCATTGGCCATTCTCTACGGCGTTATTACAAACAATGTTTGTGCTTTTAGGTGTAACCAAAATGATTTGTGTGTGAGTTTTCGAGTTTTCCCTGCCAACAAGTTGTGTCTTCTCTACAAGGCTGGGCTGGAGGCTACAGGATATTTCATCTTTCAGAAAAAAATATGACTCTCCTTTTTTTAGAATAAATTTTGAATTTTTTTTTATATTTATATATAACTATATTACGCCCTGTCCTCCACACAGTAGAAATGAGTGAGGCAACTCTTTAATCTTATCGTAGGATGTGAATTTGTAATTATTTTGCATTTTTCCTGACAACGGCACAACAGAAAGCCGTCCGCTTGCTTAGACAACATATAGTTAACTTCATTTAATAGAAAGAGCCATGTGAACAGGGTTTCTTTCAGTCATACCTGTGGGTGTGGGGGTGGGGTTGAGCAAGTCAGGTGCTCTCTCGGGGGGTGGGGGTGGGGGGAATGCGTAAGGAAACATAATTTTTTCATTAAAAAAACTACTTCAACATTTTAATTTTTATAACATTTTTTTTTTAAAGTAATAGAAATGTGTGTCTTTCATTGAGTACATCTAATGGAACCCATAAAATATCGCATTGCTCGATATATATTGATGATTCACATCTCTCAGGTTAATCTAGCACAGAATTCGATTATAAATATCGTATTGTTTTGAAAATTGGCCGCTCCTGATCATAAGCCAAAATCTGAATTTTCTCATTCGCATTTATCGGTACTTTTATTTATTTTTATTTTGCAGCTGCACAATTAAAAGAATTTAATCACACTGTATTCAGCTACCTTTATATCGATATACATGTCTATAAATTGAATATAGTTCTTGCTAAGTAATAAACATGAGCAATGTGTTTTCAAATTACATTTCATAATAAAAGCATGACTGTTAAAGTAGAGATAAGCGTTAATGAATAATGACCTCATGCTTTAAAAATGTTCGTTTTTGGCATACATTTTAATGTACTCGATTCCATCCATGTATATTGAGTTAGATAAAATGAAAACTTTGAAAAAAATATTTTAAATAAAAAATTATGAATTTAACGTTTGCATACAAATAGTGGACGGTTAATCAATTATTATTAAATCTAGTGCGTTTCTAATTTTGTAACAAAGTAGTAAAATGAAGTTTTAAACAAAATTCTAAGCCTTTTATTTATTAAATCCAAATGACTTCTTCCTCTTTAATATCAGAATTATAAATAATATTCCCAAGCTTTTTGAAAACATTTTTAAAAAAAACATTTGATAGATGATAATCATTTGATAGATGATAACCATTTGGTAGATGATAATCATTTGATAGATGATAATCATTTGATAGATGATAATCATTTGATAGATGATAATCATTTGATAAATGATAATCATTTGATAGATGATAATCATTTGATAGATGATAATCATTTGATAGATGATAATCTTTGATAGATGATAATCATTTGATAGATGATAATCTTTGATAGATGATAATCAATTGATAGATGATAATCATTTGATAGATGATAATCTTTGATACATGATAATCATTTGACAGATGATATTCCAGTAGAAGGAATATCCAATTGAGGATTTTTGCTGCTGTTTCAAACTGCACGATAAAAGTGTGCCATGTCGAGGTTCCACTGTACGTTGGGAGTTTGTTTAAACACTGGGAAGTCATTGTGCTTGCCATAGATTTTCCACACCTTGCACTTCTCCTCTCAGTCCGGCTACTCAAAAATATTGTCTCTTCAGAGTCGTTGCAAGGTTAACATCCCACCGCTGCCACCATTGTAAGGAAACCTTGCTTACTCTCTGACAAACTTCATCTAGATCTGGTACTCAATAAGGAAACAACTCCAGTGATACATTTGATGATTAAACTCGTGTTCTTTATTTGGTCTGTCACTTGCTTACTCTTTCACTCATCTCCCAACTCTGACTTCTCCCTGCTATCTAGTTCACAGTCCGGCCGCCTTCTCTGTTCGTCCCGTCCAGAGTTCCCTATTTATACCTCCCCGTCCCATAGTTCCTCTCCCAGTCCCGATTATACCCCGCCCCCTGTTTCTCAATTGTCGCCATGGTCTAGACGTCCCAGGTAAATGCCCTGGTCAGATGGATGGCCGATACCGCCCCCCAGCGCTTGATCCTTCGGTCGTGTCTGGGTGTCAGACGGCCGTAAATGGTCAGGCGTTTGATCCTTGTCTAGGTGGTCAGACGGCCGTAATCCCTGATGGCCGGTAACCCTGCTGAGAGATCTGTCCGGCGCCGGCGCTCGTGCGTGGTCCGACTCTCCACAATACCCCCATCTTACAAAACAATGTCGTCCCAACATTACACAACATCCCCGTTAAAATTGTTTATGATTGGTTTCCAAATGGCTTCGAGTGACTTGGACCTTCAGCATTCATTTACAAACAGCTCACAGTAATACACGTGACGTCATTCGCTTTGGTTCTAATACGTCTCCTTGTGTAAAACAATCCTACCCGTCGCCCTACCTTCGAATACGACAATTGAATTCAACGAACACTTCAAACGCGGTCTCCTAACAATTCTAGTCAAGATCAGGGTCAGTTTTGAGTCAGTCAGAGCGCTTCTTACACTCCCACAATCAGACAATTTTGATCGAACAGCGTTCAGCTAACAATGAATAATACAACATTTAGAGAATACAAAATCAAACAGCAAATCAAGTATCACAGTAAACAATATGCATGAAAATAATAATTGGTTGCAAAAACACTCTCAACTCAACCCTTCATAAAAAAAAATGTTACAATATCACTACAAACAAAATCTATAATTTTGCATCATGCACCAAATTCTACAGAAATCGTTAAGCAATAATGTCGTTTATCCGACCTAAATTCCAAGTATCTCTATACAAAATATTAGAGCACATTACTTCAATTACTTTTATGTCTATCTAAAAGATTGTCATGTCATAAAATATTTAACACATTCCATATTTGAGAAAACTGTCAGTGCCCCATGCCCATTTTCCTGGAGAACTTGTCGAAGCCCTGACTTTACTCCAATCTTGCGGGTCAGGGTCATGTCTCAGCTTACAGTGGCGTTCATGATGAATAATTTTGAAAGTCATCCTTCCTTCTCCCTTAATCTCAAACAAATTATGACGTAGCCTTCGGCTGATCACTAGTGGACCGCGCCACTTATTTGTGTTCACCTTCTGGTTTCGACTCAAATTGTGTGTTGAG
>CAXITT010000014.1:2352355-2400380 GCA_964033795.1 Lymnaea stagnalis | reverse complement strand
TCTGACAAACTTCATCTAGATCTGGTACTCAATAAGGAAACAACTCCAGTGATACATTTGATGATTAAACTCGTGTTCTTTATTTGGTCTGTCACTTGCTTACTCTTTCACTCATCTCCCAACTCTGACTTCTCCCTGCTATCTAGTTCACAGTCCGGCCGCCTTCTCTGTTCGTCCCGTCCAGAGTTCCCTATTTATACCTCCCCGTCCCATAGTTCCTCTCCCAGTCCCGATTATACCCCGCCCCCTGTTTCTCAATTGTCGCCATGGTCTAGACGTCCCAGGTAAATGCCCTGGTCAGATGGATGGCCGATACCGCCCCCCAGCGCTTGATCCTACGGTCGTGTCTGGGTGTCAGACGGCCGTAAATGGTCAGGCGTTTGATCCTTGTCTGGGTGATCAGACGGCCGTAATCCCTGATGGCCGGTAACCCTGCTGAGAGATCTGTCCGGCGCCGGCGCTCGTGCGTGGTCCGACTCTCCACAATATATACACAACGTTATATTTTTTTTAAAAAAAGCATTATTTCGATTATATTGGAAATTCCATTTTTTGGTAGTAGTTAAGATAAATTCTATGGTACTGGTGAAAAAAAATATTTGAAAGTGTATCGAAGAGGAAATTTGTAATTGATCTGAAGCAAGTTATATAAGTTTGAAAAATTTAAATCAACATTTCAATCAACTGAATATTGGGAATTTAAACCTTATTTGTATACAATTTTCTTCACATAAAATGACACATTAATAAATATATGATGTTTTTTGTAAACGACTCGTGTCTTCATAACATAAGTATCCCAGTTATATGTCATTTATTAAAAAATACCAATGTTAAAAAATCCATTACAATGTATCGCCTATTTTAAAGAAAAGTTTTTTTTTCTTCTCTTTTTGACTTTGGTAAAACTTGAAAATATTTAGAAATGAACGTATTTTTTGGTTTCTATTTTCTGTTCAATACGTAAAATTATTTTAGAAACTCTTTTTTTGGACGGATTTAAAAAAAAATAAATAATTCTTTATTATTTAAGTAGTTTGCTACAAAAAACGTTTAAAATAAAACTTAAAAAAAACACAATACTATTCAGTAAAATAAATATGTGTATAGCACACCTGGTCGAGCAGAGATGTCGCTTGACGTTTTGTGCCCCCCCCCCCGCCCACTTCACCGCTCCTTTTCCGATTTGTCCTTCCCTACCTAGCATTAAAAGTTGAGAATTATAAGTAATTACTGCACAAAAGCCCCTAAAACATCGGTCTCAAACTCGCGGCTCCCATTGACATCTCTATAATGTGACCCTAGCATTAAAAGTTGAGAATTATAAGTAATTACTGCACAAAAGCCCCTAAAACATCGGTCTCAAACTCGCGGCTCCCATTGACATCTCTATAATGTGACCCTCCGCGACGGTTTCAATCGGATCTCACCGGCTAGTCTAATTCTGATTTTTATTTTGTTTGTATGGATTTGGACGTTGATTATAATGGTTAAACCGTTTTAAAATCGACTAAAAGTTTTTATTTTATAGCATTTTATGAGACGAACATGGCCATAGAGCGGTTTTGAGAAAAGTTTAAAAAGTCAGTGGGTAATGCCCAGCCATAAGAAATCGAAGCAATCTGACACAGTATCAAAGAATTCCTATTAAAATTGCCGCTAGTGTGTACGCGTGATGAAAATTCCGAGCTGTCAGCATGGTCACTTTCAAATTAGGGTTAGTCAAAAAGGCCCTTTCTACCAAAGAAAGATCAAAACTTATTCTCCCTATAAAAGCTTCTTCCTTTGCATCAATAATTCATAAATATTGTTTGCTCCTGCCTACTGTTTGAACTTGAACACGTTTAGTCTTCAAAACTTTCATGGAGAAGGATGGGTTGGTTGTTCCTGTTCAAAGTGATCCCAAATGGCTCATGGACTTGGCTTTTCTTTTTGAAATTACACAGGTGCTGAATGTACTCAACAAGAAGTTACAATACCAGGGGTAGCTTGTCAGTGTTGCCAATGCCAATGGCATTAGTATTAGGTATTAGGTCCTATTAGTATTAGGTCCTATTAGTATTAGGTCCTAGTAACTAGTTGCGTGGTGGAAACCCACTGTAGAAACCCTCTTATAGGGCGTCCAACGCTTCCCCGGGATGGGTGGTGGAAGATATGTACAACCCCGACTCTTCGGGAGAGTCGGCTGCGAACGCTTTAAACGAAACGTTTAAGGTCGACCGGACGTGTCAGGGTGGGGAAAACCTCCATCAACAAATCCGATCAAGCGGCTGAGGCTGGGGGCGTTCCAGGTCCAGAGAAGTCCCTGGCGTGCCGCCGCACGGTCTGGGGTTCAGGGAGACCCGGCGTCTGGACTGTGTGGGGGGTGCGCCCGGGAGGGCATTAAGAGCTCACGCTCGACGCGTCGCCGACGCCATTTCCAATGTGAAATATTTAGTACTAGGTCCTATTAGTATGTCTGCCTCTAGTTCGCGTCTTCATGTATTTTTAGGGCTTCCTCTCTTTCTTTTTCCTTGTTAATTTCATGTTAGGGATTGTGGTGATGTTATCTGAGGGTTTGAGAAGAGTGTGCCCTATCCATATCCAACTACGCTCCTTGTATCTAGTAAGTCTTTGTTAGTGATGGTGTTTGGCCATTTGATCTTCAGGATATTTCTAAGGCAAGTGTTTAAGAATGTCTGCACTTTCTGAGTAATGGTGTTCTCCAAGTTTCGACTCCATAGAGTAGAACTGCTAGCATTAACATTTGTGTTGACAATACTGACTTTGGTTTGAAGAGCCAGCTCCTTTTAATCCCCTATTTTCTTTAATAGCACAGATACTGACCTGGACTTTCCAATGCTGGCCCTTACTTTCGGTTCGGATACACAACTTAAGTCAATGGTGCTGCCTAAGTATGTGAAGGCCTCCACTTATTGCAGTGCATTTCCAATCAGAGATGTATGCTCTTGTTAGGCTGACTTTACCATTATTATATAAACTTTTAGCGACAGTTATTTTCGCTTCCCGAAGATCATCACTTAGTTGCAAGAATTAGAAGTGCAGAGTTGGAATTAGAACTAACTGAATTTAAGCGCCCCCCCCCCTCTCTCGCAAACACCCATCCCTCAAAGAGAGATCAGGTTTTTAAACCCTGTCAGTTAGATAGAAGTTTGCAAAGAATTCACAAAGATTCCCAAACACCCCTCCCTCAAAGAGAGATCACGTTTTTAAACCCTTTCAGTTCGATAGAACTTTGCAAAGAATTCACAAAGAATGCACCCAGCTGTATCCCCCCCCCCCCCAAGCCATTCATAGCTGGGGCTGATTGTATGGTGGTTAGAGTTGTGTTGTCCACATATGTTCAGATAAAAAATTATTTAAAATATTATTCATAATGTGCATCATACATAAATTAACAAGCACAAGGAGAAACAGAATGCAATCACTTTATTAGTTGAGGACAAAGCATAAAGTGCCAAATATAAATATTAAATGTTCATTTTTATGGAAATCTTGTGTGAAACCGAACCACAGACGCACAATAGGTGAAAGATAAATTGACAAATTCTTCGCTGCTCTTCAAAAGAAGACCGACGTCACCAACAAATATGCAACAAGAAGTGTAATGAGTGTAGGTTTCAAAACTGAACAAATCTCAGATATTGAGCTGAGCAAATCTTGTGTCTAATGGGACAGTGAAGGAAAAGTACCGATTATAGAACACAGTTTAGAGGCAACAATTGTTGTGTGCCATCTTTGGAACAAAAGCTGTGAAAAGGAGCAAATATTTAAGTTCCAGAACACTATCAAAAATGTGAGTGTGTTTAATTTTTGCGCTCGTGCTTCGATCATCGCAAACAACCACATAAACATCGTTACAAATTAAATGTAAATAAATGCTTTACAATTTCTCATAACACAATCATGAGTATATTTATAGTAGCAACCAATGGCATTTTTTTTTTTTTAAATTGTGAGTTTGCAAGGGGAATAACTTAGTATCAAGCGGTGGTTAAATGCTATTTTGTCTCCAGTTAGTGCTTTGGGTTCGAGGATAAAGTTTTCTTTAAAAAGGAAGTGAACTCGCCTGAAGTATCATCACTTATAGAGTTTTATTGACCTATTATAATTTTATTTCACAATATTCATATCAGCGTACGGAGAAGGTGAGGGTTTATTTTTATTTGCGGTATGTTTGGACCAAATTAAACCAAAAAAAGGGAGAGGGGGTTAAATAATGTACTATAATTAGTATAATAGTGAAAATTATAATCTAATCTATAATTTGCCAATGGCTGTATATATTATTACTAAAGAAATCCCTGCTCCTTGTAGACAGAGATATAACAAGAGATCTTTTCTTGATATAATGTAGAATTTTAAAAAAATCAATTTCTACTTCATTTTATTCCTTAAAAATAATGTATACCTCCACCCGTATGGACGTGTGATTTTTTAATTAGAGATACTATACACATGGGTCAAGCCCGGGAAATAGAAGGCACTACCCATGATCCTCCACCCCTTTAATTATGTAATTATTTATTCGCAAATACTCATAATTCATTCTTTATTAAAAAATGCCTTATATTATTTTATTATTCGCCCTTGGCATGCGAAGAAAACCAAGGCCATGTGTGATAGACTTGACTCCTTCCGATGCCATTTGCCCATAAGTAAGGCCGTTTAAATGAAATATTTTTTCGATTTTGTTCAATTCAGATTTTTTTGTTCATCGGTTTAATCTTTTTACAATTTGAAATGTGTCAGTGAGATCAGACGCGAGAATCAAATCCCAATCCTATTGGACGAGAGCTTAATCTCTACCCAATCGCTTACCACCATGCATTGTTATTCACTGTGTAGTATTAGTGTTGATTGTCTTCAATGCAGCATAACAATGTGAATAATCTTATGAATAAATTATAGTATATAATGTGTGATTATAATACAAATAACACACACGCATGGATAACTGAGTATTAATAAAACATATTATTAAATGTGTGAATTATAGGTGTGTGTATGATATGTCATTTTCTTTCTCGGGTTAATCCTGTAATATAGGCCAAAACGTGCCAAAGTGTCCTCGTTTTCTAGCCATTTTAATTGTTTCTATAGTATTGCAGTTACTATCCTAATGTCTCATTTTTATTTTAGTTAGTTTACATGTTTTTAATAATTGTAAGGCGCTTAGAGCTTTAAGGTAAGCGCTATATAAAAATGCCTAAATAAATAAATATGTAAAAGTTCTATAATTATAAGAATATATTGTTTCGTTATTTTTATTATTAAGACGAAATTTTAAATTTCGTACGCAGAGAGAGGGGGGAAGAAGTTCAGACAAAAAGTCGAATGGTCAAGAAGTGCTCTATCATCGTATCTAGAATTGTTTTAAGTTACGTCATATTGAATCGGAAGAACAATCATTCATCTGTTTGGATTATAAGTGTATGAAGTCATGACAATTATCTTATTCTAATTTGGATACTTATTTTGTATTGTGAACCTTAACATGTGAATAAAAGTTAAATGGGGATGAAGAGAAATCTCTGCATTATCTCGTGCTTTCATAGCTGTTCATTACATTAATAACTGGTAAAGATCGGTCTGTAGTTAAGCCACAACTGTAACAATGTTTACATATTAGTTATACGTAACACGAGAGGAGAAGTGCTACATTAAATAAATAACAAACAAATTTAATCCCAAGGGAAAATCAAACCATGATCCGAATAAGTTACCGCTATTTTCTTTTGATAATTTCTATTTAGCCTTTATATAAAACATATTGTATGTCTTTTTTCCCCTGTTTTTTCCTGTGATTTTTCTTTCTTGAACCCGAGGCCGCCACAAGGTGGCAGAGTGACAAGATCTATTTTTATGGACCGATTGGTTTAATAAATTATTTTTTTTTTAAAAATGCAGTTAGCCAATTAATATTTTAAATGGAAACAATACAACAACATTACAACGTCAACGTTTTTGTCACCACATTCAGGTCAGTTACCCTAAATTTCCACTCACATCTCATCTGTTTCTCTCCGATTCAGTGGAGGCTGATGATAAACTTAATTCCCATATGCATCAAAATGCATTGAATTTATCAAAAATTTGTATGGGGAGGAAGCCAAGCCGCCTCACCAAATCCATCCACCACCATTTACTCCCTCGGTCTCACTGTTTCTACTCCTTTCTCCGATCCAGTCTCGACACACTTCTATTTTAACAAGCGTATATATATATATATATATATATATATATATATATATATATATATATATATATATATATATATATATATATATATATGGTGAATGCAGAGAATGGATGTTATGTTTTTCCCCATGACCACAATCTTGGTTGACATGACCCGTGAAGTCAAGGGTCGTGACAACCAATGTGGTGGTCACAAAAAGTAGTGCAAAAGAAGTGTGATTTTCAAAAAAAGGGAGGGAGAAAAATGTGTTAATTCAACTACTTACCGAAATTTAGGAGAATAGTGAAATGAGCAAATTTGGAAAGTTCGTTTAAAAAATGTAAAAAACTAACAAAAATATTTTTGTGTGGGTTTTTGTTGTTGAAACAAGGCAAAAATTCAACAAATAAAAAAAAAAGGGTTAAAAAATAACTAAAATCAGCGGTAAATTGACCCCTAAACCTAACCTGGGTTTTGACCCAACTTGAACTCCTAATTCCATCCCTAAACCTAACCTGAACCCTAAATCGAACCCTAAATGGAACCCAAACCCGAAAACTAGCCATAAAGCCGCAAGTAAAAACACGTGGAATTTACACACTGTGGTAAGGAAACTATGAAATGAACAAAAATAATTTTTTTTTAAAAATGGCCAAAACTAATTATAAAATAAAGAATTAATGAAAACCCAACTTACAGTTTCATAGAATACACTTTGACACACTTTATTTCAGGTTCCATCGAAAAGAATATCCAGAAATTTTAATAATACACCATGCCGTCATGAAATAACGCATGTTCAAAGATGGTGGAATAAAATATTATAATTAGCCAACCAATGAAATTTTAAAATTATAATTAATCAACCTATAAAATTTTAATACAAAACATCGGCGTATGAATACGAATCCAATAAAAAAATGGAAGTGACTCTTACACGGCAACTTAAATAATCACGCAAATGACGTCATGGCATCCATTATATGCATTCTTTGTATGGCATGCTTCCCTTTTCGCGATACAATGGAGTAGCTATTGACACTTTATTAAATAGCTTGTGAGGCCGATCCTTGACACCTGGTTAAATTTTGCCTTCCGTGCTGCCTGTTTCCTTCCTTAATACACAGCTGTTCACCAGCTCCGACGGTGCTCATAGATGATCTGTCACTCGCTGATTTCTCCGTTCCTTTTGCAAACGTCCATAAATCTCAACCGTGGTCATCTAATAAGTCGTGTCCCTTTTACCAACTCTCAATAGATAAGTCTCTTTGAAATACGCCATTGCTTCATTCGCCTTACATTACATGGCCTGACCAGCGAAGGGGCCTCTTGCTAAGCGCGGAGAATATGCTAAACATTTTTGCACGTTCCAAGACCTCTGTATTAGATACCTTGTCCAGCCATCGAATTCGCAAAATGCGACGCCGACACCTTTGGCGGAAGCTGTTAATTTCCGCTCATGACTGGCAGATGGGGTCCACACTTTACTGCTATATAATAGCTTCCACCCACTTATTCATTTTAGCCAAAGTTGTTACTGTTATTTCGATCCTGATGTTTATCTCTTCATTAACGGAGAGTGAGATAGAAATATTAAACCCAAAGTTTGAGAATTTTCAAATACCTACATATTATGTTCCTCAGTAGTTCATTTAGGAGGGGACTGTGCTTCTTTTATTATGACATTTGTTTTATGTTAATTAATGATCAGTCACAATTCTTTACATACATATATATATATATATATATATATATATATATATATATATATATATACCTAATTATATTGTTTCCAACATGTCATATCTTAAGGTGTTTAAACACAAATATAAACCCATCTAATCACAATCCCTGGTATTTGTTTAAATGTAATATTTTGGTTTGTGTGCCTATAATTTAAATATAGATTTCACCCCTCAACCGTCAAAACCTGGCTACACTAGCAACGGACAGTTCATGTACAGCACCACTACCAATAACCAACGTTTTCAACTTGAAGAAATCAAAGTTGTGATGTGGCGATGAGAACAATCCTTCGTCATAAAAAACGTATGTACACAATTTTAAGATGAAATTGAACGCTGGCTTCAAATGTTCTTTTCCAAATGTTTGTGTTTCATACGGACAAGAAAAAGCGTACCGGTATTTCATTTTAATTTTTTTTTTAAATTTCTAAAACAAATAATTTAAAGGCATGCTGGTTGGGGGTGCTCGTTCTGGTTCTCGTAGGGTACGTTGTTGCATCCATGTACTAGCATACGTGCAACGGTTGGGGAAGTGATGCTGATATCCTAACAGCTCCTATCAGTTGCCAGGGCAGCCTTGAAACTCTCGATTGATGTCGAGTCCACGGCGGCGTTGTCCAGGTGGTTCCAATCGATTGTTGTGCGTGGGAATAATGATCTATATATATAATTCGCCAGAAGTAGGGCAAACAAGAAGACGACGACCAAGTAGGCTATATATAGATACGCCAGAGCAAGCAAGACGCAGGCAAACCCTCTCCTCCCTTCCCTTGCCTGCCCATCGTTGGTCTCGAGATATGCGCACTGCGGTGGAGCTACCACCCCCTCCTTCTGCACCACCCTCGCTTGCCAGCCATCCACACACCACAACAAGCTCGCGGCGTCTGCTAAGCCGGGGGTCGGCTATATTTATAGAGTTCATGGGCATGAAATAAAAAGTGTGCAGTGACGTATCATGAAAAAAAGGGGAGGGGGAAAAAGGGGTGTAGCGAAATTGGCATTCTTAAATTTGCTTAACTTGAGTTCACGTTTTTGTCAAGTAACTTTAGTAGATGGGAATATCACGCATTGGTGTCACCAATGTTTGGCGGGCTATATCTAGTTGTTTATATTAGACTGTGTTGCACCGAGGCACAGTGAAGCATTTGCTATTGTTCCGGATGTAACTGCTTATGGAGTTGTTAATGACGAGGTCAGTGTTTAGTGAGCGTGTGGCTTCTGTGGGGTGAGATATGTGTTTGCTTGGATGGCCGGCACTAACCCCATGACCCCTTTATATAGGAATGTTAGGCGGAGCTTTTCTCGTCTGTCTTTGATGGACGGGGTGTTTGCAATGAGTGTACTGTTTTGAAGTATGAATAAGATTTATTACATCACTGTCACAGATGACATGGTGGTGTGAGGTATGGTCCATACTTATAGTCGCGTAAAAAGTAGTATAGGTGTTTGTTAATTATGATAAGGTACCGCTCCTCTGTGATCGTTCAATAATCCAGACGTTGATGGACACAACAAAGACAACACACACTGCAATGAATGACTCAGGAATTCCTCAGTAACACTCAGCAACAGTTATAATCAAAAGAATGTATTGATAGATCTAATAGAGTCCAGTAATGGTTATTTTCCAACTGTTAAATGTTAACATCCATTAATCTCCAACCTTAAAACCCAGAAAACATTGACCGCACTCCCCTCGGAAATTGCACCCCAGCTCATTCCTCATTAAATAAACGCGGTGCCACATATGGGGAAGTTTCGAACAAAACACACCATTGCTCATTGACACCACTATGAAAGAACACCCAATAAAATCATAGCAATTCACGGCCACCGTATGAATTACCTGAAGAAGCAATGGGGCGCCGTTGTTGAGCCCCCACCTCAGTCATTTGTGACAATCGCATAGTCACTTTTTACTTTCCCCCCCCCCTCTTTTATTAAAAAAAAAAATCACTTTTATTTGCTTCTGCAGAAAATGACGTCATGATCTCGATTTGGAATTTTTAATATGTTCCTATAAAAATAATTGAGTCCAGCTGAATTGAAAGTTATAAATAGCAACAAAACAAACGAGTTCTCTAGACGCCAGATCTAATCGGTTGATGAAAAAAGTTTGGACAAAGGAGTGAGACATATTTCACGGGAAATTTTACAAAGCATGTGGCGTGTCTGGATTGTGTTGGTTGTTGCACTTGTGGTATCGATACCAGGCAGTAGTTCACAGACAGTATCGCAAACAACGAGCGCCTATTGCAACAGTAAGTGTCGTCTAACCAGGCTTTGTATACAAGTAAATGTATTTTTTAATTATTATTTTTTTTTGTGTCCGCGCAAATTGTGGAGCCTACTGAAGCTTTCATTTAAAAAAAAAAAAATTTTTAGTCTTTTTACTTGAAGCTTTCGTCTCAATGAAGGTCACCACCTTCTTTTCTATATAAATTCTGTTTGAGTTTTGGTCAACGAAAAAATCTTTTGGGCTGTGGTCTCATGTGGCCTAACGTGGGCTAACGTGGGCTCATGTGGGTTCATGTGGGTTCAACAGAAATATATGTGTGAAAGCAACGTTAACAGATCACCTTACGATAGCAGGAAAATTAATCTCATAATTCTAACCCTCCCCCACTCCACCCTCACCGAAAATAAGTAAATTAAAACACTCGAACTACCGCGACAGGAAAAACTGGTTGCTTTTGAACGACATTGGTTGACTGTGTCTTGTGTGCCGCGGACCACGTGTTAGTTGATTCAATGTGGAAAACATAATATGTTTAATATTTGTATGTGTAATGTTGTGTCTTACGCTGTTGTACTCTGTTTCAGGCAGCACGTGCGTTTCCCAGACACCAGCCACGACCACCGGTCCACAGAGCACGGTTGAACCAGATCTCATAGCTCATGTCTACATTCAGAAGCTCATTGTTGATTTTAAAGATCCAAAGTATGTTTCTGCATTGGCTGTTGTAAAGGGCGTCATCACAAACCCCGATTGCGCTTTTCGATGTAACCAAAATGATCTGTGTGTGAGTTTCATAGTTTTTACTGGCAGCAAGGCGTGTCTTCTCTACAAGGCTGGGTTGGAGGCCACAGGCTTATCCATGTTCAATAAAAAATAAATAATTTTATTGTTTTTAATTTAGTGACCTCATTATTTTATCGTCAGTTTTATTGAAACGCTACTGTCACTTGTTATTACGTTGTGCACCATCGCATTATAATTGTTCTGATATTGGACAGGTGCCTTCCATTTATGAATGCAGTTTATAGTATGTAGCTGTCTCATACCGTTTGGAAAATGTGTATGTAGTTTAAAAACAATTTTAAAAAAAAAAAGAAAGAAGATTCCCATTGTTACAAGAAACAAGAACTAGAAAAATGACGGGGAATCCTAAGTTGTGTGGTTTTGTTGTTGTTACGCTAATTGTACTAGGGGTATCATTAAATCTGCTATTTAACTATTCTAAGCTAATATCACCACACTCACACTTACATCACACCACACTCACACTTACATCCAATGGTACTCTCTCCTTCGCACACCTTGCGGCACATTGAAAACTTTACCTCCCCGAGACGCCTCCGAGACAGAAGAAAACAAATTATAATTTGATCAGGCAGTTTTGTTGTCCTTTCTAATTATTCTGAAAATATTTTATTAAAATTTTATGAAAGTAGTTTTTAAGAGGAATATAATTTTACCCGGACCGCCTTCAATATTTCCCGAATATTCGCGTCACAGAGGCGTTACTCCGGAAGTTTAGCAAACATAATGCGCAGTGAATGTGTGACAGTTAAGCTTAGTTAAATAGCTGCACTCAAACATTTGGAATGGCTTATTACTAAACAAAATAGAGAGACCATATTAGCTTTGTATGGCGCAAGCTAGTGTTATGACGATGTGGGTGCCCTACACCGACCCCCTACCACGTCGCTTGCCTTGCACTGCCCTGCTCTCAACTTATTATTAACTGTATGCCTTGACCACTGGTGACTGTTACATTTCTGGAAGGGGACCCCCGACCCCCCCCCCTTTTTTTTTCTCCCCCATTTTACACAAACGCACTTTTATTTTTTTTTTAAATTAAAATCTTCTTCTGTGTGCCGGTTATTTGTGTATCGGACAAGTTGGGAGTTTACTGTAACTACATAATTAAATACAAATGAATTGTTACGAGCGTTGCGTAAAGAGAGAGAGAGATGCACGTGTAAATAAAGAAGAAGAAAAAAGGTCACTACGGACACTTTTGTGGCAGGCAGACGTCTTTTGTAAAGGGGCGAAAATGACGTATTTGAACCACTGTGTACCAAGGGCAAAATTCACTAAAAAAGATAAGGAGAGAGGGGTGTTATTTAATTATTTGCATCTCTATAAAGTGGGATAATAGGGCATTTACTCCCCGTAAAAGAGGGGCGCACATGCTAATTGATATTTTCTGCAATTATTTTTAATATAGCTGATAAAAAAATAATTCCTCACACAGACGAAAACCGTGGATAACTTGGATTGGTTACACTTAAGTAGAGCATGAGCTCAAGCCGTGAGAATTGCGTATTAAGACAGGACACGTGACAGCTTGATACTAACACAAGACAATCTAAAGTACACTTCGGCTGAACGCCTTCCTCAAAAAATAAAGACAAAAGAGAATCTCAGCACATGAACTCAGCTTGTAATTATAGAGAAGGCTTGCCAGGAATTTGTTAAAATTTAACACGGAGACCTGAACACGGAAGTGCTTGGAGCTCACAAAACTTGGTATTATAAATGGAAGCACGATTTTAAGTCTAATCGTAAAAAAAAAGAACATATTTACATATGCAATGACACTAAACCAAGTCGTGGTGGATTGGGAGATGATGGATTGGGAGGTGGTGGATTGCGTGGTGGTGGATTGGGTGGTGGTGGATTGGGAGATGATGCATTGGGTGGTGGTGGATGGGGTGATGGGGGATTTGGAGGTGGTGGATTGGGTGGTGGATTGAGTGATGGTGGATTGGGTGGTGGTGGATTGGGTGGTGGTGGATTGGGAGGTGGTGGATTGAGTGGTGGTGGATTTGGAGGTGGTGGATTGGGAGGTGGTGGATTGGTCGGTGGTGATTCGGAGGTTGTGGGTTGGGTGGTGGTGGATTGGAGGGTATGTATATGTATTCATATATATGTAAATATATATATTTGTATGTATATATATATATATACATAATACACACATATATATACATAATGCACACACATATATATGTAAACAGTTAAAAGTGTACTGATTTATGTACAAGTTAGCATATAATTTTTTTGGAAATAAAGGTGAATCATTTCAATCGTATATTAAGGAGACAAAGTGAGGTATTAGCCAAACGATTTATTAGGAGGTATAGAAGTTACGGTTAAATTAAAGAAAGCGCTGCCAAGTACAAACAAGTGTCAAGCAGAATAGGAGTGGAAAACTATAACATATAAAAAAACAATCAATATGATCCGTTTTTTTAAACACAGTGAAAACCTTATACAACTAAGATAGAGGTCTGGATTTGGCCCGCGAGCCGTAGTTTACCGACTAAAACTTTTCGAATATGTAAGTGTTTGTATTGTTTTGAGTGCTTGTATATGTCTGTGTGTGTGTGTATGTGTGTGTTTCTGTGTGTGCGTGTGATTATGTGTGTGTGTCTGTGTGCTGTGCACGTGGTGAAGGCTTTCTCTGTCGAATCATTATTGAATTATACTTCAATTAAATACGTCCCACGACGTGGTCATTGTTACGTTACGAAGACTTCTTTGCACTTGAACTACGGACATTACCCGTGAGTATTGGATCAGTACATTAATTAACAGCGAGTAGCCGATACAACCTATGCAATGTATGTCTTGAAGTTTCTGCTTCCGTTTCTCTGTACAAACTACAGACTTATGAATGCTACTCACTTGAGTAACATGATTTTTTTTTTAAAAATAATTGTTTCACTTAACGTGATTCAAAGCAGTCGAGTAAAACAAAGCTGACGTAGACGGTCTCACTGAAAAGTGAACAAACACCAGGTGAATCGATGAAATGTAACAGGACAATTTTGTTTACTACACGAGATTTGAGGTGTGCTTCTTCTTCCATATCTTCAGGGCCCACGATCAATTTATTGATCATTTTGGCTCCTATGCATGTAGATGGGATTTGCAATGTTTCTGTTACTGGTGTTGATGAGGAAATTATGCACTAGGGGTTTGAAGGCTTGAGGCAATAGACACAAATGTGTCTAGTGTTGTCGCCTCAACCGTTCCTTTTGAAAGATGGTTCCAGTCCCTGATTGTCTTGGGCAGGAATGAGCAGCTGCTATACTGGCTTCTTGCGGGTATGAGCCTGAATTCCCTGTCATGGCCTCGTCGCTGTCTATGGGGGAGAGGGACGAGTTTCTGTTTAATACTGGAACAGTGAACCAGCCCATTATTTATCTTGTACATCATGGAGAGCCTGGATTGTTTTTTTTAATTTTTTAAATTCTGCATAATATTATATGTGATAGAAAAACTATGATTGACACGATGGCGGCGTCCATGGCTCGACATGTAAATAGTTCAAGGGTGGGTGGGGTGAATATTTTTATAAAGCTGTTTTAAAATACATAAATTTATGTAACTTTTTTTTAATGTCATGTCTTGTTGCCAATATTTTTATGTGATGTGCGGTGAGCCCAGCCCCAGGCTGGGGTACCGCGCTATATAAAACGAGTGCATTCTTATTAATTATTATTATTATTATTATTTAATGTTTCTTTCTTAGAAATAAAGCTTCGAAACATGTTACTAGGACCATGGGAGTTTTTTTTTACGGCCCTGTCAACGATGTCACAATTCTATGGACAGAATGGGACCACCGTATCCTGCTCTAGTAAGTGGAATTATGAGAGAGTATTTTGTATGTTTAGCCAATGCAGGCGACAGAACTTCTCTGTAGCTCTCGGTATTAGTATAGTTGTCGAGTACGGGCAGTCCATTGGTAATTGTTGCGACTGAATGTTTCATTCCGCGCGGTGTGTTTGAGCGTTGTAAAAGTAGTGAACGCTGTTCCCGCGCTTGGTTTTGTGGACGTATTGTCTGGACTCTAGACAGTATTGTGACGTAAGTTTGAATCGTGCGGCAGTTTTGAATGGAACTACGTGGAAGTAGGGTGTATTATTACTGGCTGATAGCGAGCTGCGCTGTATTCATGTGCGTATGGAGTTTACAGTCTGTGTTAATGTTAATAATAAGATATTAAAGTTACATTTATTGAGATAAAAGAACTTGGGTTTATACAATAGATTAGTACGACGCATTGCGACGTGTGAAAGAACTTAACGAATCAACCGATCCAGTAAAACAAGGCGTCACCAATGGTGGTTGCCGATATTCCCTGCTTAAAACTTAGCCCTAGCTTGACGTGATTTCTCCAAAGATATATCTATTTCATAATTATGCATCTATACAATATAACATTTTTAAGCATTACCACCGTTAGCATCAGGGCCGGAGTTTGGGTCAGGCAAAGAAGGCAACTGGCCCGAGCACCAAAGTTCAGAGTGGTCAGTTTATCCTAAATAAATTTGAAATATTCTATTCACGGAAAATTTTTAAAAATATAATTGAAAAATATTAAACTTTTAATCAACTATTTGAAGAAATTTCTTTTTATGAATGGTATAATGCAACCATTTAAATTACATTCTAGGAGATTACAAACTAATTTATTAAAAATTGTGTAAATGTTTGAAAAAAATTGGTGTGTTGTTGTTATTTTAATGCAGTGGAATGTTCATTTTGTTCCCCACAGACAAAAATACTTTTTTAATTTGAAAATGAATTTTTTCTTTAATAAAAAGAAAAGAATAATAAAAAATTAGGTAATTTTGACTCAAGCTTCCACATACCTTGTTCTACTATTTCATTTAACATAGCTTGAACGCAGTCCGACAATTTTTATCTTTTTGAAAATGGAGGCATTGTTGCCAACCTATACATAGTTTATTACCGCTAGCAATTTAAATAAATAAATAAATAATGTAGTTGAATTGCTGGCTGTATGGAATCTATCATTTCGTTTGATTCCAAAAGACTTTATTATGAGAGCACTATTATTATTTTCGCTTTTGTCTTGTCTTCTAAGTAGATGATTACGGCCTAACTGACACATCCCCATGGTTTAAGTCTAGTCCTGCATTCTGTTTAGGTTTTTAAAAGGCTGGGAATGACGCTCAACGTTGCTCCCAGCCGACTGGCGGGTGAGATCCACTGAGTGGGTGGGGGCTTTTTAATTTAAGTGAGGGTGGCATTTCCGGTCTGCAGCAATGAAAATGAAATGAAGGTATTTTATGATTTGAAAGATGGCGGCATTTCCGGTCTGCAGCAATGAAAATGAAATGAAGGTATTTTATGATTTGAAAGATGCAGCACACATTAATTATCCGTGAATTATAACTTACTAATACCCCCCTCCCCCCAAAAAAAAATATAAAAAATAATAATTTTAAAAATACACTACTGTGCATTTCTTTCAGACTGTACACAAGAAAGGTCAACTCAAGCTCCTGGTGTCATTAACAGTGAACCAGTCGTCATAGCACATGTTTACATTGCAAAGACTTTAAATGGAGTTGTAGAGGACATGTCTTCTGAGGCATTGGCCATTCTCTACGGTGTTATCACAAACCCTGATTGTGCTCTGAGGTGTAACCAAAATGATCTGTGTGTGAGTTTCAGAGTTTATACTGCCAGAAAAGCGTGTTTTCTCTACAAGGCTGGGTTGGAGGCTATAGGTTTAGAACTCTTTCAAAAGTTAGGATAACTCCTATAGCCCTTGAAAAACTTAATAATTTTAATACTTTGTTGCCAAACGTCTTTTAAAAATTAAATAAACTGTATATTTTATTGACCCTGCCTTTTTTCTCAAACAATATTCTAATAATTACGAAAGGTCAAACAAAAAATTCACAGAAACTTATTTCTTTCAATGTGGGAAATAAAAATTCTAATTCAATTAAGATATAACTTATCTTGCAATTTATCATGCCCTTGACCTTGAGCTATATTTTTCCTTTGTTTATATTTATTAACGTATTTTTCTTAAATGATATGTAACTCCAATAATAGAGAGCTCTATCTTTCCTCTGGATGTGGTCAATGGTTGAATTTGTGTTTTCGTTTCTAGTTACGATTTTCCTGCGTCCCGACATTGAAATGCACCGACTTCAAGTTACAACATTAATAGAGAAAATTAAAATATTTTCTCCGACAGAGTTAGAGAGGAACACATTCGGACCAGAACGAGTTTGCTATTAATACATTATAGCATATGTCTTGGCATATTTTTCCCCTTTAAGGTAGAGCTGTTTTTAGCCACCACCACTTGTCTCCATTAGTATAACCTTGTTATTGACGTCACAGAGTATATCTGCTGTGTCATCTCATGCCCATCCTAACCTTGTTGTGGAAAAGGTTGTATACTTTCGAATGCGTTCTAGTTGTTGTAAAAAAATGCCGACAGTTGACGCAATTTCTAGATTTTCTTTACAAGATCGTTCTGATTTAATCCCTGTATATATTGGAAAAGGTTGTATACTTTCGAATGCGTTCTAGTTGTTGTAAAAAAATGCCGACAGTTGACGCAATTTCTAGATTTTCTTTACAAGATCGTTCTGATTTAATCCCTGTATATATATATATATATATATATATATATATATTTATATATATATATATATATATATATATATAAATATATATATATATATATATATGGCATCCTTCTGTCTTCGTGAGACAATGGAGAAGCTACGTACACTTCAACAAATGATCTCCCATTTGTTGAATTCTATTTGGCTTATCTCATGCTCCACTTGCAAACGTCCATATATATCAGCCTTCGCCGACCAACAAGTATTGGCCCTTCTGCCAAATCTCCATACAGCAGCTTCTTTGGAATACGGCCTTTTTCAATTCCCCTTATTATATGCAAACGTACACACACACACACTTATATATATATATACATATATAGGCCATAGAGAGATACTTCATATATTCCCAACATATCCGAGACGTTATATCATTGTGTATGTAATGTGTACTTTTGGTGCGTGTACCTTTTCACTTGCTGTGTTGTACTGTAAGTTGATAGAGGTTTTTTCTGTATTCGAATTTGATTTTTTTTAAAATTTTAATAGTTTAATTTAATTACATATTTTTAGTATAACAATAGTTGGTTATTTTAAAGGATGCCAAACGGGAGCAGTTGATGAGCATATTGTTTTGTGCTCCTAGTGTTAAGATGCAGAGGAGTCACTCACACATTTTGTTTTTCCATATAAAACTATTTTAAAAATCTGATTGATTCTTCCAAAGACGTACGGCGCAACAGTAGTTTTTGTTGGCTGGGGTGGGGGTTGTGATAAAACAGTGGTTCTCGACATTCCTAATGCCGCGTACCTTTAATACAGTTCCTCGTGTTGCGGTGACCCCCAACCATTAAAATATCTTCGTTGATACTTCATAAAAATGTGTTTTTCGATGGTCTTAGGTGACCTCTGTGTAAGGGTCGTTTGACTCACAAAAGGGTCACGACCAACAGGTTGAGAACCCATGTAATAGAATATATTAAAGAAAACGTATTTATGTATCTCACTCTCTTTCTCTCTCTCTCTCTCTCTCCCTCTCTCTCTGATGTATATCTAAGTACCAGTGTTTGTGTTTCTCTCTCCAACTATCTCATCTCTCTCTCTCTCTCTCTGCTGTAAATCTAAGTACCAGTGTTTGTGTTTCTCTCTCCAACTATCTCATCTCTCTCTCTCTCTCTTGTGTGTGTTTCTCTCTCTCCCTCTCTCTCCTCTCTCTCTCTCTGCTGTATATCTATGTATCTGTGTGTGTGTGTCTCTCTCTCCCTCTCTCTTCTCTCTCTCTCTCTCTCTCTCTCTCTCTGCTGTATATCTAAGTACCAGTGTTTGTGTTTCTCTCTCCAACTATCTCATCTCTCTCTCTCTCTCTCTCTGCTGTAAATCTAAGTACCAGTGTTTGTGTTTCTCTCTCCAGCTATCTCATCTCTGTTTCTCTCTCTCTCTCTCTCTCTCTCTCTCTCTCTCTCTCTCTGTGTGGCCCAGTGACTCGAAGAAATCGTCTCTTTGTTTCTATGATTATAAATCTCGGGATCTATTTGCGTGTTTACAAGCCACAATTCAATAAGAGACAAGGAAGCAAATAAAAAGTTGGAAGCACAATGTCCAACTGTAACAGAATGGATACATTCTTGTGAAAAAAATAACATGTTAATAATTGTTCCACATTCAGTGGCGTTGCTAGGGTTAGTGCCCCCGGGGAGGACTAACATTTTTGTTACGTTTCTTCCACGAAATAAAACCTTTGCATTTGTTCGAAACTGCCGCCACTCCATATAAAAAGACAAAAATGATAACCGGGGCATGCCGTTCCCTCCGGCCCCTATTTCTACGCCCCTGACCACACTGTCACATCACTCTTCAAGAAATGTACTACTTTTAAAAGGAGTAAACAGTAAAAAAAAAAAGACAGCTGTCAGAATTCCTAGTTGAACTGCTCCGTTCTTAAATTGGTTTCTTTTACGCCAGCCGGCAAAGATAATTCTGTGAAAATTGCGTTTTTGACGTCATGTGCAACGACAATTTTCGGACGTCCGTGCTTCGCACTGGGGGGTCGGCGCCCCATTCTCCTCAGAGCCTCTTTCGAATGTCGAGTCAGTTTCATACAATGCACCTCAACTAAAAACTTTCTGTTGTAATTTATAATAAAGAATGTTTGAACGAAGATGACAATGGGGCACAATAATGATGACGGCAAACACAAAATGCTACCTCAGGGTGAATGCACCCAAGAAACCTATTGGATATTTGAAGAGCAATCGATGGTTGATCATCTTCGATCCGCGACGATCACTTCCTCCATTGTGTTCCTTTTTCTCTTCATAGGTTTAAAGCTGGTCTGAAATTCCTTTAATTTTGTACACGAGCTTAGCATTTTGAAAATGTTTTAATTAGCACATAAAAAAAATTAGCACAAAACAACTCAGCACATTCACAATTAGCACATAACAGCCAAGCACAACAAAACTAAGCACATCAAAACTAAGCACATCAAAACTTAGCACATAGAAAACCTACCACATCACAAATTTGCACATCAAAACTAAGGAAAAAAACTAAACACTTCACAACTTAGCAAAACAATGCAACGCACAACAAAATCAAGCACACAAAATTAAGCGCATCACAACGTGGCACAACAGAACTGAGCACAACACATTAAGAACTACAATCCGAATCACGTCACAACTTAACACAACAGAACCAAGCACATCACAGCTTAGCACATCTAAACTTTTTTGTGTGGCGATGGTGTGGGCTTCGGTGGAAATCTACAAGGCCTGGGATTATTCTTCAAAGATTATAAGCTGGTTCCCAAACAGCAAATCGCCTCTCTCCACGCCACTGGATAACCCAATGGAACATCATTTGGATGATACAGCTTGGCACCAGTGGCGTCCCAGGAGTTGTCGGAATGATTCATTGTACCAATGACTTTCGGGACTCCATGATTTCAAAGTTTCCTTCTCTTAGATGAGTTGCCATCCAAGGTTAACGAGTCCCATCTACCCGGGGTGCTTGTGATGTTTTTGCTTGACTGGGCTTTTGCTGGAATTGAATTCCAGACAACCAACTTGAGATGTGCTCAGTTTAGGCCACCCGGCCACCCGGCCACCCAGCACACATCTAAACTAAGCACATCACAACAAAGCACATCACAACAAAGCACATCACAACAAAGCACATCACAACAAAGCACATCACAACATAGCACAACAAAACTTAGCACTACAATCCTAATCACGGCACAACTTAACACAACACAATCAAGCAAATCACAACATAGCACAACAAAACTAAGAACATCAAAACATAGCACATTAATATTAAGCACATCAAAACATAGTACATCAAAAATAAGCATATTACGAAATAGCACATCAAAATTTAGCACATCAAAACTTAGCTCAACAACTTAAAAACTACAATCCTGATCACATCACAACTTAACACAGCACAACTTAGCACAAAAAATTAAGACCTACGATCCCAATCACGTCACAATTTAACACAACAGAATCAGCACATCACAACTTAGCACAACAAAACTAAATACACCACAACTTAACACTACACAATCAGCACATCACAACTTAGCACCTTAACAATCAGCACATCACAACTTAGCACATTAACAATCAGCACATCACAACTTAGCACCTTAACAATCAGCACATCACAACTTAGCACCTTAACAATCAGCACATCACAACTAAGAACATTAAAAAATAGCCACATAAAAACTAAGCACATCAAATTTTAGCACATCAAAATTAAGAAAAACAAAACTAAACATTTCACTAAGTGTTAACAATCAGCACATCACAACTGAAACAGTTCTAAAACAGTGCACAACAAGACGATACCAAATGATAAAAACAATAACAGAGATTACGACACTCAAAACATTGCTAATTACAATTAATAAGTTTTATGTTACCAACAAATTACGAAATAAAAGAAATTTAGTTAAAATCATTAACCTACAGGGCACTGTTTGGCTGCTACCGGTACACAGTTGAAGATAATACAATGTGCCCCCCCCCCCCCAAAAAAAAAAAAAGGTATAACGATGAATAGGACTTCAAACATATAAGTAAACAAAACTCTAGCAAGAATAACAGACCCCACGTAAAGTAAAAATATCTCGTGATCAAAACGCTCTCTCCCAAAAATCTATCGTGTCCGCTTTTTATAGTCTATTCTACTGATGCATCTGGAACCTCCTTACACATTGATTTCTCTAGATTTACTCTAGTTTACTCTAGATTTTTCTACAAAATTCTAAAAGAACAGACTATTAATTTTATTTAGGTCAAGAGACTATTTTTAGCTAGCCACACCTTAAATGCGGGTTTGAGCTTGTTTGTTGTCTGCTAGAGTTCAAAGCACGGGGAAATATGACGTACACATGTCGTCTACATAACAACAGATACAAATATTAACATACACACACACACACACAAAGAGTAAAATCTTGCAAGGCTCCTATAAGTATATAAAGTCGCATAAGTATTGTGTCTATGAAATCTAGAAAATCTCTTCCGGTTGGAATAGCTTCCGGATTATTTATAAGGAGGGAGTTAGAATTTTCAAGACGACAATGTCTAGTTATAGCATCGACAGATAGAATCCTTAAGAACGAATTAGAACGTAAACAAAATTTTCCCAATCAGCTAGCAAATGAAAATATATACTATATCAAATACTGTCGATGCAATTCGATCTTAATGGATTAAAAATGTTAAACAAGGTTAGGTTTTCATACTACCCGTATAAAAATAGGTGGGCCAGATCTAGCCCGCGGGCCATAGTTTATCGACCTAAGCTCTAGACAGTGTAAGCATTTTTCACTTGACCAGAGCTTTCTCCGTGGTATGATCATTCAATTATTTAACAGATCACTAAGCCATTGGGTTCCATGTCATTATAGATGTGCCAACCGATGCTCACACAACATCATGTTAGATGTGCCAACAGATGCTCACACAACATTATGTTAGATGTGCCAACAGATGCTCACACAACATTATGTTAGATGTGCCAACAGATGCTCACACAACATCATGTTAGATGTGCCAACAGATGCTCACACAACATCATGTTAGATGTGCCAACAGATGCTCACACAACATCATGTTAGATGTGCCAACAGATGCTCACACAACATCATGTTAGATGTGCCAACAGATGCTCACACAACATCATGTTAGATGTGCCAACAGATGCTCACACAACATCATGTTAGATGTGCCAACAGATGCTCACACAACATCATGTTAGATGTGCCAACAGATGCTCACACAACATCATGTTAGATGTGCCAACAGATGCTCACACAACATCATGTTAGATGTGCCAACAGATGCTCACACAACATCATGTTAGATGTGCCAACAGATGCTCACACAACATTATCATCATAAAGAACGAGATTCATTTGGACTTGAACCCCAGTGTGGTATGAAATAATATTAAAAAAATAAGATTTTAAAGTTAGTGTTAAACATTTATCAAAATAGACGATGGATATAATATCGAACAAAGACTGGCGTAGGAAACATCCAATTCTGCAGGCAACAGAACATCAGATTTGGATTAGGTGACCATTTTAACAACAATTTGCTTGGTCTTTGATTTCTTTTTTGGAAACGAAGACATTTAAAATCATGTTGGTGCCATGTCTATGTGTGCCAAACGAGTGTCTAGACATAAACAGTTCTTTGTAATTTTTCTGAGATCTCTTCCGTCTGCGAGGTGTTCTTTGGAAAAATGTTGAAACTTATATCTTTTTAGTGATATTGTTTTGTTATTTCTGGTCATCAAATGAACTGGATCTGTTGACACATTAATCATTAAGCATTGTGTAGTCTGTGTAAGGCTTTACTGCTACAGCCAGGGATGGTCTTACCGGTTGGTGTTGTTTTTTTTTAAACCGGATTTCGATTCTTAGATTTAATGGTTGGAAACCAAGTTTTCGATTACTATCATTAGTTACAATAATGTCAAAATAGTCGCAGTACTGAGGCAAACAATACAAGTAGTCACTTTAGGTTTGATGCATACTTTAAAAAAAATATTTAAAACTTGTGTTGTGAAATTATTATTTTTTTCCTAAAAAGCGAACCCCGTATCATGCTGACCACGTGACTGATTGTTTACGGTCCTGTCCTGGATGTCAACATTGACAGAATCTGACCACAACATCCTGCTTTAGTGAGTTTATTTATATTTAGAATATTTCAATGACTTATAAACGATACCTCACCCTTTAGCATTGTCTTAGTGACCAGTAGGCTCAGTAGTGCACCGGGAGACAACCTCACGGGTCGGTGGTGGTGTGGGGGGGGGTGGTGGTGTGGGGGGGGGTGGGGGGGTGGGGGGGGGGGGGGGGGGGGGGGGGGGGTGGGGGGGGTGGGGGGGGGGGTGGTGACACGAATTTAAAAATTTAAAAATTTGTCAAATTTCGTACGAATCGGTTGCAAAACATTATTTAGTGGCGTGCTGCTCATAGTGCTAAGTGCCGTTTATGAAACGCCGGTCACATTTAGAATAGGACACGATGGTTGATAAACCAAACCGTTCAGCATGACAGTAAGCGTATCAAGTAGAAACTATTATCACCTAACGCGTCCTTAGGTTAAAATGTTAAAAGTTTAATAATCTGATGCCACCCTCTGAATTTAATATGGCCACGGCTTAGAGAGTAACAGAAACAAGTTTTAAACAGAGATGAGGGCGTAGAGCGGGCGTAGAGAGGGCGAGATTGTTATATCGTCTTTGTGGCACGAGGGCGGTGGGGGGTCTGTTAAGGAAAATGGATATGGTTAAAATGCACTAAAGCCTCCGAATTTTTTAAAAAAGGATTTCTTTTAATAAAAACTAATCTAAGTTCATCAATGAGTTTTCTCTAAACAAACCAAATCAAAAAATGAAAGAAGGCTTCCAACAACAAAAAGCTCGTTGAACATAACACCAGGAAGCTATTTAAACATCACAAAAGAAAGTTAGTTAAACATCACGTTAAAAAGCTATGTAAACATCACAACAAAAAGTAAGTTCAACATCACAACATGCAGCTAGTTAAACATCACGACAAAAATTTAGTTAAACATCAAAACAGGACGTTAGTTAAACATCATAACAGGACGTTAGTTAAACATCATAACAGGACGTTATTTAAACATCACGACAAAAAGCTAGTTGAACATCATGACCGGAAGTAATTTAAACATTCAAAAGTATTTCAGAAAGAAAAAAAAATGATTGACCATGCACTTATATATGTTCTTTATCAACATCGACCTGTTTCAAACTGTCCGCTCATCTTGACCCTCCCTCCCCCCCCCCAAAAGGTCACCTACAGCTATGCGAAAACTTTCGCACAATTAGCCTAATAAGCCATCCAAGAAAGGTCATGCTGAAGGTCATACTGAATCGACTAAAACCATATACTGACAGAATCATTCCTGAAGAACAGGCGAGCTTCAGACAAGGACGGGGCACTACTGAGCCGATTCTAAACCTCCGAATACTATGTGAGAAAGATGCTCAACACCAACAAAATCTATACCACGTCTTTGTTGACTTCAAGAAAGCATTTGACAGGGTTTGGCATGCTGCTTTATGGGCCACCATGAGGCACTACAATATCAACACAAACCTAACCAGCATGATATGTAACCTCTATGATAAGGCCACCAGTGCAGTCTTCCTCAACAACAACATCGGAGAATGGTTCAAGACCAAGGTTAGGGTACGACAAGGATGCCTGCTCTCCCCCACCCTATTCAACATCGTCCTAGAGAGAATTATGTCAGATGCTCTGGAAGCGCATGAAGGGACAGTCAGCATTGGTGGCAGAACAATCACCAACCTACGCTTAGCGGACGACATAGACGTGCTGGCTGGGAACGAAGAAGAGCTAGCCGACCTGGTAAAGCGTCTCGATAAGACCTTGTCGTCCTACGGCATGCTAACCAGTGCCGAAAAGACAAAACTGATGACAAATAATACCGCAGGCATCACGACTGAAATTAAGGTCGGGGAGGAAATATTAGAAACTATGGGCTGCTTCAAATACCTAGGAGCAATAGTCTCAGAAGAAGGCTCCAAGCCCGAACAGATGTCCAGGATTGCGCGGACTACAACAGCACTAAAGAAGCTCAAGAAAATATGGAATGACAAAAATATAGCCCCCAGCACCAAAATCAGGCTGATTCGCTCATTAGTCCTCTCCATTTTCCTGTATGCCTGCGAATCCTGGACATTATCAGCCGATCTTGAAAAGGAAAATAAAAGCGATGGAGATGAGATGCTTCAGAAGAATTTTTGGCATCTGCTATATGGACCATATCTCCAATGATACGGTGAAAGAAAGGGTTCGTCAGGCAATTGGGGAGTACGATGACCTACTGGTGACTGTGAAAAAACGCAAACTACAATGGTACGGCAAAGTAACAAGGAAACAAGGGCTTGCCAAAGAAATATTGCAGGGCACCACAAGAGGAGGGAGAAGAAGAGGAAGACAAAGAATAAGATGGGAGGATAACATCAAAGAGTTGACAGGACTAACACTGGGCGATGCAGTGCGTAGTGCTGAAGACAGAGAGGAATGGAGGAGGATGGCTCACATGTCATCTGTGGCGCCCCAACGGTCCAAGGACTAAGGGACATGAGGATGAGGATGAGGTAGGGCTTTTGAGGTGAAAAAGAATTTTAAATCGCAGAATTTGTGTGCTTTTTCTATTGCTGCCCTTTAAAAATCATACGATCATAACATGATAAATAAAACAATGATGAGAATGCTGTACATTAGACTTATGCTACTTATAGAATACACCTGGCTATATAACTCTTTAATTACAGGTAATAAAAATAAAGCCATTTATTACCAATTACATTGAAACCTTAAAAATAAAATCCATTTATATAAAAATATTTGTTCTTGTTTCAGGCCAGCCGAGGTTTCCTATTATTTGAGTACCGGTTAAGAGTAGATTTACAGTATTATAAAAATGTCTTTCAATACACATGAATAGAGAGATAGACTTGCCAAATAGAAAGAAATTGCGCTCTTTGACACACTTGTTCTGGTGTAAGCAATCTGCTTTTGTTATGGGACAAGAAGTAAATATTAACATCAATGTTGGCACGGACACAAACTTATTGGGGGACAAAGGTGGAAAAAAAGGGTGGTGGAGGTCAGGGTCCTTATTTAATTATTGACATCGCTGTAAAAGAGCTGATAGGGGAATTATTGTTCAATGAATTAAAAAGGTAAAACACCAATAGGTTTTCAAACCAGCTGTAAACAATTTTTTGGCCGAGATCTAGCCCACGGGCCGCAGTTTACCGACCAAAGCTTTAGACAATATAAGTGATTGTACTGCTTTGGGTGTGTATGTTTGCATGTGTGTGGTGCACTTGTCCAGGGTTTTCTCCGTAAATCATTATTCAATTATTTAACAAGAAATAAGACATTAGGTTCCATGTCGGTATAGGTGTACCAACAAATGCTCACCAGACATTGTCATCAGAAAGTGCTTCCATTATTCGGACGTGTACTGCAAAAATTAACAGTGAGTACTAACATGTACATTAACTGTAAGGTAATTAACAGTGAGTACTAGCCAGTACATTAACTGTAAGGTAATTAACAGTGAGTACTAGACATGAGCATCAAAATTATAAAACACGAGTGGTATGAACAAAAAATATTTAAACGTTTGTATCAGATATTAATTATAAACATAGTGGATGAAAATAAAATCTCACAAAGTCTGCCATACGAGACATCAGAACTAGCAAGAAACAGGACTTGAGGTTTGGATAATTTGTTCTTTTTTTTTCAATAATTTTTTTTTTGTTTCAACTTCATATTTTAAACAAACACATTTAAAATCATTTTCGCGCCACGTCAATGTGTGTCCAACGTGTTTCTAGCCTGTATGCAGACATAAAAAATTCTTTATTTGTAGTTTTACTGAGAATTCTTCTGTCTGTGAGGTGTTCTTAAGAAAAATGTCATTGTAATATCGTAGCTCCATAACTTTTTTTAGTGGTGTTACATGTCCAAACAGCACATTACTGATCCAAACAGCACATTTTGCTGATACAAACAGCACATTTTGCTGATACAAACAGCACATTTTGCTGATACAAACAGCACATTTTACTGATACAAACAGCACATTACTGATACAAACAGCACATTACTGATCCAAACAGCACATTTTGCTGATACAAACAGCACATTTTACTGATACAAACAGCACATTACTGATCCAAACAGCACATTACTGATCCAAACAGCACATTTTGCTGATACAAACAGCACATTTTGCTGATACAAACAGCACATTTTGCCGATACAAACAGCACATTTTACTGATACAAACAGCACATTACTGATACAAACAGCACATTTTACTGATACAAACAGCACATTTTACTGATCCAAACAGCACATTTTGCTGATACAAACAGCAAATTTTACTGATACAAACAGCACATTTTACTGATACAAACAGCACATTTTACTGATACAAACAGCACATTTTACTGATACAAACAGCACATTTTACTGATACAAACAGCACATTTTACTGATACAAACAGCACATTTTACTGATACAAACAGCACATTTTACTGATACAAACAGCACATTTTACTGATACAAACAGCACATTTTACTGATACAAACAGCACATTTTACTGATACAAACAGCACATTTTACTGATACAAACAGCACATTTTACTGATACAAACAGCACATTTTACTGATACAAACAGCACATTTTACTGATACAAACAGCACATTTTACTGATACAAACAGCACATTTTGCTGATACAAACAGCACATTTTGCTGATACAAACAGCATATTTTACTGATACAAACAGCACATTACTGATACAAACAGCACATTTTACTGATACAAACAGCACATTTATTGATACAAACAGCACATTTTACTGATACAAACATCACATTTTACTGATACAAACAGCACATTTTACTGATAAAAACAGCACATTTTACTGATAAAAACAGCACATTTTACTGATACAAACAGCATATTTTACTGATACAAACAGCAAATTTTACTGTTACAAACAGCATATTTTACTGATACAAACAGCACATTTTACTGATACAAACAGCACATTTTACTGATACAAACAGCACATTACTGATACAAAATGGACAATAATGACACAAACATTTGAACAACTACATAATTTGATACTACTTGTATTATGGAATCAATTATTTTTGTAAAATTTATATTATTTTCTAAAACAGTAAACTCCGTATCATGCTGACCACGTTTCTGATTGTTACGGTCCTGTCCTGGATGCCAACAACACACGCACAGAATGAGACTACAACCTCCTGCTTTAGTGAGTTCAATTATATTAAGAATACTCTTGTATGATTAAACAATTTGACCTCAAACTTTAACAGTGTCTTAGTGACCTTTACTTTCAGTAAAGACATGACGAATTGCGGCCCGCACTGGGAGACAACCACACCGAAAAAAAAAGTGTATGTTTGGGGGGAGGGGGGGTGTGACAGAAAATTGAAAATTAAAAAAATTGTCAGATATCTTTCAAATCAGTTGCATATATTATTTAGTAAAATGATATTCATAGCACCCACTGCTGTTCATGAAATTATTGCTAACATTTACAATGATACATAATAATCGATAAACAAAAGATATCCGTATGATAATGTGCTCATTAAGTAGAAACTATGACTCAGCGCGTCTGATGTGTATCTCTGAATTGCATTTGTTCACGACTTACAGAGTAATAGAGACAAGTTTTAAATGAGATAAGGACATGGTGACGGCAATATTGTTATATCGTCTTTGTCGATCGAGGGGGGACGGGGGAAGCCTGTTAAAGAAAACGGATGTGGTAAAAATGCACTATAGCAGCGGTTCTCAACCTGTGGGGCGCGACCCCTTTTTGGGGTCGCGGGACCCTTTTCCAGGGGTCACCTAAGACCATCTGAAAACACATATCCTTACAGCTATGAAGTAGCAACGAAAATAATTGTGTGGCTGGGGGTCGCCACGACACGAGAACCTGTGTTAAAGGGTCCAGGCATTAAAAAGGTTGAGAAACACATTTTTTGTTGTGTTTTTTTTTTTTTTTTTTTTTTTTTTAAATAATTTTTTTTTTTTTTTTTTTTTTTTTTTCTTTAAATACCTTCTTTTAATGAAAATTAATAAAATAATATTTATTAAATTCAAAGTAAGCCCAGTAATTGTCTTGTAACAAAAACAAACCTCAAATAAGGCTATCCTCATCAAAAATAATTCGTTAAGCATCAAAACAGGAAGGTTGTTAAACATCACTAAAGGAAATTAGTTAAAAATCACAAAAGAATTTAAGACTTTATGAATGAAAAAAAAAATGATAACAGGGCAATTGCATATGAACTTTACCGATCTGAAGCTGTCACAAAATATCATACTTGCAGACATTTGCACCCTCTCACCTGAAGCGTGACCTACTTTATGATCGGTGCCCAATAAATAGAAATCATCAAGAAATCGATCAAGTACATCAGTTCCAGTCAACTTTGCATCTTCATTTTTTTGACAATCATGCTAGATATTCCGCCAATCCAATCAATGGGCAAACCCAAAGTGCACTCCTGAATTATTTAGATAGCAACCTTAATTAACAGCCCACACATTATGCACAACCCGTCACAGACACCTACCGTCAATGGTTCAAAGCACGAGATAGTGCAGCTTTCTATTATTGTCTTTATGTCGCAGGCCTTATTGTGGGAGGGGAGAGGGTCTTTTAGTCGATGGCCCTTCTGTTGGTGGCCCTTCTGTTGGTGGCCCTCCTGTCGGTGGCCCTTCTGTTGGTGGCCCCTCTGTCAGGATCCATATTGGCTCTTATGTTGGGGTCGATTAGTCAGGGCCGTTTTGACTAGGTAATGCATAATCGTACGACTATCTATGTTTAGAATTACCGCTTGATAGACGTAATTTTCAGCAGACAATATGAGCGCCTACTGTAAAAGCAGTGCGACTTAAAATTAGCTTTTACACCGTAGAATTAATTGATTACAGTGGTCAGCTCAGTGTACGATTGGATTATTTAAATGATTACAGTTCTGTATTCTAATTTCAGACTGTCCACAAGCTGCGTCAACTCAAAGCCCTGGTGTTGTTACCAGTGAGCCTGACGTCATATCATATGTCTACGTTGTAAAGTACATAGTTGGCTCATCTAAAACCATGGCTCCTGCCGCATTGGCTATTTTATACGGCGTTATCACCAACCCTGTTTGTGCAATGAGGTGTAACCAAAATGATCTGTGCGTGAGTTTTAGAGTTTTTACCGCCAGTAAGGCGTGTCTTCTCTACAAGGCTGGGTTGAAGGCTATAGGGTTGCCAATTTTCAATAAAAAAAAATAAAAATTGTTTTTCAAAACATTGACCTTATTTTTATCGTCAGTTTTATTCAAGTGCAACTGTGACTTTTAATTGCGCTCTGTATCCTCGCATAATTGTTCTGAGATATTACAGGTGGTTTCAATGTCTGGGATGCACTGGGACTGAGAATTGTGTGTATGTGTCGCATACCGTTTTGAAAATGTGTATTTTAAATATTCAAATAAAAAACAATATCTACTTTGATGAAAAGAGATGAAATAGAAAGATATGGGGCATTTGTGTGTTGAGCAGCTGCGAATTTTCCTTTCAACTGTTTTTAAGATAATATTATCCTGGATATTATACTGGACAACACAAAAAGAGCAATTAATTATGTAGTAATTTTTTTTACGATACCGTGATTGTGTTGATAAGCGATGTTATTTTCCAAGTGACCATAGGATGGTCGCTAATTATACCATGAATTATAACAATTTCAAAGCTGAACGGAATTCCATTTATTTATGTTACCGAATGATATACAGTACTCGTTAAAAAGGAACAACTTAAACAACTATGTACACCATTTATCCGAGATATTCACACTAAGCCAATGCTATAGGCAACATTTTGTTTATACTTAATTTACTATATTTTTCAATAATAGCCTAGTTGATATACAGACAGACTGGATGTCTCTTTGGTCAAAAGGGCGATTATTTTCAATAGTTGCCCACTTTCGTCTATTAGAAGAAGAGGAATATTACGCCACGTTACGATCAGTGATTATTTCAGAACTCCCCCCCCCCCGTGGGAGGGGGGGGGCACTTCAGATTTTTCGGGGTGGGGGCAGTGCCAGCGGGGCCAGTTGATTTATTGTTGGACATATTTTTGCTCCGGAGGGCACTTCGGTTTCCCGGGGGAGGNGGGGGGGGGGTTCCCCCCCCCCCCCCCCCGAGATATAGCTGAAAGAAAACCTGCAACACACTCTAGACTCAATGGAGGGAAACAAACTGTGATTTGCTGTCCAGACGAGTCCAAACCAGGCTCAAAAAGTAAGCGACGTGGAGTAGATAACTTAGACCACGTGACCATTATCACACCATTGTCAGCTGTCGCATGATCCCCCTGAAGTTGGTAAAAACAATTTTAATCCACACTCCATGTACTCAGAGATCGAAAAGGAGAGCTTTTCTTGATATCGCTATAGGATTAAAACATGCTCAATCGACTTCCTTTGACTCATTACGCTAATGTGTCCCTCCAGCCGAGCGGACGTGTGCCCTTTGGATTAGAGATATGCATAGAGTCCAAGTTCTGGGAAAAGGAAGGAACTCGCCCATTTATTTGCGAAGAAAGGATTTCATACAAATCTAGTGCAAATTGTATTACAAAGTCAGTTGTATTATTTTATTGTGCGTCATTCAGCTGTATCTGCTTAACATATATTAATTACAGAATCTCCATTTACCTTCAGTAGTGAGTCTATGGAGCCTTGCCAGTGCAGCTGGGCCGAGATTTTAGCCAGCCAGGGAGAGAAGCGCACTACGGTCCACCATATCCAATGATGTGTGTGTGGGGGCGGGGGAGGGTCTGAACTCAAGGTCCCCAAACGACCAAACGTTTGACATGTGTCAATGACGTGTTTAACATTTGTATTTTGAGACAAAAATCTCAACAGCCTGCTTTTATAGTACCTCCAGGGAATAAGTAGCTCAGCAGTGTGTATCTATTCTCAGTATGCCAGCTACGACGGCTGCCTGCCACACAGCTCACAAACCCCAAAGGATTATCATGCAGGACTGATAACAGGAACGGTGTTTCTGCTGTGGAAAAAATAAGGGAATGCCGTTCTCATGCAGAACTCGTTCTCTGGATTTACGGGACATTTTATAAAACAATTGTGCCGTTTAATATGAGAATAGTTGTTTTTTTTATTTTTAAAGTATCCATAATCGAAGAAGGCTTACAAACCTGTTCTGACACATGCAAGAAATAGTAGAATGAATATTCAAAGTTTTAGTGCAGAATTTTATTTAGTGAGAATGAGTCGGTCATGATCTTAGAGAAAGGTCTCCGCCTACATTCCGAATGCAATGACTCTATTTATAGCCCCAAAAGGCTTTAATGTTTATGAAATGAAATGTGTTTGGTTTTACCATCCCGACAAATAGAGTTACATAAAATAATGCTTTTAGATGTAATGGTTTCATAAACTAAAATGACTTTATTTACTTCCGCAAACAATCAAAAACAGAATGATCGGAATTTTGACTTTTTGCTTCATTCCGTTTAAAACATTAAAATAAAGTCAAAATGGACATTAAAAAGAACCAAATAAACAAACAATTCTAAAGACCAGAGAAAATCGATTGATCAAAACATGGGAACCAAAAAGAGTGACCCGCATATTTGGAGAGGAATGTTTGAAATCAGGTGGAGTATCTGGATCGTGTAGGTGGTATTAGTGACATCGTTACCAGGAAATAGTTCACAGACAGTATCGCAGACAGTATCTCAGACAGTATCACAGACAGCATCGCAGACAGTATCGCAGACAGTATCACAAACAGTATCGCAGACAGTATCGCAGACAGTATCTCAGACAGTATCACAGACAGCTTCGCAGACAGTATCGCAGACAGTATCACAGACAGTATCGCAGACAGTATCACAGACAGTATCGCAGACAGTATCGCAGACAGTATCACAGACAGCATCGAAGGCAGTATCACAGACAGTATCGCAGACAGTATCACAGACAGTATCACAGACAGTATCACAGACACATACCTTAGGCACCACGGTATATAAATAGAATATATATTATCTATCTATGTACGGTAGCTAGCTATATATTTGCTTATACATATTTTGGTCCCGAAAAATGATTTTTTTTTTAATCAAAAGATTGAAAAATACGTATTATTGTTTAAAATGGTTTCATATATATATATATCGGCCCTTCACAACCCCACGTAAATATTTCACACATATAACCGTTCAAAATGAGTGAGCTCTTAAAAGTTCAAAGTTGAGGCATCAGCAATGAAGTGAACCTGTAATTTTGTCAGCAATGAGGTGACCCTTTTATTTTGGTCAGCAATGAAGTGACCCTGTAATTTTGTCAGCAATGAGGTGACCCTGCAATTTGGTCAACAATGAAGTGACCCTGTAATTTGGTCAGCAATGAAGTGACCCTGTAATTTGGTCAGCAATGAGGTGACCCTGTAATTTGGTCAGCAATGAAGTGAACCTGTAATTTGGTCAGCAATGAGGTGACCCTGTAATTTGGTCAGCAATGAAGTGAACCTGTAATTTGGTCAGCAATGAGGTGACCCTGTAATTTGGTCAGCAATGAAGTGACCCTGTAATTTGGTCAGCAATGAAGTGACCCTGTAATTTGGTCAGCAATGAGGTGACCCTGTAATTTGGTCAGCAATGAAGTGAACCTGTAATTTGGTCAGCAATGAGGTGACCCTGTAATTTGGTCAGCAATGAAGTGAACCTGTAATTTGGTCAGCAATGAGGTGACCCTGTAATTTGGTCAGCAATGAAGTGAACCTGTAATTTGGTCAGCAATGAGGTGACCCTGTAATTTGGTCAGCAATGAAGTGAACCTGTAATTTGGTCAGCAATGAGGTGACCCTGTAATTTGGTCAGCAATGAAGTGAACCTGTAATTTGGTCAGCAATGAGGTGACCCTGTAATTTGGTCAGCAATGAAGTGAACCTGTAATTTGGTCAGCAATGAGGTGACCCTGTAATTTGGTCAGCAATGAAGTGACCCTGTAATTTGGTCAGCAATGAAGTGACCCTGTAATTTGGTCAGCAATGAGGTGACCCTGTAATTTTGTCCAAAAATACCGTTTTGACCACGATTGAAATCCGAATGAAATGTTCGGTAACTTGCGTTAGTGACCGGAAGCTTTATCATCTAAATTTCTGAGAAATAAAGCCTTCCGTTGATACCAAACTCGATTTAGACCGGCGATTCAAAGTACATGAAATGAAGCAGTAAAATTAAAAACATTAACAAATGGCTTTTTACCCATTTAACTTCAACGGACCTTCAAATAATTTGTTGTTGTTCTTGTCATTGCTACACTGTGGACTTATTTTAACAAGAAGAAATCCATCCATGAGTTTATCGCACTGAGTGACACTAGCCCTAGCTACATCACTGAGAAAGAGGCATAGTTATACATCACAGATAATGTGTCAGGTTTATTGAAATACAACTGTAAACTTTTATTACGCTGTGCATCCTCACATAATAATTGTTCTGAGATTGGACACATGCTTTTCAATTCTGGGACGCACAATGTTAAGGTATTTTAAATATAAATTATAAAAAAAAGACAACGAATATTCCCTGTTTAAAAAAGAGATGAAATAGACAGATGACGGATGATCCCAAGTTGTGTGGCTTTGTTCTGGTGGGCAGTATCGACATGCTTTATTTCAACTGGTTTTTATATTATTATAATTGAATGAACTATATGTTTGTAAACTTAATTCTTCATTTTAGCTAAAATAAACCACCACTTCGTTATCTACATATATTTAATTCGCCAGAAGAAGTAGGACAAACAACAAGACGACCAAACCCTCCCCTCCCTTCCATTGCCACCCTCGCTTGCCAGCCAGCTCTCGGCGTATGCTAGGCCGCGGGACGGCGTAAAATAAAAAGTGTGCCATGACGTATCAAGACAAGGGGGTGGGGGTATAGCAACATTGGCATTCTTAAATGTGCGTAACTTGATTTCACGTTTTTTGTCAAGTAACTTTGGTAGATGGGAAGTTCACACGTGGCTGTCGCCAATGTTTGGCAGGCTACATCTAGTAAATTAAGGTTAAATTATCAAACAACAAGACCACTAAATAAAAAACCATCACACTATAAAACTACTAATTAAAAAACCATCACACTACAAGACTACTAATTAAAAAACCATCACACTACAAGACTACTAATTAAAAAACCATCACACTACAAGACTACTAATTAAAAAACCATCACACTATAAAACTACTAATTAAAAAACCATCACACTACAAGACTACTAATTAAAAAACCATCACACTATAAAACTACTAATTAAAAAACCATCACACTACAAGACTACTAATTAAAAAACCATCACACTACAAGACTACTAATTAAAAAACCATCACACTACAAGACTACTAATTAAAAAACCATCACACTATAAAACTACTAATTAAAAAACCATCACACTATAAAACTACTAATTAAAAAACCATCACACTACAAGACTACTAATTAAAAAACCATCACACTACAAGACTACTAATTAAAAAACCATCACACTACAAGACTACTAATTAAAAAACCATCACACTATAAGACTACTAATTAAAAATATTTAATATTAAAAACCATCACACTACAAAATAATTATTAATTATTTATTAAAAAATAATTTCAACCAAGGTAGATTATAAATTAAAATTAAATTCAAAATAATAAGTCGATTATCTACCTTTTATTACCTCCGCATACATCCTGCAGGAGTTACCTATACATTAATCCCTCCTAAACCTCCAGCCACCGCCTTCAGAATTCATCCTAAATGGAACATACGATACTACTCGTGCCTCCCCAGCGTTGATCAAAACTAAATGATCACTAATTAAGCCATTATTCTCACTAATGGAGTTCTTTTATGGCTGATTTCTGCGCTAGAGAACATGTAGATGTACCTGAATTTAAAGTGTTATGCTTGTAAAATGTTGTCTTGGTTAAAATGTGTATATATTTATGTGCTGAAAGTGAATATGTACAATGTAATAAGGAATATTTCATGTATTTATATTAATAATATAATCTTTTCTTATCTTATTATTTCTATGAGAAAAGGTCTTTTAAATAAATCACGACTTATTCCTTAAAAATTAGAGGACAATAATAAATTATAAATAATTTCTTGAGAACTATTTGCGTGATGATAAGCAAATAATTCAATAAAATAAAAGGAAACATATAAATAATGGGAAGCACATTATCAAACTGAAAAAGAAAGAAATCATTTCTTTCAAAAGATAACATACTTATAATTGTACCATATTACCACACCAGTGGTCAAATCATTCACCATTTAAATAGAAAAATAAAATAAATAAATAGATTCCATAATTTAAGTTATGCATTATTTTTTTCGTTTTTTTTCAATTTTTAAGTTAACTGGCTTAAGTAGGCCTTTAAAAACCACGTTTTTAACGTCCTGTAGAAATACCATTTTTGATGCTTCATGTTTCACACTGGAAGTAAGCGTCTAATTCTCCTCAGCCCCATTTTCCACGGCTCTGAATGGTTCATAGAATACACCTCAACAAAAAAACTTACTCTTGTAATTATATAAGGGTTGTTGAAATGAAGATGACAATGAGAAACCATAATGACGACAAACACAAAATGGTACCTCAAGATGGATCCATTAAAGAAAATTATTGAGTATTTGAAAACCAATAGATGGTGGATTATCTTCGATCTGTTACGATCACTGGCTCCATTGTGTTCCTTTCTCTCTTCATATGTTTAAAGTTGGTGACTGGATCTAAAAGTTCATAATTTGGACTCGAGCTTAAAATTTTGAAAATGTTTTAATTGAAGGAAAAAATGTTTTTATTTTCTATTAAAATAACACGCAATTTATCTTTTGAAATAGGCAGAGCCTTTTAGTTTTCCTGAGAACCCCTGGCGACTCGACTGAATGAGGATCCTTGTCGCACTCTACTGAACAGAAGTGTAATCCAGAATATATCATCAGATAAAAATATAGATAGGCTCAATATTTTCAAGCCCACCAAAAACGACAGAGAGAGTACAACTAAAAATTATTAAAAATGACGATGTAGATGCCATGGGCTGACCCTCCTCCCTACTCCCGTTTCGCACGTCCCCGCGCTCCTGTTATTTTCTGTTCATTTTACGACCATACTTAGACCAACGATGACTGTCATCGAGACCCCCAACTCAACCCCCAGCCCATAAAATCTTTTAATAAAACCTGTCTTTTTCTCCCTCTGTACGTACATAATAATGTAAGCATCAAACAGTCTGAAAACATATGTTTTAATTATATGGTTTTTGTAGCAAGCTCCATCCTATCCGTCACCACTGAGACTGGTGGATTACCGGATAGCACCAAAAAAAAAACAACAACTCATTTTGAGTCATCACAATATTTACAGCAGTTGGCCTGTGATCATTTTTTATTCGGAATATTGTAGAAATTAGAGAAATTTGAAGAAATAAAATTGAAACAAGTTTATTAACCAAATAAAATATACAATCCATTGTGGATATAGTAAAACCGTTCTTTTTTTTAAAATGGCAATCAATTAATTACCCCAAACTCTATTTATTATCATTTACAAAAAATTATACTTGCAATAGGATACACATCACAAAATAACTCTTAAATTAAAGGTAATGAAAATGAGGCTATCATTACCAAGTAAATTATAAATTTAAAAATAAAAAAAAACATTAATATAAAAATATTTCTTCTTGTTTCAAGTCACCCGATAGTTCCCATTATTTGAGTACCATTTAAGAGTAGATTTACTGTAAAAAAAAATGTATTTCAATATACATGAATAGAGAGATAGACTTGTGAAATAGAAAGAAATTGCGCTCTATGACACACTTATTCTGATGTAAGCAATCTGCTTTTGTATTGGACAAAAAGTAAATGTTTTAATCAATATTGGCATGGACACAAACTTATTGGGGGGAAAAGGTGTGTGAGTGGGGGGGGGGTTCTTTAATAAATTATTTACATCGATATAAAAGGGATTATTTTACATTTTTATTTTACATTATCCACCGTAAAAGTGTGTTTTATTTTTTAAATATATATATCTTTATTTTGTGTGTGGGTGTGTGTGATTCAATTTAATTAAATGCTGTTAAAATACATCTTCTTCCTCATCCAGAATAAATTGTTGAGGCGTGGATTAGACAACTAAATATTAGAAAGGTGAACCGTTGTGTAGCAAGGTTACTGAGATGGAAATTCTTTGTATTACTAATCAAACAGCTTGGCGAGGAATTACGATTGAAAGAGTAATGGAGATCAGACAAATCGATTTGAAATTTGCTTTGACAAGAAACAATAAGATGTAGGGAGGAGGTAGTGGATGGTGGGTAGTAGGTAGTGGATGGTGGGAAGTAGTAGAAGATGGTGGGAAGTAAATATTGGATGGTGGACAGTAGGTAGTGGATTGTGGGAAGTAGTAGTGGGTAGTGGAAAGTAGTAGTGGATGGTAGGTAGTAGTATTGGATCGTGCACAATAGGTAGTGGATCGGTGACAGTTGGTAGTGGATCGGTGACAGTTGGTAGTGGATCGGTGACAGTTGGTAGTGGATCGGTGACAGTTGGTAGTGGATCGGTGACAGTTCCATCACCTAGCCACTGAGTTGGTAGTGGAGCGGTGACAGTTGGTAGTGGATCGGTGACAGTTGGTAGTGGATCGGTGACAGTTCGTAGTGGATCGGTGACAGTTGGTAGTGGATCGGTGACAGTTGGTAGTGGATCGGTGACAGTTGGTAGTGGATTGTGGGCACGCCGGTTTTGGTAATTTTTTGTGTGCTTTAATTCAGCGTGATTTAAATATCCATATTATAATCAAACCAGTTGACCACACATTTCAGTGCAACCAGGCGTGAACTAGCTCTAGACCGCCAAACAATGCCGGCTGCAATGTGTGAACTTCCCATCGACTAATCTACTAATGTTACTTGACAATACATGCATTCAAGTAACGCACCTTATCACATTCCCAGTTTGTGCTGCCCCCGGTACGCCTACCCCCCCCCCCCTGAACTGTACTAATATCCTAATGTCCCACCCTACTTTATACCGCAGATTTATTGCACCAGCTATTCCCGTAAAACAAAAGAAAACATCACGCACCAAACGCATTTGCGGTATTTAAAAAAAATCTCATTTAGCGCAGTTATCGGGAATTTTATTTAGTGAAATCAGCGCCATCTGGTAGCGTTTGTGACATTGTTACATAGCGAATTATGTATCATGTATATTTTATTAGGGGTGAATGTTTCAATTGTATGATAGGAGAATGGGACGGTCGGTCAGTATATAAGAAAGGGGCAGATTAGTAACAGCGTTGCCGAGTGACAAGCTAGCTAATAAAAACTATAAGATATCAAAATATGCTCGATCTTGTAAATTACAATAAAATTTTAATGTCTTAGAAGGTTAAACACACCATTTTTATTTCCTACCGTATACAAAATAGGTGGACCAGATCTTGCCCGCATACCCGTAGTTTACCGACCAAAGCTTTAGACAATGTAAGTATTTGTATTGCTTTGGGTGTGCATGTGTGCGTGTTTGTAGTGCACTTGTCCAGGTTTTTTTTTTCCTGTCGAATCGTATTTCAATTATTCTGGCAGTTAATAAATAAGCCATTGAGTTCAATATAGGTACAGATGTACCAAGAGGTGCTCACCCGATATTGTCATCAAAAAGAACGAGATTCATTTGGACTTGCACTGCGGCAATTAACAGTGAGTACTAGACCTGTATATTAACATTATAAAACCCGAGTGGTATGAAATATTTTTTTTTTAAAGTTTATATTAAAAAATTATACGAAAAGTCGATGACAATAGAATCAAACGAAGACTGTCCTACAAAACGTCATGCCATGGAAGAAACAGATCACGAGGTTTAGGGTAAGGTGACCATATTTAAATCAAGTTTTTTGTCTTCAAATTTTAGACAAGGACATTTTTGTCGCCATGTCCCAGTGAGTCCAGACAAGGACATTTTTGTCGCCATGTCCCAGTGAGTCCAGACATGGACATTTTTGTCGCCATGTCCCAGTGAGTCCAGACATGGACATTTTTGTCGCCATGTCCCAGTGAGTCCAGACATGGACAAGACTGTTTTTTCCTGACAACCCTTCTGTTTGCGATGTTTCCATTAGACTCTCTGATTGAATTATTGGAATGTGCAAATTTGTTTGAATTTCATATATTTTTAGTGTTGTTAATATTTATGCCTGGATATCAAATGAACTGAATCTGTTGACCAAAAAACTCATGTATGATTTTGAAGGCTTCAATAAACTATTTCAACTAGAGGTGTTTATGGTGATTTTTTAAAACCCGGATGTCGATTTGAGAAATCCACTTTTAACCGGGTTTTTTAAATAATTTTCCCATGAGGGCTCGAAAACCGGTTTTAGTTAAAATTTTTTTCTCAACTCACCACTAGCCAGGACCAATGCCCCCCCACCCCCTTTTTTCCCCACCAGAAAATCAGTACAATACTATTACAAAGAATACACATTGTTAATTTAGGTTTGCATACATTTTTTTTAATGATACTTAATTGTACACAAAATGTATCGAATAAACATGTTTTGAATTTGTATTTTTGTCTAAAAAGCAAACTCGGTGACATGCTGTCAAAGTTACTGATTGTTACGGCCCTGTCGTGGATGTCAACAACCCGAGGACACAGTGAGACTACAACATCCTGCTTTGGTCAGTTAATTTGCTAAATAATATTATGCAGGTTTGACCAGTTTTAGTTTACATATACTCCCAAGTATAACGTGTCTTAGTGATCTGCATGTGGGTCGTTGCCACTCGTAAAATACTGTGGTACAATGTCTTGAAAATAGATTACAACATTAATTGATCCGCCTCAATTTTTATTTCCATTTTTTTTTACCGTACATGATTATTATCAGTGGCGAGTCCATAATCGGCTGATAGAAGTGGAAAGAGAATGATCAATAAAGGAATAAAATTAGTAGTTCGTTTGTTGTTTTTTTTTCTTCAGATTACTCACCTGATATGAAAGTGTAAAGGATAACAATCTAGTCGAAAAGCAAAAACAATATTTCGTTATAAAAGTTTCAATTTTACCTTTACTTTTTGGTTTTAAAAACGTGTTCATTACATTTTTTAAAAAAATCAAATTTTCATGATATGAACGTCAGGTAGGAGTAGATATAAAGCTGAACAAAGTATCTTTGAATAGCTACAAGAATTAAAATTTGACATTTTTTTTAAAATATATTTTTCACTTCATTTGACAGCAGGCAGGTCCCAAACACGACAATTCCCGTTTTTTGTTTTTTTTCATTCCGTAACGTTGATTTTAGGTTCTATAGGGATATCCTCATGTTCTTATCAGTTGCGTAGAAAGGGGTCCTCACAAATATAGAGCAAAGGCTACGAAAATACTCTCATTTCCTACTACGCTGAATAGGAAGCAGCCAACCTTGTTAGGAAGCAACCGGAAACGGAAGCATTCAAACCACGAGCGTAATAAATATAAGAAATTCTAGACAAATAAGACTCGCGAATATTTTTTTTAGATGTTTATTACTGGTATCGTACTGCACATACTTAAGTGAATCAATTGGCTCATTTGTAGAATTTGTAGGAAATAAACGTGTATAACATTGTACATGCTAATTTGATATTTAAAATATAATTATAGCTCTGACTTTCTATTTCAGACTGTACAGACGAAGCGTCAAGTCAAAGTCGGAGTGTCAATGACAGTGCGTCAGCCATAGTTGTTAATGTTTACATTACAAAAGTCTTAATTGGTGCTAAGGACCCCATGTCTGGAAGAGCACTGGCCATTCTCTACGGCGTTGTTACAAATAATGATTGTGCTCTGAGGTGTAACCAAATCAATTTGTGTGTGAGTTTTAGAGTCTTTACCGCCAATAAGGCGTGTCTTCTCTACAAGGCTGGGTTGGAGGCTACAGGATTAGAAATCTTTCAGAAGAAATTATTACTTTAATTTTTCATTAAACAATCAAAATGTGTAAAAGTTGTTCTTTTTTTAAATTAGGAATAAAATTTCCCAAGAATGTCTTAGTTCGTAGAAAGACTAACACGCCTGGCATGCATGTTACAACATGAACATTTGATGTAGTCTTGAACATGAACATTTGATGTAGTCTTGAGCATGAACATTTGATGTAGTCTTGAACATGAACATTTGATGTAGTCTTGAACATGAACATTTGATGTAGTCTTGAACATGAACATTTGATGTAGTCTTGAACATGAACATTTGATGTAGTCTTGAACATGAACATTTGATGTAGTCTTGAACATGAACATTTGATGTAGTCTTGAACATGAACATTTGATGTAGTCTTGAACATGAACATTTGATGTAGTCTTGAACATGAACATTTGATGTAGTCTTGTCATTAAACAACTCCTAAAAACTAAATGTTTCGTGGAAATCCTTTATAAAATATAATATCAAGCAATGAGGGTGGGGGTGGGGGTGGGTCTGAACATTTGACACAACATTTATTCAAGTAATGCATTTTATAAGAATCCCAAATAGTTATGTTTTTCATCTTTATGAAGCAATTAATTTTCTTATTGTGTATTATTAGTGGAAATTCATAATAATTTATGAAAACGTCGCCATTTGTAACGGCAATGGCTAAAGTTTCCATGGTGTGTAGAGTTCTCTCTGTCATTTCATTTTCAAAGATTGGAAAACCCCGATTAGGTGTTATTAATGCTGTCTTTTTTTTCCTTGAAATAACCGTTACTGAAATAGTGGGGGAAATTAATTACATTTTTTATCACCATTTATATTGTGTTAACATGAGCCTCGCGAAATAGATCTTCTGGAAGCTGAGCAATATATTGCACAGTGTTGGTCTGCCAACTTAACACAGTACGTGTGTAGTCTCGGCTGATTTAAAAAAAAATTAATAATAATGAATGATTAGCATCTCAGTATCATTGGTGTAGTAAGGAGGTGCTGACTGAGGTAAGTTTTTCCTTTCATTTTGAAAAAAAAGTGGAGGCAGTGGTGCATTTTCAGCCAAGTGCAGTTTTTTATTTTTTATTTTGTGGATTAGGGTGACAAAAAGCTTGGCCCGCCCCAGGCTGTACTAACCCCACCTGCGCCAATGGTCCATGTACAAATAATGTCACAAAACGCTCACTAATTTATAATATTATATTTATGATATAACAAGAAGATACGCCCAGCGTTACAGAGGTCATAATGAATTGCATATTGCACATCTCTCAACTTGCTATTACTAAGTCGCAACACCTAAACATCCAATTTTTAGGTTATTTAACTGAATCGGGTTTAATGTGTTAATCCTAAAAAAAAATAAAAAAAATTTAAAATGAAATAAAAAAAATTATGGGAACTTTTCGCGCCCTTCAAATGTATATTCAGTAAATATGAAATGAGACGTTCCTTATTATTAACGAAGCATCTGTGCATAGATGTTTACGTTTATAACATCATTTCATGTTTATAAATGTTGATCTTCTACATACTATAGCACGGGTCGGCAAACATTGTTTTGATGGGGACCGGTAAGGGAATCTCCTCGATCTCTGTGGGCCGGTCAGAGAATCTCGTAGGGCTCTATGGGCCGGTAAGGTGATCTCGTTGAGCTCTGTGGGCCAGTAAGAGAATTTCGTCGGGCTCTGTGGGCCGGTAAGGTGATCTCATCGGGCTCTGTGGGCTGGATTGATCGTATCACAATCAAGATGTCCCACTCGTATGATCTGAGTATCTCCCAAATGTTTAATTTATGAAAACGCATATTTCAAATATTTAGGACGCTCTTTTTGTCCCCATGTCGAAATGCGACACGAAGATATATTGTGTTTTTAAGAATAAAGTTACATTGCATGAATTGAATTGAGTCTCCAAACAAAATATTATAAGATGAACATTGTATTTGACTTTGACAAACATCTTTTTCACACCAGTGGGACGCGTGACATGGGGGCTTTTCGGACACAAGGACATTAAGTTGAGGCTCAAAGTTAGTACTCAATATCATAAAAATTGTTTGCAACTGCTGAGATGACAAGGCTGATTCTTCGTAGCTAGATAATACACTGAATTACATATTTAGTTTTTGAAAATGTTTCTCACCAAACTCGTATAGTGCCGTTAGGGAAATGAATTGATGAGCAAAGGTTTCTAAATAAAAAAAATTCGGGATTCACCTATATAATAAGCCTATCCGTTTTCCTCCTTGTTATATGTCTTGCAGCATATACTTCGATTGAATATCGATCACTTTAATTTGAAGTTCGAAACCTGGGTGTCTACCTAGACCAGCGGTTCTCAAACCTGGGGATCGCAGTACCCTTTCCAAGGGGTCGCCTAAGGCCATCTAAAAAACATATATACTCTAAGGTAATGAAGTAGCAACGAACATAATTTTATGGCCGGGGGTCGCGACAACATGAGGAACTGTATTAAAGGGTCACGGCGTTTGGAAGGTTGAGAACCACTGACCTAGCTAGAACACTAACTATGTAAAATCACATTTATATGCTTTGCAAGGTGCTTTTCTAGAGCTGTGCAGAATTAGTCATATCAGACCTTTGCATCAAAGAGGCGGATGTCCGCATTCGTGCCATCACGCATGGACTCTGCAAAGCTTTCATGGTGGGTCTTCCAGCTACTCTCCTGGATAGAATTCGGCTCGCATTTTTCTACGCAATTTTGACCATGCTAAAACACTTCTGAGAGAGCTGCATTGGCTGCCAATCCGCGCTCGCATAGAGTACAAAATTGCAACTCTGTGCTACCGCTGCTTGCATGACCTGGCGAAATCCTATCTCAAAGCGCTCATGACGCCGTGTGTACGCACTAGACAACTCCGTTCATCCGTTAGGGGAAAACTCTGGACACCGCGAGTCCGCCTTGAGACCTACGAAATGCGCACTTTCGCATTTGCTGGCCCAAGAATCTGGAACGGCCTTCCTGTCGCTCCCAGAAGCAGTCTTTGAAAACTGAGTTGAAATCACATCTTTCTCGCACTCACCTGCTGAGGTGGTGTAATCTACGTCCCTTTTTCCCAAGGAACTTGTTCATATTCATCGAGGTATAGGCCTATTGGCTTGTATTGTCCATTGGCTTGTATTGTCCATTGGCTTGTATTGTCCATTGGCTTGTATTGTCCATTGGCTTGTATTGTCCATTGGCTTGTATTGTCCATTGGCTTGTATTGTCGATTGGCTTGTATTGTCCATTGGCTTGTATTGTCCATTGGCTTGTATATAGATTTTGTATTCTTGCATTTTGTATTTTATTGCACTTCGAGCCTTAATTTGGGATGAAGCGTGTTTTGAAATGAACTGTATTATTATTATTATTAAGTTCAGATGGGAGCTCATCCAAAACAACTCAATCAAAGTGGTTTTGAAAACTATTTTTCCCCACTGGCCTCAAGATGTGAAAACTGGTCCTGAAACTTGTGCCCCGTATCAGAGATCGCAACATTCGCAAGCTCGCGAGGGATTGGACCATTTGCTTCCTACGCAAATTTACACCAGGGAAAGAGAGTGAAGCAACTTCTCATCAACTAGATTGGCTAACACTTCGAATTTCACCTTTGGTCAAATATATATTTTGGACAAAAGTTCCATGTTATTTATACTCTAACTTAAAACAATTTTCCTTTAGAGAATTAAAAGAAGTTGAATCTTCTTGATTCTATTGTATGGAGACTGGCACTTTTTCACACATCTTGTTAATGTTGATTCTGAATTTGTAAATACAAATTGATGTTAATGAATAAGTTCTTGGCCGGCTGGAGGGGAAAATCTCGATGTCCACAGACTTCAATAAAACCATGCCCACTCTTCTCCTCTTTCATACGGCTTTGAGTTTTGAGGCATGGGTATGTGCCCACAATGTGTCAACGTACTTGAACACAAATTGATTTATTTTAAAAGAAAATATAAAGTTTCTTTTTCTCGACTGTAATATCAACGAATTTTTTAGCTACCCCCATACCAATGTACACACCGTCTTTTCTTTCCTAAATTGTGTTTTTCTGAAGATGGTTAAATGCATTGTGTCATAACTAACAATTTCCACCGTGTACATGTTTGGGCTTTGAGACATTACTTTACTTATCCAACAAACATAAACATCATGTGACGTAACTCGTGCTGCCTGTGGCGTAACTCGTGCTGCCTGTGGCGTAACTCGAGCTGCCTGTGGCGTAACTCGTGCTGCCTGTGGCGTAACTCGAGCTGCCTGTGGCGTAACTCGTGCTGCCTGTTGCGTAACTCGTGCTGCCTGGGGAATATCTTAAAAACAGCAGCCCCCTCCCAAACACAATTATTTTATTTCTTTTGTAATAAACGTTAATAAAAGCACAACCGGGATAGTACACCACTATGTACACCACTATGTACACCGCTATGTACACCACTACGTACACCGCTATGTAAACCACTATGTACACCGCTATGTAAACCACCATGTACACTGCTATGTATGTCGAGTATGAGCGTTGATTAGTAATTGTTGCAACTCAATATTATGTTCATTAGTTGTTGAACGCTTTTCCCGCGCTTGACTATTATAGTTAGTGAACGCTCTTCCCGCCATTGTCTTTATGACGTATTTTTATGCTGAGTCGTGACATATTGTCTATGCAGTGTTGTGACGTATGTTGTAGTCGTGGGGCAGTCTTGAGTGGAACCTTGGAGTGATAGGATGTTTATATATTTACTTAGATATTAAAGTTATAGTTATTATGAAAAGGAGTTGAGTTTGTTAATTGATAGTTAGAATAGTACGACGCTTCAACGTATGAAAGAACTGACGAATGTAATCAATCCAAGAAGACGTGTAGGAGTTGACATGGGGGCTTCTCATCCGGGATTGGTGAACCTCGTTATTTTCATACTTGAGGTAAAGTACAAGAACATTCTTATTATTCAACTTTAGTGAAGTTACAACCATCGTCGCATGTTCCCGTATTTCAATGTCGGAGCCCCGCTGCCACCGTGTATCAAGTTTATATGAGTTGCATACGCTAGTAACTCCATCAACCACCTACGTCCTGTATTAGGCTAGTTATGTCCTAACCTGCAACAGGCTAACTACGCCCTGCCCGTTATCAAGTTGCCAACGTCCTGTCCAGTTCCAGTGAAATAACTACGTCCTGCCCGTTATCAAGTTACTAACCTCGTGTCCAGTTCCAGTGAAATAACTACGCCCTGCCCG
>CAXITT010000014.1:2335381-2348723 GCA_964033795.1 Lymnaea stagnalis | reverse complement strand
GATAGGATGTTTATTATATTTACTTAGATATTAAAGTTATAGTTATTATGAAAAGGAGTTGAGTTTGTTAATTGATAGTGAGAATAGTACGACGCTTCAACGTATGAAAGAACTGACGAATGTAATCAATCCAAGAAGACGTGTAGGAGTTGACAATGTACACCATTATGTACATGACTATGTACACCGCTATGTATACCACTATGTACACCACTATGTATACCGCTATGCAGGTAGGGGCAAGGTGGGGCATTTGCCCCCCCCCCCCTGGATTGATTGGATACATTTTTTTTAGACAAAAATGTATTAAAGTAAAGAGAAAATAAAGAGAAAGTAACTAAGCTGATGTCGTGTCCGTTCGTTCACCATAGAAATACGCTACAGTAAATTAAAACTATATTAAAACATTACAAAAAAACGTTTGGCCCCCCCCTGGAAAGTTTATCGATTTTTTTTGCCCCCCCCCCTAGAAAGTTTTCTGCGGGCGCCCATGCCGCTATGTACACCACTAAGTATACCCTTATGTACACCAGTATGTACACCACAGCCCACTTTTTTGTAAGTTGATCCTGATTGTGAAAATGATACAGCTCGCGCTCGGGTGTCTGAGTCAATTATACGACCATGTGCATTACCATTAACATTATTGTACGTATTGACTGTACTCCTATGGATTCGAGCAAAAGTTCAAATCCATCGAACAAAGGGAACAGGTGGAAAACGGGGTATATGGCACCGGGTGGTATAAAGACTACGTTAATTGGAATCCGATATCTAGCTCTGCCTTAAATATTAAGAACATCAACCATATCAAGAGTAGCCATTTTCCTCACAGTCTCCACTATTTCACTCATTTTAAGGATGGGAAACACACCATTTACTGATTTTTTTATAGAAAATTTATAAAAATTACAATTTCGTTTTAAAAAAAAAAATCGTATTTTTGCTTTAATTATGAACACATTTCCCCCCCCCCCCCCAAACCAGGGGGTGGGGGCGCTCCGGTGGGGAGGGGGGGGGCATTGCCTATTTTTTTAAAAAAAATTTAAAAAATTTAAATTTTCTTTTTAAAAAAAAAATCGTATTTTTGCCTTAATTATGAACCCATTTCCCCCCCCCCCCAAACCAGGGGGTGAGGGCGCTCCAGTTGGGAAGGGTGGGGCATTGCCACGCTCAGCTGACAGTTTTAAACTGATTTTTAAGCACGATTTTAAGGACCAAAAACCAGGAAGCCGATGGGGCTTACGTTCAATCCACAAGTCCAAATGCTATCGAATGCTAACAAATGCTATCAAATGCTATCGAATGCTACCAAATGCTAACAAATGCTATCAAATGCTACCAAATGCTACCAAATGCTATCAAATGCTAACAAATGCTACCAAATGCTAACAAATGCTATCAAATGCTATCAAATGCTACCAAATGCTATCGAATGCTACCAAATGCTATCAAATGCTATCGAATGCTACCAAATGCTATCAAATGCTATCAAATGCTACCAAATGCTACCAAATGCTACCAAATGCTATCAAATGCTATCAAATGCTACCAAATGCTACCAAATGCTATCAAATGCTATCAAATGCTACCAAATGCTATCAAATGCTATCGAATGCTACCAAATGCTACCAAATGCTATCAAATGCTACCAAATGCTATCAAATGCTATCAAATGCTATCAAATGCTACCAAATGCTATCAAATGCTATCGAATGCTACCAAATGCTACCAAATGCTATCAAATGCTATCGAATGCTATCAAATGCTAACAAATACTATAAAATTCTATCAAATGCTAACAAATGCTATCAAATGTTATGCGTAATTATCATTTTTTCCATGAAATGATGCATGGTTGGATGAAGACACTTATAGGCGTTTCATCTTGGTGACAGAGTAAAACACTATGACAACTATCGTCAATGAATACTCTAAAAGTAAAATCTGATCACCTCCACAGCTTGGAAGAAACATATCATAAGAAAGTATTTAGTGGAACAAGTAAGAGCATTTTATTGAATATTTATTTCTTTTATATAATAAGACATTTCATTGTAGACATAAGGATTTAGATTATATACATCATCATTTAGACGTTAAATTGTACACTTCAGAAAATATACATTGTTTTTAAGACATGTTGATAAAGAGGTTTGCTTGTTTAAGACATGTTGATAAAGAGGTTTGCTTGTTTAAGACAGGTTGATAAAGAGGTTTGCTTGTTTAAGACAGGTTGATAAAGAGGTTTGCTTGTTTAAGACAGGTTGATAAAGAGGTTTGCTTGTTTAAGACAGGTTGATAAAGAGGTTTGCTTGTTTAAGACATGTTGATAAAGAGGTATGCTTGTTTAAGACAGGTTGATAAAGAGGTTTGCTTGTTTAAGGCAGGTTGATAAAGAGGTTTGCTTGTTTAAGACAGGTTGATAAAGAGGTTTGCTTGTTTAGGACAGGTTGATAAAGAGGTTTGCTTGTTTAAGACAGGTTGATAAACAGGTTTGCTTGTTTAAGATAGGTTGATAAAGAGGTTTGCTTGTTTAAGACAGGTTGATAAAGAGGTTTGCTTGTTTAAGACAGGTTGATAAAGAGGTTTGCTTGTTGACATTGGGATCGTTCATTAAAGAAAAAAAAAGTAAAATAAAAAAAATCGACTTTTCTTTTCATACACCCAGACACAAGGAGAACATGCATGGATTTCATGCGCAAACAGAAAACAATGTACAGTATAGGTTACTTTTAAAATCAGTTGCACGTACAAAGTGGCGCCAGGATACAATTCAACAAAACTGGAACTACATTCTATGATATCAGTGATTCTTAAACTGGTTATGTTGGCGACCCCCTTTTTAGGTGCACATCATTTGGAGACACAATAAGTCGGTTGTACCATTGTACTGGGAGTTAATCTATCCCAGTTTAGGACACACTGACACAAACATTAAGTGAATTAACAAAATATCTCATGAAAACCATTCATTTAAATTTTGTTTAAAATATGGGATTTTTTGGATAATAAAATACATTTCCAAGATTGTTGATTTTTATGTATGAATACTTTTGGTAAAACATGTCATAGATTTTAAATATTCTGATCCAGTCCTTAAGAATAAACCTTATACAAACCATTATTGGGATAAGCCAGTGTCAACATTGGAGTCTTGTAATGTTAACAATTTATGCAAATTTATTGACTTGGAAAAAAAGTATACGGAACTTCAATTATAGTTTATAGTGGTTTCCATGATAGCGTGGGGATCCTTGAGTATATCACTTATTTGAACAACCAGGTAGCTTGTCTCTTGAGTTTTCTGAGATGTCTTCACTATGTTGCTGAAGGATGCAATCTGCTTCTTAATTGATTGTGAAAGTTCAGTCCAAGTACAGTTGTTATGACATAAGAGTGTATTGTTAAATTTAAATATGTGAACTTTCTACTTTTTGTTCATCGCCATATTTTCTCTTCTCAACTAGTTAACGTACCTATTGTTGTCTGCGTCATTCAACTCTCATTTGATCAAACAACGGAGCATTTTTTGGAAGCCTGTTGGACATAGCTAAAAATCAGACTATTTTCACCAGCAGTGATCAAGTGTCTATGAGCATAATAATAATAGTGCAAAATCAAACAAAAGAAAAGACAGCACAAAATAATTAAACCACAAAAATTAGCTTAATAAGGTCGTCTTTCCAATGAAAGGAATTGGCCATTAAAAGGCCAACTAGATGCTTGTATGTTCCTATATACAAAAAAGAGGAGATACACATGCAACAAGTTAATCTGGCGCAATCAATATGTATGATCGGCGCCTATGATGTATTTTTAAAAAATGTGTGAATGTCTGTTAGGTTTATTTTCCGATGACACACTACTGTGTCGTGACACAGTTTGTGAGGCCCGTTCTTATATTATAATTTTATGGCAGAAGGTAGGTGACAAGGTAGGGGAGGAGACAATAAAGGGGAGGGGACAAGGGAGTGGAGGTGACAAGGAAGGGGAGGGGACAAGGGAGTGGAGGAGACGAGGGAGGGGAGGTGACAATGGAGCGGAGGAGACGAGGGAGGGGAGGTGACAATGAAGGGGAGGGGACAAGGGAGGGGAGGGACAAGGGAGGGGAGGTGACAATGGAGGGGAGGAGACAAGGGTGCCAACGTGAACACAATTATTTAACATTACAGCATTTCAATTTCTGTTGTGGTTTATCTTTTCTGTGACAAAGATAGGTGGTGGGGAGGAGAAGGTAGGACATACCCCCCACCCCTCCCCCTCTCTCTCTTGAACCCACCAGTGTAATATGATAAAAATCAAATGATGTGGTTTTCCTCCTAAAATATTGACACAGTTATAAATGTGACTGTGCCAGGTAACAATTCAATGTGACTAATCAAACAAAAATGAAAGATGTGCTTTTTAAACCGAGTACAAGAATGAGGCGAATATGATATGACAACTATGGACACACAATGGAAAGCAGACTCTGTGAGCTCAAGAGGGGGAGATGGTGGGGGGACAAATGGCTGCCTTAGAACACCACATTCAATAGTTTTTTTTAAATAATCTGCGAGTTACACCAATTCTATACCTCATGTGCATGAACAAGCGTAATTACCATAGTTTAAAGATCATATGCAAACGAGGTTGTATCAGAACAAAGGATAACATTAAGGTGGTTAAAAAACTTGAATTGATATAAAACAATATGATGAACAAGTCGGCTTTATGAAGAAACTATAACGCTTGTAGTGTAGACATGTGAAGTCAATCGACTGGGGCCGGACAGGGACCCTGAAGCTACATGACTAAGATGGTGAGGTTGAGCAGGTCGGTTAAATACGGTCTTCAGTATATCACATCAAGAACACTGGTTAGTTAAACAACAAGTGGATGCCATTTGGAAAAGATCAATAATACAAACATTATAACAAGAGTGCTCAAACTTGAAAAAAACATTAGTCATCATTATGAACAAATACTTATTTAATACAGTCAAAAATTGGTTTCAGTGGTTCTTAGCCTTTCAGCATGAAAGGGTTAAATCATAGTAGTAATAATATTAAAATATTGAGGAATACATCAATTTTTAAGTACCTGTCTGTTGAATTTAATATCATAATATTTTAAAAATTGAACTTTCAAATGTAGAATCGAACAACAAATATTAGCAGCACCAACTACCTGTGGGAACTAATGAGTGAGAACCTCTGGTCAATAGTTGCAGTGTTAACCAACTGCAGAAGACAAGAAGTACTCTATGAAAGATTGGCCAAGAAGTACTCTATAAAAGATTGGCCAAGAAGTACTTTATGAAAGATTGGCCAAGAAGTACTCTATAAAAGATTGGCCAAGAAGTACTGTATGAAAGATTGGCCAAGAAGTACTCTTTAAAAGATTGGCCAAGAATTACTCTTTGAAAGATTGGCCAAGAAGTACTCTATGAAAGATTGGCCAAGAAGTACTCAATGAAAGATTGGCCAAGAAGTACTCTATGAAATATTGGCCAAGAAGTACTCTATAAAAGATTGGACAAGAAGTACTCTATGAAAGATTGGCCAAGAAGTACTCTATGAAAGATTGGCCAAGAAGTACTCTATGAAAGATTGGCCAAGAAGTACTGTATGAAAGATTGGCCAAGAAGTACTCTATAAAAGATTGGCCAAGAAGTACTCTATGAAAGATTGGCCAAGAAGTACTCTATGAAAGATTGGCTAAGAAGTGTGAATATAAAAGATTGACCAAGAAATGCAAACATAAAAGAATGGCCATTAAGTACTTTATAAAAGATTGGCCAAGAAGTACTTTATAAAAGATTGGCCAAGAAGTACAAATTTAAAAGATTGGCCAAGAAGTACTCTATAAAAGATTGGCCATTAAGTACTTTATAAAAGATTGGCCAAGAAGTGTGAATAAAAAGGATTGGCCAAGAAGTTCTCTATAAGTAAAATCAGCTGCCACTTTCAAAGACCAATTAGTCAGACTCTCTATTTCTCTCTAGCTCTGTCTCTAAAAAAAAGGTTTCTATAATGCAGGAGGCCATTCAGTTCACATATTACAAGATGTAATGAATTCTAACACTTGATATCCAACACAAGACACTTTGCACTTTCATTAATATGTCAAGCTAAAGAAAAAGCCCACCTAATAAACAGAGGCGTGATAGTGGAAAATACAAGGTATGATAGTGGATAATACTACCTCTATTCTGTGGATATCTGAAGGCTCCAACTCTTGATTATGACACAGTTAAACTTGCCGGATAAAGACATTGAATGTAAGATAATATCTCAGACACATAGAGGACACAGCCTTGCATACACTGCCCACATATTTTTACTGGACATTTTTTTTTAACCTAATTCACATAAAAGTTATGTAGCTCATACACACTGTATTTTACCTGTCATAAGCTGATCTCATAAACTTTAAAGACATTATGTACAGCACTGTAGTGTTGATCAAACTTTTACCATGTTAGACACTGACCAAGCTTACACTGAATTTGGAGACTGACCATTGACAACCATCTGGTCAAGTAACAGTTTGATTCAAACAAGACTGCTTTTGCAAACTGACTCCTGGCACTCTGACCATTGGATGACATGACACACTTGAACGGGATTGAACGACAACTCACTCTCACACTTAGTGCATACACACTGACCACTAGCTGGCATACTGAACTGACTAACGCTGGCATATTGACCAGTGGCTGACACACAAAACACTTTATGAACACTGACTGGCAAGCTGACCTGGCACACTTGTCTTAAGTCAAACTGACCACAGACAAACTGACCACTGGCTGACCAAATGGCCACTGGCAGACAAGTGGCACATTAAACACTTGCTCAAACACTGACCACTGGGTGAGGATATTAGTATTGCACATCATCAAATATAAGGCAAGTATGTAAAATATAAAACATTATCACCCATGAAAATTAGGTCAGCAACTGACAATTTTGGCAGTGTGGGAAAAACACACAAGTCATAACAGACAAGTCATAACAGACAAGTCATAACAGACAAGTCATAACAGACAATTCATAACAGACAAGTCATAACAGACAAGTCATAACAGACAATTCATAACAGACAATTCATAACAGACAAGTCATAACCTATATATATAATCATTAGGCAGATAATCTGTAGGATATCTTATGCTTAAGTATTGATTGCAACACCTTGAAAAGCAACAGACAGCAATACAGCTGCTTTCATTCAGTTTATCCAGCTCCTGAGATGTAGAGGAAACATAACAAACCATGAGGTAAGGACATGTGTGGTGGACCAACTGACCTGTGGGGACCAAGTGACGTGTGAGGACCAACTGACAAGTCTCACCTGATCAAACAGGGGACAACAGTGTTTCCAATGTCATAGACAAACAGCCAATCCATAGTTTATGGTTATTTTTCTCCCCGTCATTAATGACCAAACATAGACAGAATCAATACATTTCTTCTGTCCTTGTTCTTTTGTTCATTCTTGTCTTGTTATTTCATACAAGACTTAAAGGCAAAGTCACACATAGTAGCAGCTATCAGAACACTTGTTGGACATTTCAACTAAACTTTAACTTGAGGGTTACGGTACCTGATTCAGGCAACTGATTCTGAGCAAAGGTGACCAGCTCAAGGACATGACTCTGTGAACATGACTCCATAAACTTGACACCAGCAAACATGAATTTGTGAATATGACTCCAGTAACTTGACTCTGGTAACATGACACCAGTAACTTGACTTTAGGAACATGACTCCAGTAACATAACTATGGGAGCATGACTCCAGTAACACGACTTTGGGATCATGGCTCCAGTAACATGACTTTGGGATGATGACTCCAGTAACATGACTTTGGGATCATGACTCGAGTAACATGAGTTTGGGATGATGACTCCAGTAACATGACTTTGGGATGATGACTCCAGGAACATGACTTTGGGATCGTGAATCCAGTAACATGAGTTTGGGATCATGAATCCAGTACATGACTTTGGGATCATGACTCCAGTAACATGATTCTGGGATCATGGCTCCAGTAACATAACTAAGGGGTAAGGTAATGTGTACATTGAGATGACAACACACCCTTATTTTCAAAATAAATTACTCTTAACATCAACCTCATCAGCTGATTTTGTGTCGCAATCAGTTGCTAACACATGCCTCAAATTGACTTCAAGTTCATAGAAATCACTCACTGAAAATGTGGGCATTTAACAGACAAGATGGAAAATCGAATGGATCAAAGAACCTTGCACAATAACAATTTCTGTCCCCTGCCTCAAGAGTTCTGTGTCATTCACAAGTCCATAGAAGAAGCAGCCAGACAAAATGGAATTGAGATTAATAGACCACCACGGTCTTCCCGCCCGATGACTTAATGTTTCGCTGATGGTGGCGGTGCCGATCAAACAGGCACAACGGTTTCACTCATTTTCTGGGATCTCTGCTTGCTGCTGTTGATGTGTTTCTGGTAGGACCTGGCCTGGGCTATGAGCTCCTTGAGTCGTACGGCAACCTGAAATATAGGGCAATCTGCGGTTGAATGGTTGTCTTTACAAATAAAAAGAGGAGCATAAAAGAGCAACCAGAAAGTGATACTATTTAGGCACACGTAACATTATTTAGATACATGAAAAATTAATTGGCCAAGTTTGCTATATTCTATGTTAGGTGACTAGATATAACATTAATTAGCTACATGTAACATTACTTGGCGCTATGTAACCATTGTAGCTATTGGTATTGGAAATATACAAATTAAATGTGTTTATTTTTCAAGTAGAGCAGGAAGGTCTTGCTTGGCATGGACATGAGCTGGGCATGGACATGAGCTGGGCATGGACATGAGCTGGGCATGGACATGAGCTGGGCATGGACATGAGCTCTGCATGGACATGAGCTGGGCATGGACATGAGCTGGGCATGGACATGAGCTGGGCATGGACATGAGCTGGGCATGGACATGAGCTGGGCATGGACATGAGCTCGGCATGGACATGAGCTCGGCATGGACATGAGCTGGGCATGGACATGAGCTTGGCATGGACATGAGCTTGGCATGGACATGAGCTGGGCATGGACATGAGCTGGGCATGGACATGAGCTGGGCATGGACATGAGCTGGGCATGGACATGAGCTTGGCATGGACATGAGCTTGGCATGGACATGAGCTTGGCATGGACATGAGCTTGGCATGGACATGAGCTTGGCATGGACATGAGCTGGGCATGGACATGAGCTGGGCATTGACATGAGCTTGGCATGGACATGAGCTTGGCATGGACATGAGCTGGGCATGGACATTTCAGACTCTTTCTGATCATACCCATGCCAAATTGGCTCCCGTTTCTACAGAGGAGTTATGATTTTTCACCAATGATTTTTCAGTTTAATATCTGATTGAGATTATTTACATGTTTGAAAGTCGGCCTGATGCTTGGTCTCTGATCCCAGCAAGATTTCATCAGGTCTTTGAACTGTGGCATCATCTCATAGGCAGGTGCTATGTCTGGTCGGCCACCATTGCGTACAATTTCAATCACCTGATAAACAGAGCAAAAAAAAACCTCATAGATCAATCACATGGCTGTTGGTATGTCACAGAGAAGTCTACTGGTATGTCACAGAAAGGTCTACTGGTATTTCAACGAGAAGTCTACTGGTTTGTCACAGAGAAGTCTACTGGTATGTCACAGAAAGGTCTAATGGTATATCACAGAAAAGTCTACTGGTATGTCACAGAGAAGTCTACTGGTATGTCACAGAGAAGTCTGCTGGTATGTCACAGAAAAGTCTACTGGTATGTCACAGAAAAGTCTACTGTTAATGTAATGATAAACAAAACTTGCATTTAAACTTATATAGCAATAGGCAGGTCATACCTCTTTATTTATTAAATATTTTGTACCAGACTATAGAAGTGCATTTTTATATCTGTTATCTTAAAAAAGCTTGGTCAACCGTCCCCTTAAACGAACATTTCTTGGAGTTGGCCAAAGATAAAGCTCATCCATATAAGGAAACAAGTGATTCCCCCTCCGTCCTCCCCCTTTCTTATTCCACTGTCTTGGAATAATATTCCCAACTACAGATAAAATATTGTGGTTTCCCTAAATATATATATGGTATCCTTCCGGCTTCGTGAGATGATGGAGTAGCTACGTACACTTCAAAGAGTGGCTCACTAGGCCAATCCTGGAATGGCAATCTCGACTCCATTTCTCGCAGGAGAATATTGATTCCTGGTTAGATTTGGCCTTCTGTATTGTTCTTTTTCTGGCAAGGGCTTCATTTCGCGCATATTCTGCCTTTTTTACTCCTTCATACACTGCTGTTTTCCAGCTTGAACACTATCTGGCAATGATTTCACATCCGTTGATTTCAATGTTGGTTTCCCTCATGCTCCTTTTGCAAACGTCCATAAATCTCAGGCGTGGTCGTCCAAAATGTATTGTCCCTTCTGCCAACTCTCCATACAGCAGCATCTTTGGGATACGGCCTTCCTCCATTCTCCGTACATGGCCTAACCAGCGAAGGCGCCTCTCGCTAAGAAGAAAGAATATGTTAAACTGTTTTGCACATTCCAAGACCTCTGTATTAGGCACCTTGTCCTGTCATCGAATGCGTAAAATGCTACGCAGACATCTTTGATGGAAGCTGTTGAGTTTCCGCTCCTGACTGGCATATGTGGTCCACACTTCGCTGCCATATAGGAGCGTACTAAGCACACATGCCTGATAGACACTTACTTTTATTTCATCAGTTAGATTGAGATTATTCCACACCCGCTTATTCAGTTTAGCCATAGTTGCTGCTGCTTTTGCGATCCTGATGTTAATCGCATCATTAACGGAGAGAGAACTAGAAATATTGGATCCATGGTATGTGAAATGCTCAACAGCCGACAGATGATGGCCCTCAATAGATATGATATGGTCTCCCTAAAACCACTGTCGTTTCCTTATAACCAATTGTGGTTTATTTAAAATCAATTGTGGTTTCCCTATAATCAAATTGTAGGACCAACCCTGCACCCCCTGTAACTCAATCTGCACCCCCCTCTAACTAAATCTGCACCCCCCAATAACTAACTCTGGGGAGAAAAATGAACAACAAAATGACCTTCACCTCGTACTCTGTAGTGATTTCATCAAAGGGATCCTTGCAGTGAACCAGCTCCCACATGACCATACCAAACGAGTAGACGTCACACGCCGTAGATATAATGCTGCTCTCCCCTTCCTTGGTCCTGGGGTGAGTGAGGAGCTCGGGGGCCGTCCATCTGACCGTCGCCGGACATGCGCTGAGCTGCCTCTGACCTGCACGGTGCGAGAATAATAAAACCATCAAGAGATGAAAATGGTGATGAACTCGACGGACAGAATTAAACACTTAATCATTAAATGAAATAAGAGGCGTAATGGCATGCTTGTGTAATTGTAGCACTGTCTGCCTCACAACCAAAAAAAAAATTGTAGGGAAATAAACAAGTGGACTGAACTCAACATCCCAGTACGGAGGAGATAAAATAAGAACCTTAACCACTTAAATCATAAGATAGAAGCTGAAAAGAACGTGTCAATAAAACTGGCTATCTGAATGGGACATGTGATCAACACTGTCTACCTATGACATACTGAAACAAATGAGCACATAGTATCCCACTGAATCATTCCAAGCAAAGTCCAAATCTTCCCATTGACAGAGCCAAACATCACAGCTTGACCAGTGTGGTCCAGTCAAGTGACAGAGCCAAACCTCACAGCTTGACCAGTGTGGTCAAGTCAAGTGACAGAGCCAAACATCACAGCTTGACCAGTGTGGTCCAGTCAAGTGACAGAGCCAAACATCACAGCTTGACCAGTGTGGTCCAGTCAAGTGACAGAGCCAAACATCACAGCTTGACCAGTGTGGTCCAGTCAAGTGACAGAGGCAGCCACCACAGGGAAACCTGCTCAGCTCTTACTTCTTTATCAAGTGCGCTGTACATGTCAATTTTGTGGGGAGATGATGGTGGAAGTTTTGGGTGAATGGGTCAGGGTCAACTAGAAGGCTATAGTTCTTCATCGTGGCTGCACTATAATTTTATTTTATACCAAAACAGCACTACTCACAGCTGCAGTCGTCTGTACTGCACTGCTCTCTCATTGGCTGGAGGAGTTTGGTCAAGTCAAAATCTGCCACCTACAGAATGTAGAAACCCATTGATAATTGAAGTATTTCTATGCATTAATCCATTTGGGTGTCACTATTAAATATTTTTTACATTTTCATTTTTATTCTAACAATCAATCTGCTTACATGAATAAGTATGTGAAATAATGTGGTTGTGACAATAATGTGGTTGTGAAAATAATGTTGTCAAATAATGTGGTAAATGAAAATAATGTGGTTATGAAAATAATGTGGTTGTAAAAAATAAAGTGGTTGTAAAATAATGTGTTTGTGAAAATAATGTAGTTGTCAAATAATGTGGTTGTGAAAATAATGTGGTTATGAAAATAATGTGGTTGTGAAAATAATGTGGTTATGAAAATAATGTGGTTGTGAAAATAATGTAGTTGTCAAATTTTGTGAAAATAATGCAGTTGTCAAATAATGTGGTTGTGAAAATAATGTAGTTGTCAAATAATGTGATTGTGAAAATAATGCAGTTGTCAAATAATGTGGTTGTGAAAATAATGTAGTTGTCAAATAATGTGGTTGTGAAAATAATGTGGTTATGAAAATAATGTGGTTGTGAAAATAATGTGGTTATGAAAATAATGTGGTTATGAAAATAATGTGGTTGTGAAAATAATGTGGTTGTGAAAATAATGTAGTTGTTAAATAATGTGATTGTGAAAATAATGCAGTTGTCAAATAATGTGGTTGTGAAAAAAATGTAGTTGTCAAATAATATGGTTGTGAAAATAATGCAGTTGTCAAATAATGTGGTTGTGAAAATAATGTAGTTGTCAAATAATGTGGTTGTGAAAATAATGCAGTTGTCAAATAATGTGGTTGTGAAAATAATGTAGTTGTCAAATAATGTGATTGTGAAAATAATGCAGTTGTCAAATAATGTGGTTGTGAAAATAATGTAGTTGTCAAATAATGTGATTGTGAAAATAATGCAGTTGTCAAATAATGTGGTTGTGAAAATAATGTAGTTGTCAAATAATGTGGTTGTGAAAATAATGCAGTTGTCAAATAATGTGTTTGTGAAAATAATGTAGTTGTCAAATAATGTGGTTGTGAAAATAATGTGGTTATGAAAATAATGTGGTTGTGAAAATAATGTGGTTATGAAAATAATGTGGTTATGAAAATAATGTGGTTGTGAAAATAATGT
>CAXITT010000014.1:2317648-2332029 GCA_964033795.1 Lymnaea stagnalis | reverse complement strand
TCAGGCTCATACCAGCAAGAAGCCAGTATAGGAGCTGCTCATTCCTGCCCAAGACAATCAGGGACTGGAACCATCTTTCAAAAGGAACGGTTGAGGCGACAACACTAGACACATTTGTGTCTATTGCCTCCAGCCTTCAAACCCCTAGTGCATAATTTCCTCATCACCACCAGTAACAGAAACATTGCAAATCCCATCTACATGCATAGGAGCCAAAATGATCAATAAATTGATCGTGGGCCCTTAAGATATAGAAGAAGAAGAAGAAGAACTGTAACAGCATTCCTTGCTGGGCTTCATTGTAGAGGTAAAAAAAAAAAAGAAAAAAAAGCCCGCCATTTAAATAATTAAACAGCTTTTTCCATTTACTTCCCTTGGTTCAAAAAATATTTAGAATAAGAAATATCAATTCATGAAGGCAGTGGGTGGGCTAAATTGTGTCCACAAATCTTGATGCTGGCAGATGCGCAGTCTTTCAGACAAAATTTGCTCAAGTTTAAACCCAAATGAAATAGAAACCAACCAATCGGATTCTCTGTGGCCAGGTCAGCAGCTTCCCATTGACCTTGATAAAATCCTTCACACATTCGCCGATGACGTACTCTGTCAGGAGGAAGGGAAGTCGTCCATTCAGGCACAGGCCCAATACACATACAATGTGCTTGTGTCGCTGCCGACTGAAACCAAACCATACAATAATTTATGTTATAAACTGGGGAGAAATGGGTGCCCTGTTCATGTATGTTCTTCTTATCTGCTTTGTTCATGTATGTTCTTGTTATCTGCCCTTTTCATGTATGTTCTTCTTCTGTCATGTTAATGTATGTTCTTATCTGACCAGTTCATGTATGTTCCTATATGACCTGTTCATGTATGTTCTTGTTGTCTGCCCTGTGTCATAGAACGGTTGTTACGGAGGAGGGCTCCGGTCCTGACTTGTCACAAACTATATTGACTTAGTAGTGGTCAGTACAGGACCGCTCCTCTCTGTGATTTATATTGTGGGTATCTAGGCATTGAGACAGACAAAAGCACAACGTAGACTTGAACAAAATCCAACAAAACAAACTCAAGGTGTTCAATGATGAAATATACTATATTTATTATAAAAAAGCACTACTTCTATAGCCTGCACTAATTGTCAGCTATCTATATGAATCTCTAAAGCTATGACTATTCAACTGAATCCTTTCAACTATTCCTACGTCAACTAGACAACTATCGTCTCCTGATCTCTCTCGACTGTTCTACCTTTACTCGACTCCTATACTTCTCCACTGCTGCTAAACCTCTCAACTGCCGCTATATCTCTCAACCCTGTGTCTCGAAAAACTCCGCCCTTATATTTGCCCGTCTTGTGACTATAAACCCTACTAGCCAACCATTCCACGGTCATTGAATTGTCACATCATTAAAGGCATCATTCCCCAACCAGACTCGTTACCCCCGGACGTCCATTCCATGTCCTTACCCACCTATTAGCAGCTATCACGTTGAGACATTTTCCATTACTGATAATTAATCTAACTCTACCCCTGGTCTTCGTGAACATTCCACTTCCAACTGCTAAATAAAATGTGTTAATCGAAAACATTGGTGATAACCGCTACCACACTGTCTACCCGGAGTCTCCCTTTTCCCAAGATATCATGTCTTCCCTGTCTACCATAAACTCTGCCGATGTCAGGCTAACAATTCCCTAATCTATTGTACCTTTGTGCGGCACCCACGCCCATCGCTCCCTTCTTCAGCATGGTCATTTGTGACACCCTGTTCATGTATGTTCTTGTTATCTGCCCTGTTCATGTATGTTCTTGTTATCTGCCCTGTTCATGTATGTTCTTGTTATCTGCCCTGTTCATGTATGTTCTTGTTATCTGCCCTGTTCATGTATGTTCTTGTTATCTGCCCTGTTCATGTATGTTCTTGTTATCTGCCTTGTTCATGTATGTTCTTGTTATCTGCCCTGTTCATATATGTTCTTGTTATCTGACCTGTTAATGTATGTTCTTGTTATCTGCCTTGTTCATGTATGTTCTTGTTATAAAATTACAAAGTTTCTATGATGTATCATCATATCAAATGCTCATATTCTTATTTCAGTTAAAAAAATTTAAAAATTTGAAACATGTCAACAGATAAGCCATTAGAGGATAAGTCAAATTTTGACACTGATATCTCTGGTAAGACAAAATTGTGAATCATATTTCAGCTCTCCTTGTTGTAGGAAAGTTGGTTAAAAAGACTTCCAGGAAAGTTGGTTAAAAATGACTGCCAGGAAAGTTGGTTAAAATGACTGCAAAGAACACACTGACCATGTTTTTTTTGTTTTTTTTTAAATCTTCTCACTGCGGCTTTGACAGGCAAAAAGACCAAATGCTATTTCTATTATTCTTTCCGAGATGTAATTGTCACTACTAAACAATTCAAAACCAAAGTAACAATAGAAAGAGCTTAAGAATATTGGTTCATCTACCAATTTGTTCATTCTCTGATTTTCTGTGGCTAAGAGTATATACATTTTTTGCCATGATTATTGTAGGATAGATCTATTTTATCTTATTTGCCTGGATAATTGTAGGATATGTCTATTTTATATTATTTGCTAGGATAATTGTAGGATATGTCTATTTTATATTATTTGCTAGGATAATTGTAGGATAGATATATTTTATATTATATGCCAGGATAATTGTAGGATAGATCTATTTTATATTATTTGGTGCCATGGAAACAAAATTCTTTTAAGAAAAATCTGTTGATTTTTTTAAAACCATAAATAATCATAGTCCATCTTTTAATATCCTTTTTAGATGTATGTTTGTCAAGATTGAGCCCCATACCCAAGAAACCAGTCCTCATCACTTGTTCTTTACTTTATTAACCAACTTAACAGTTCAACACTACACAAGAAATAAACCCTAACTAAGAATCCAGGCCTCATCACTCTTTCTTTACCATTCAGTAACCGGCAACAACACAACAAGAAGTATTCCCCTACCTGAGAAACCAGACTTCTTCCTTCATCCACTTCATCGTCTCGCTGGTCAGTTGGTTGTCGTGAATGGCAACAGTCAATCTCTTCACTGTCACAGTCATCTCATTCCACTTGGCCAAGTGTGTGTCCCCAAATATGCCACCACCAAGCCTAAAGACATGATAAATTGACGGTGGCAAGTTGTACATTTGAGAAAGTGATCTTTTTAAAAAATTCATAAGTTATGTCCTAGTACTTTTTAAATTTACTCAAGACACAAGGTGACATTGACACAAGGTGACAGTGACACAAGGTGACAGTGACACAAGGTGACAGTGACATAAGGCCACAATGACATGTTTATATCCTCAAGATGTTATGTCTTAATACTGTTTGAATGTACTCAAGACACAAGGTGACAGTGACACAAGGCCACAATGATACATGGCCACAATGACATGTTCAATGACATTATAAATCAGGCCTGCACAACTCAAAATGTAAACGGGCCATAAAACTTAATGAAATTTTTTTTTTAACGCACTATACTATATAAAATAACGCGATCACGTCACTCCACTACTCCATTCCCTTCATTGGCTCCCTATACAGGCACGCATTGACTACAAGTTGTCTGTTCTCTGTCACAACTTTTTCTCGGATTCCTGCCCTTCCTATCTAACCAAACTTTTTTCTGTCTATTCACCCCTTCAAAAGCTTTGCTCCTCCGCAGACACGCTTATTTTCTCCATTCCCAAGACACTCACTAAAACATATGGTGAATGATCTTTCTCTTTCTGCGCCCACAAACAATGAAATTCTTTGCCAATACACATCTGCAATATACCAACCACCCAGGCCTTCAAAACTGCACTCAAAACACATCTCTTTAAACTCTACTACCCTGAGTGATTCCCCTCCTCTGGCCGATAAATGATCTTGTTGGCTGCCGTCCATGGTTTGCCTTGTAAAAGTTATGGGGTTCATGCTGTTCTTTATTTCATAAATGTATTTGATTTTAATGTCATGATTATGTCTCTTTTGATAGTATTTTTATGTACAGTGCGGTGAGCCCAGCCCTAGGCTGGCGTACCGCGCTATAAAAGACCACTAATTATTATTATTATTATTATTATATAGTAAAACAAAATAATGCGTTCAAAAAGAAATTTTACACAAAATATTATCATGTTAACTGAAAAAAAGATTCGACCAAATTTCCATTCGATCAAATTACAATTGATCAATTTTCCGTCTATGAAATTTCTTTTAATCAAATTTCCGGACACGCTTAATGAAAAACTTGTGCGGGCCCAAAGAAAATAGGACAGGCTGCAAAGCTATGTAAAATATAATAAGAATAAAGAATATTATGTTACTTTGTGGGCCGCACAGTGGGTGCTTGCGGGCCTCATGCGGTTCGCGGGTCATATGTTGTGCAGGTTGTTATAAATGAATCCTAATAATATTATTTTTAGCTTTTAAATTAAATAAAAAGGTCCATTTATAGATAAATAAGTATCCATTACTATGTGTTACATACAAATTTATTTACTAGGATTACCTGTTTCATTAGTGACAATAATTAGATCTAACAATAATCAGACCTAACAATCATTAGTCTTAACAATCATTAGCCCTAATATTCATTAGGTCTGACACCCATAGCAACCATTAGCATGACAGCCATTAGCTATGACACCCGTTAGCTATGAAACCTGTTAGCCATGACACCCATTAGCCATTACAACCATTAGCCATGACAGCGTTCAGCCATGAAAGAAAGTTCTAGTATTTATAGCATAGCTTTCCATGCTATTTACATAATTGGTGACCTCTACCCTGTGCTATGCAATCATCTCAACTGACCTCTGACCCATCTCCACAGACTCCAGCTGTATGGATGAGTCGGCCAAGACTGGAATCATCTTCTTCCTGGCACTAGAGATGGCAGCCGGCTCATAGTCCCGTAAGTCTGAGTTCTTTGTTCCGTTTGAGTTTTTTCCCAGTAACGAGATCTTGGCACCAGGCACGGTTGTGTTAGTGGGGCTGCCTCCAGGGTTGATCCCTATCATAAACAGGCCAAGAAAATCAATTTTCTCAATTGTATAACTTAAAAATTGTACAGATATATATATAAAGAGTACACATTAAATAAGCAATCTTAATCAAAACTATTTTACCTAAACTAATTTCAAACAATTTTTGCACTGTTTTGTTTAGAAATTTGTTAATGTTTTATTGTACATTCAATTCAATACTGCCATCAGTGGCATAGCTAGGGTTAGTGACGCCCCTGGGAGGTCAAAGATATTTGCCACCCAACTTCTTCAATTCAATACTGCCATCAGTGGCATGGCTAGGGTTAGTGACGCCCCTGGGAGGTCAAAGATATTTGCCACCCAACTTCTTCAATTCAATACTGCCATCAGTGGCATGGCTAGGGTTAGTGACGCCCCTGGGAGGTCAAAGATATTTGCCACCCAACTTCTTCAATTCAATACTGCCATCAGTGGCATGGCTAGGGTTAGTGACGCCCCTGGGAGGTCAAAGATATTTGCCACCCAACTTCTATGAAAACAAAAAAACTCCATATCAAGAAGAAAAGTGCCTTCCAAGGAAGACCGCCGCCTCACACATTTCACTTGCTATGCCACTGATGGAACTCTCAAACTCCCTACTCCACAACCAAAAGGGTTGCCAAGACGGTAGCACTGATGGAACTCTCAAACTCTCTAACTCCCTACTCCACAACCAAAGGGGCTGCCAAGAAAGTAGCACTGATGGCACTCTCAAACTCCCTACTCCACAACCAAAAGGGTTGCCAGGACGGTAGCACTGATGGCACTCTCAAACTCCCTACTCCACAACCAATAGGTCTGCCAAGACGGTAGCACTGATGGCACTCTCAAACTCCCTACTCCACAACCAAAAGGGCTGCCAAGACGGTAGCACTGATGGAACTCTCAAACTCCCTACTCCACAACCAAAAGGGCTGCCAAGAAAGTAGCACTGATGGCACTCTCAAACTCCCTACTCCACAACCAAAAGGGCTGCCAAGACAGTAGCACTGATGGAACTCTCAAACTCCCTACTCCACAACCAAAAGGGCTGCCAAGACAGTAGCACTGATGGAACTCTCAAACTCTCTACTCCACAACCAAAAGGGCTGCCAAGACGGTAGCACTGATGGCACTCTCAAACTCCCTACTCCACAACCAAAAGGGCTGCCAAGAAGGTAGCACTGATGGCACTCTCAAACTCCCTACTCCACAACCAAAAGGGCTGCCAAGACGGTAGCACTGATGGAACTCTCAAACTCCCTACTCCGCAGCCAACAGTGCAGCCAAGAGGGTAGCACTGATGAAACTCTCAAACTCCCAACTCCACAACCAACAGTGCTGCCAGACGGTAGCACTGATGGAACTCTCAAACCTCCTACTCCACAACCAGAGTGCTGCCAAGAAGGTAGCACTGGTGGCACCATCAAACTCTCTACTCCACAACCAATAGGTCTGCCAAGACGGTAGCACTGATGGAACTCTCAAACTCCCCACTCCACAACCAGCAGTGCTGCCAAGAAGGTACCACTGATGGAACTCTCAAACCTCCTACTCCACAAGCAATAGGTCTGCCAAGACGGTAGCACTGATGGAACTCTCAAACTCCCCACTCCACAACCAGCAGTGCTGCCAAGAAGGTGGCGCACACAGAAAAATTACCAAATGCAACAACCCAGGGGGTGTTGGTCAGCTTCCCTATCAAACGCCAGCAGGTATTTGAAATTCATCTGAAATCTTTGGAGTTGTAAGGTGATGGCCTTACCGTAACCCTTTCCCGCCCCAAGCAAAAGAATGGTCACTCCACACAGAAATAATGACAATACATTTTTTTTTTGTTGAATATATTGAATTTGGCTATAAAAATAGGCAACGCCCACAGAAGAGTAGTCGTCTAAATACAATGCAACAAGAAACGGTTCTGAGACACATGTCCCTTTCAAAACACTTTCGTTGCAGATAACTATTCAAAGCGGCATAAAATAAACTATTTTATGACTGAACATGGCATAACATTTATTTAACCGCATACAGCTCCCTTAGTCAAATGGATTGTTAAGCTTCAATAAAAATGTCCAAAATAAACAAATAAATTATGGGAAAAAATGGATACAATTTAATAGCCACAATAAACTTTCATAAAGGTTTATGTGTGAAGTGATACAGTCATGGTACTAGGATGTTTAGGAGCTGAGGTATTATTACCCTAAAGTAAGCGCAAGTAACCAGAGAGAAGTAATGACGAAAATTTTGTTAACAAAAATTAACATGAACTATTTCCTTTGTCTCTTATGAGAGTTCGGAAATGTATAGGTCACGGCTATATAAAATTTGAATTCATGAACATTTGAAAACAAACCATTTTAAAAAATAAATGATTTATTAGGCTGGAATGTCAGTGTTGATTCAAGTCGCATGCCTAAGAATATCAGTGTTCATTCAAGTCGAATGCCTAAGAATATCAGTGTTGATTGAAGTCGCATGTCTAAGAATGTCAGTGTTGATTCAAGTGGCATGTCTAAGAATGTCAGTGTTGATTCAAGTCACATGCCTAAGAATGTCAGTGTTGATTCAAGTAGCATGCCTAAGAATGTCAGTGTTGATTCAAGTAGCATGCCTAAGAATGTCAGTGTTGATTCAAGTAGCATGCCTAAGAATGTCAGTGTTGATTCAAGTAGCATGCCTAAGAATGTCAGTGTTGATTCAAGTAGCATGCCTAAGAATGTCAGTGTTGATTCAAGTAGCATGCCTAAGAATGTCAGTGTTGATTCAAGTAGCACGCCTAAGAATGTCAGTGTTGATTCAAGTAGCATGCCTAAGGGTTCTGTTAAATGAGGTTCCGATTATTTCAATGAAATTCTCGGCAAACATCCCAGAATAATGAATGATAACAAATGAAGGACTGCGTTCAAGCTGAGTGAGGGAAAGAGAGTAGAGCAAGGCGTGCGGAGGCCAGACTCGAAAAACAGGACAATACAAGAAGAACGCTTCCATTAAGAGCTTTTCTCAGCAGGCAGGCAGGACGCATGGACATACGAGGAGAAATAGAAACTAGTGCAAAACCAGAGTGTTTGCCAGCCTTATTGCCGGAAATAATAAATTATCAAGTTTTATTGGTGAGCGTTCTCAAAAACAGTTTATTTAATGGCCTATGGGGGTGGGGGTGCCTCCTGGACCTGCTGGGATTCTTGGGGGGTGGGGCGTCTGTACTGGACCCAGGGGGTGCCTCCTGGACCTGTGGGGGTGTCTGGACTGGACCCAGGGGGGGTGCCTCCTGGACCTGTGGGGGGTGTCTGGACTGGACCAATGGTCACTCTTGGGGGGGGGCGCCTGGGCATATGGTCTTTCTTTAAGCGTACAAAACAAAGTAATATTTTAACATGCTTCTCTTACTTTCTCTTTCTATGATATGAGCGTGTGTGTGTGTTAGTGAATAGGTGTGTGTTGATGAATAGTTGTGTGTGCTTTAGTTCTATTTTTAGGGGAGAGGACATAGTGACAACATCATACCTACAATATAGGTCCCCCTTCTAGCTGTTATAATCAAAGTTATATCTCAATGCAATCAAGCATCTAAAAAAGAACAGGACACCAACAAAGAACAGTACACCAACAAAGAACAGTACTACAACAAAAAACAGTACACCAACAAAGAACAGTACACCAACAAAGAACGGTACACCAACAAAGAACGGTACACCAACAAAGAACGGTACACCAACAAAGAACGGTACACCAACAAAGAACGGTACACCAACAAAGAACGGTACACCAACAAAGAACGGTACACCAACAAAGAACGGTACACCAACAAAGAACGGTACACCAACAAAGAACGGTACACCAACAAAGAACGGTACACCAACAAAGAACGGTACACCAACAAAGAACGGTACACCAACAAAGAACGGTACACCAACAAAGAACGGTACACCAACAAAGAACGGTACACCAACAAAGAACGGTACACCAACAAAGAACGGTACACCAACAAAGAACGGTACACCAACAAAGAACGGTACACCAACAAAGAACGGTACACCAACAAAGAACGGTACACCAACAAAGAACGGTACACCAACAAAGAACGGTACACCAACAAAGAACGGTACACCAACAAAGAACGGTACACCAACAAAGAACGGTACACCAACAAAGAACGGTACACCAACAAAGAACGGTACACCAACAAAGAACGGTACACCAACAAAGAACGGTACACCAACAAAGAACGGTACACCAACAAAGAACGGTACACCAACAAAGAACGGTACACCAACAAAGAACGGTACACCAACAAATAACAGTACACCAACAAAGAACAGTACACCAACAAAGAACGTTTTCCCCTAAAGAACGGTACACTAACAAAGAACGGTACACTAACAAAGAACGGTACACCAACAAAGAACAGGACACCAACAAAGAACAGGACACCAACAAAGGCTGACCAGGTAGTTTAGAGTAGAACTGAAGATGTGTCCTCTTGACATAGCACAGACCACCAATGAGGGCCACCATCAGTATGAGACTGACCAGTGTCCCCACAATGACCAGCATCAGTTCACCATCTGCTCCGACCTTTTTGTTGGTTCCTGGGGATAGAAATAATATATATGTATCAAATACCATAGATCCACACAAAGTATCACATAACATAGATCCACACAATGTATCACATACCATAGATCCACACAATGTATCACATACCATAGATCCACACAATGTATCACATACCATAGATCCACACAATGTATCACATACCATAGATCCACACAATGTATCACATACCATAGATCCACACAATGTATCACATACCATAGATCCACACAACACATATCAGACACCGTAAAGGTCATGATTGAAGAGGAAAAGTGGGTTACTGTAATAGTAATTAAATAGAATAAAAGTATATTTCAAGGACCGTTGTGCCTATTCATTGGATTTGTGTGACAGTTTCAATATGAGTCGGTAAATTTAATGTGACAGTTTTAATATGAGTCGGTAAATTTAATGTGACAGCTTTAATATGAGTCGGTAAATTTAATGTGACAGTTTCAATATGAGTCGGTATATATAATATGACAGTTTTAATATGAGTCGTATATATAATGTGACAGTTTTTAATATGACTCGGTATATATAATGTGACTATTTTAATATGACTCGGTATATATAATGTGACAGTTTCAGTATGAGTGGGTAATATAATGTGACTGTTTTAGTATGAGTGGGTATATATAATGTGACAGTTTCAATATGAGTGGGTATATATAATGTGACAGTTTCAATATGAGTGGGTATATATAATGTGACAGTTTCAATATGAGTGGGTATATATAATGTGACAGTTTCAATATGAGTTGGTATATATAATGTGACTGCATCAATATGACTCGGTAAATAGTTATTGTGTAGCCACTTAATTTTTGTTTCCCTTGTTGTCCTGATGAGCATTTAGCGTTGAGTTAATTTTCATAACACTTTTATGGACATTTTTATTGAACAGAGAAAATGAGACAAATGAGACAACCAAACTAAAACTCAGGGGCAGTGGACTGGAGCTACAGCTGGTAACGCGTAATGTGAGTCTAACGAGCGAAAAATGGAATTCGTTGATCGGAATCTTTTCAGTGCAGTTACAGTTACTTTAGATTTAGGATTGACTAGCACAGGAGACCCATTTGGTATAGACCAACACGTGTGTCACGGCATGGGATTCAACGTGCCATCGTAACGCTCCGAGGGTTTCTGTCCAAAAAAAAAAAAACGGTTGAAAAACACTGCCATTAATTGACACAGACGCCGTAGACTGACAGGTGACAACACATATTAGACACCATCTTGTGACAGCACACATCAGACACCGTATTATGACAACGTATCAGACACCAACATGATTAGACATCCTCTTGTGACAGCAAACATCAGACACCTTATTATGACAACGTAACACCAACATGATTAGACACCATCTTGTGACAGCACACATCAGACACCTTATTATGACAACGTATCAGAAACCAACATGATTAGACACCATCTTGTGACAGCAAACATCAGACACCTTATTACGACAACTGATTAGACACCATCTTGTGACAGCACACATCAGACACCTTATTATGACAACGTAACACCAACATGATTAGACACAATCTTGTGACAGCACACACCAGACACCTTATTATGACAACGTTACACCAACATGATCAGACACCATCTTGTGACAGCACACATCAGACACCTTATTATGACAACATATCAGACACCAACATGATTAGTCATCATCTTGTAACAGCACACATCAGACACCTTATTATGACAATGTATCAGACACCAACAAGATTAGACACCATCTTGTGACAGTAAACATCAGACAGCGTATTATGACAACGTATCAGACGCCAACATGATTAGACACCCTCTTGTGACAGCACACATCAGACACCGTATTATGACAACGTATCAGACACCAACATGATTAGATACCATCTTGTGACAGCACACATCAGACACCTTCTTATGACAACGTATCAGACACCAACATGATTAGATACCATCTTGTGACAGCACACATCAGACACCTTCTTATGACAACGTATCAGACACCAACATGATTAGATACCATCTTGTGACAGCACACATCAGACACCTTCTTATGACAACGTATCAGACACCAACATGATTAGATACCATCTTGTGACAGCACACATCAGACACCTTCTTATGACAACGTATCAGACACCAACATGATTAGATACCATCTTGTGACAGCACACATCAGACACCTTCTTATGACAACGTATCAGACACCAACATGATTAGATACCATCTTGTGACAGCACACATCAGACACCTTATTATGACAACGTATCAGACACCAACATGTTTCAGGTTAGAGAATAGTGTTTTATTCAACAAAAAAAAAAAAAGATTATATTTCATTCCCACAGCTAAGTTTCTTCATAGTGCCGTGCAGTCAGGCCGTATTTGCTGGACTCAGGCCGTATTTGCTGGGAGTCACGCCGTATTTTCTGGATTCAGGCCGTATTTGCTGGAGTCAGGCCGTATTTGCTGGAGTCAGTCCATATTTACTGGAGTCAGGCCGTATTTGCTGGAGTCAGGCCGTATTTGCTGGGAGTCAGGCCGTATTTTCTGGATTCAGGCCGTATTTGCTGGAGTCAGGCCGTATGTGCTGGAGTCAGGCCGTATTTGCTGGAGTAAGGCCGTATTTGCTGGAGTAAGGCCGTATTTGCTGGAGTCAGGTCCTATTTGCTGGAGTCCGGCCGTATTTGCTGGAGTCAGGCCGTATTTGCTGGAGTCAGGCCGTATTTGCTGGAGTCAGAAGTCATACAAATTACAACACTTTCATTTATTTGATGTTGTTGTGAAATAACATTTTTGTACTTAAATTTGAACAACCTTGTAACATGTATTTACTCATTCCAACACCATTACTGTCAGACCTAAAACCATCTGAACATAAAATAAGATAGACCTCCCACCAACCCAAGCAGCCCTCTTCAGTGAGAGGGTAGTATTAGGGTTGGGGAGAAATATTGAAAATATCGGAGTGCCATGTGGTGAACTCAAGTCATTGGATGAGTCACTCTCACGGCTCAGTAGCCCAGAGGTCCTCAATCTGAGCCTTGTTCTCCAGCTGCGAGCCTAGGAGTTCTCAACATGTGAGCCTACGAGTTTTCAACATGTGAGCCAAAGAGGCTTCTCAACATGTGAGCCTAAATGTTCTAAACTTATGAGCCAAATGGCACCCAAACATTGACTTCAGTGGCCGGGCAATCGAGTGACCAAGGAGATCTGAACCTGAAAGTCAAGGAGTCTCCACACTGTATGATCATTGTTCCCAAACATGCGACTCCACTGGTCCCAAAGAGTCGAGAGTCCATGGTTTACCTTAACCGACTAGATGAAGGGAGCTCACCAACCTCGTGATAAGGGCCCACTCACATCGTTTACCTTAACCGACTAGATGAAGGGAGCTCACCAACCTCGTGATAAGGGCCCACTCACATCGTTTACCTTAACCGACTAGATGAAGGGAGCTCACCAACCTCGTGATAAGGGCCCACTCACATCGTTTACCTTAACCGACTAGATGAAGGGAGCTCACCAACCAGAGACTAGGGCCCACCCCTACCAGGGTAAGCATGGCGGGGGGGGGGGATGAAGTTTGTCCTGGATTGAGCAGTGCTACCAAATGCCCCACAGACAGGATGAAACCTTACATATCTCACACATGAGTCCATGAGTTCAAAGATCGTTTTATGTAGGAGTTTCCCCAATTTCGAATTGATCTGCCTAATGTCACACTAAACCAGCTGCTCCAATCCTTTTTTTACCCACGTAGGACTTTTGAGCATCAGTTTCTGTCGGTATATTTGCTTGAGCTTACCCTATGTCAAACAAGTTTCATTAAAAGTGTTAAGGCGACTGCACTAAAATAATAACCTATCAGGTTGGTTTGTAATTGTCCGGTGACTTTGTAAATATGTGGTGAGATGGGTAATAAGTGTTTTGTTAGGTACTCAAATGGTTGAATGGGTAATTTTATGGTAATTTGGGCAATTATGTAGTGTTTTGGGCAATTGTGTAGTGAATCGATAAAGTTATCACGATGATCCAAACTCTAGAAAATGGTAAACAGTTCAAGAGAGAAAGGTATTCTTAGTAATGATCACATTGCTAGCTGTTGTGTTGACTGAAGGGTTTGTTAGATTAGCTGTCTGGTGCTGCGAAGATGTGGTCCAACGTTCTGCCATTACTTTGAAGATGGAAAATTTACTTTGTTTGCGCGCTATGGGGAGCCCCTTTATCTGATGGAATGATGCAGATCATAACCATATCACCATGGTGATTATCCCAAGGGCGGGCACTGAGAAAACAAAAAGCGGGCGGCGGGGGGGGGGGGGGCCCCTTTGTTGCGGGTTGACGGAAGGGCGGGGGTGGGGAGCTGGAACACGACATGCCAGAATGTTGAAAACGTGAGTAAAAGTTACTGACCAGATGAACAAGATTAGCAGGAACAAGAAATATATAAAAAGCATAATGGGTTGGGTTTTTTTTTTAAGGGGGGGTTAGCTAAGGAGTACCCTCCAACCCAATGACCCGAGGACTCACCTCGGCCATGCATGCAACTAGTCCATGGATCTTTCTCTAGAGTTACGTTGATGCGTCTATTGCAGCTCCACGCCATACACTCGTGACATGAAGGTGCTCGTAACAAAATCATTATAATTACGGTATGCGCTTGGATGGGGTCAGTTGGGCGGAACCGACATCGAAACTATGTGGATGTAGTTTGGAACCCCCTGCCCAACCCC
>CAXITT010000014.1:2294478-2309619 GCA_964033795.1 Lymnaea stagnalis | reverse complement strand
CCCGTGGGTACAGTGAGTCTTCCCGCACTCCATGACATGCCTCCCAGTCAACCCAGGGGCGACCCGTGAGTACAGTGAGTCTTCCCGCACTTCTTGACATGCCTCCCAGTCAACCCAGGGGCGACCCGTGGGTACAGTGAGTCTTCCCGCACTCCATGACATGCCTCCCAATGAACCCAGGGGCGGCCCTGGTGGGTACAGTAGCCTTCCCGCACTCCCTGACATGTCTCCCAGTGAACGGAGGGCCGACCCGTGGGTACAGTGAGTCTTCCCGCAAATCCATGACATGACTCCAATGAACCCAGGGGCGACCCGGTGGGTAAAGTGACAGTCACAGAGAATTTTTGGTAGAATTTTTTTTAAAATTATGACTTACACGCGGAACACTATTTCAATGACTTCCTTTGACTAGTTCGCCACGTGCATATGTTAACTCTCAAATATCTTATCCGGAAATTTGATCGAAAGAAATTTGGTTGACGGTTAAACGATCGAAAGAAATTTGGTTGACGGTTAAACGATCGACGGTAATTTTATCAAACGGAAATTTGGTCGAATCTTTTTTTTTTCTCCAGTTTTTAACTTTAAAATTTTGCTTCAAATTTCTTTTTGAACGCATTATTTTGTTTTACTATATAGCATAGTGCGCTCAAAAAGAAATTTGATGAAAATTTTAACGTGTGAACTGAAAAAAAGATTCGACCAAATTTCCATTCGATCAAATTTCCGTCGATCTATTTACCGTCGGAGAAATTTCTTTCGATCCAATATCCGGTAATCCTCAAAAATGGTTGGGAGATGTTACATCAAAACCTACTAAGAAATTAATAGTTTATACCTAAATCAAAGCATGTTCTTTCACAAGGTTCAAGGACGAACGCAACTACTCAACGTCATATTTTCAAACAGGCTATACGAATGAGAAGAACGTGGAACAAGACATAGACTTGAAACAAGACATGGACGTGAAACAAGACATGGACGTGAAACAAGACATAGACGTGAAACAAGACATTGACGTGAAACAAGAAATGGACGTGAAACAAGAAATGGACGTGAAACAAGACATGGACGTGAAACAAGACATAAACGTGAAACAAGACATAGACGTGAAACAAGACATGGACGTGAAACAAGACATAAACGTGAAACAAGACATAGACGTGAAACAAGACATAGGCGTGAAACAAGACATAGACGTGAAACAAGACATAGACGTGAAACAAGACATAGACGTGAAACAAGACATAAACGTGAAACAAGACATAGACGTGAAACAAGACATAGACGTGAAACAAGACATGGACGTGAAACAAGACATAGGCGTGAAACAAGACATAGACGTGAAACAAGACATAGACGTGAAACAAGACATAGACGTGAAACACGAAATTTAATATCTTTTATGTAGTAACAAGATAACAACGGGGGACACCATCCAACAGCCTTATAGGGACTTATTGTCTCTTGTCTAGAGACGAGCCACATCTGGGTTGGCTCGTTAGTGACCATTGTGTGTGTATCCCCGCCTACAGAAGACCCCAGTGCCTGGAAAGTTCTGGCCATCAACACCACGTGATCCGAGCTTTTAACCTTCTCTAATGTCTACTCAAACAGCGGGATGTGCTGGTCTGGCTCCCTAAGTCTGGCTTATGTCACCAAGAATCACTCTCCTAAGACTGGCTTGCGTCACCAAGAATCACTCTCCTAAGTCTGGCTTGTGTCACCAAGAATCACTCTCCTAAGTCTGGCTTGCGTCACCAAGAATCACTCTCCTAAGTCTGGCTTATTTCACCAAGAATCACTCTCCTAAGTCTGGCTTGCGTCACCAAGAATCACTCTCCTAAGTCTGGCTTGCGTCACCAAGAATCACTCTCCTAAGTCTGGCTTGCGTCACCAAGAATCACTCTCCTAAGTCTGGCTTGCGTCACCAAGAATCACTCTCCTAAGTCTGGCTTGCGTCACCAAGAATCACTCTCCTAAGTCTGGCTTGCGTCACCAAGAATCACTCTCCTAAGTCTGGCTTATGTCACCAAGAATCACTCTCCTAAGTCTGGCTTATGTCACCAAGAATCACTCTCCTAAGTCTGGCTTGCGTCACCAAGAATCACTCTCCTAAGTCTGGCTTATGTCACCAAGAATCACTCTCCTAATTCTGGCTTATGAATCCAAGAATCACCCTCTTAAGTCTGGCTTATGTCAGCAAGAATCACCCTCCCAAGTCTGGCTTATGTTACCAAGAATCACTCTCCATCTATCTCCGTCTATAGCTCTCTCTCTCTCTCTCTCTCTCGCTGTCTCTACAAGTCATTCGCATCACTGCAGATTATCTTTTTATTTCCCATCTTCAATTTAATCTACCGTCTAGTTGCCCCTCGTGGGTTTCATGCCGTCCACATCTTTATTCAAATAGTAAACTTGACATTTTGACCTATACAAGTTTTGACATTTTGATCTATACAAGTTTTGACATTTTGATCTATACAAGTTTTGACATTTGATCTATACAAGTTTTGACATTTTGATCTATACAAGTTTTGACATTTGATCTATACAAGTTTTGACATTTTGATCTATACAAGTTTTGACATTTTGATCTATACAAGTTTTGACATTTTGATCTATACAAGTTTTGACATTTCGATCTATACAAGTTTTGACATTTCGATCTATACAAGTTTTGACATTTTGATCTATACACGTTTTGACATTTTGATCTATACAAGTTTTGACATTTCGATCTATACAAGTTTTGACATTTCGATCTATACAAGTTTTGACATTTGATCTATACAAGTTTTGACATTTTGATCTATACAAGTTTTGACATTTTGATCTATACAAGTTTTGACATTTTGATCTATACAAGTTTTGACATTTTGATCTATACAAGTTTTGACATTTCGATCTATACAAGTTTTGACATTTCGATCTATACAAGTTTTGACATCTTGATCTATACACGTTTTGACATTTTGATCTATACAAGTTTTGACATTTCGATCTATACCAGTTTTGACATTTCGATCTATACAAGTTTTGACATTTGATCTATACAAGTTTTGACATTTTGATCTATACAAGTTTTGACATTTTGATCTATACACGTTTTGACATTTTGATCTATACACGTTTTGACATTTTGATCTATACACGTTTTGACATTTTGATCTATACACGTTTTGACATTTTGATCTATACAAGTTTTGACATTTTGATCTATACAAGTTTTGACATTTTGATCTATACAAGTTTTGACATTTGATCTATACAAGTTTTGACATTTTGATCTATACAAGTTTTGACATTTTGATCTATACAAGTTTTGACATTTCGATCTATACAAGTTTTGACATTTGATCTATACAAGTTTTGACATTTTGATCTATACAAGTTTTGAAATTTTGATCTATACACGTTTTGACATTTTGATCTATACACGTTTTGACATTTTGATCTATACACGTTTTGACATTTTGATCTATACACGTTTTGACATTTTGATCTATACACGTTTTGACATTTTGATCTATACAAGTTTTGACATTTTGATCTATACACGTTTTGACATTTTGATCTATACACGTTTTGACATTTTGATCTATACACGTTTTGACATTTTGATCTATACACGTTTTGACATTTTGATCTATACACGTTTTGACATTTCGATCTATACACGTTTTGACATTTTGATCTATACAAGTTTTGACATTTTGATCTATACACGTTTTGACATTTTGATCTATACACGTTTTGACATTTTGATGTATACACGTTTTGACATTTTGATCTATACACGTTTTGACATTTTGATCTATACACGTTTTGACATTTTGATCTATACAAGTTTTGACATTTTGATCTATACAAGTTTTGACATTTTGATCTATACAAGTTTTGACATTTTGATCTATACACGTTTTGACATTTCGATCTATACAAGTTTTGACATTTCCATCTGTACAAGTTTTGAAATTTTGATCTATACAAATTTTGAAATTTTGATCTATACAAGTTTTGAAATTTTGATCTATACAAATTTTGAAATTTTGATCTATACAAGTTTTGACATTTCGATCTATACAAGTTTTGACATTTTGATCTATACAAATTTTGAAATTTTGATCTATACAAGTTTTGACATTTGATCTATACAAGTTTTGACATTTTGATCTATACAAGTTTTGACATTTGATCTATACAAGTTTTGACATTTTGATCTATACAAGTTTTGACATTTTGATCTATACAAGTTTTGACATTTCGATCTATACAAGTTTTGACATTTCGACCTATACGAGTTTTGACATTTCGTTCTATACAAGTTTTGACATTTCCGGTCAGTTTCTGTGTTATCGATGGCTCAGCAACACGCGCAGAGTAAATGGGAGAGGAAAACAGCGGCACCCCGTGAAGACATTTGATGTTGGAAGGAGAAACTAGCGGATGGGAGAAGCTAGAGGGAGGCTAGGAGAAACTAGAGGGAGACTATGAGAGACTAGAGGGAGGCTAGAAGAATTTAGAGGAGGCTAGGAGAATTTAGAGGGAGGCTAGGGGAAACTAGAGGGAGACTAGGAGAAACTAGAGGTAGGCTAGGAGAATTTATAGGGAGGCTAGGGGAAACTGGAGGGAAACGGAGAAACTAGAGGGAGGCTGTGAGAAACTAGAGGGAGGCTGGGAGAAACTAGAAGGAGGCTAGGAGAATTTAGAGGGAGGCTAGGAGAATTTAGAGGGAGGCTAGGGGAATTTAGAGGGAGGCTAAGGGAAACTAGAGGGAGACTATGAGAAACTAGAGGGAGGCTATGAGAATTTAGAGGGAGGCTAAGGGAACTAGAGGGAGACTATGAGAAACTAGATGGGGGCTAGGAGACTTTAGAGGGAGGCTAGGGGTAACTAGAGGGAGACTATGAGAAACTAGAGGGAGGCTAGGAGAATAGAGGGAGGCTAGGAGAATTTAGAGGGAGGCTAGGGGAAACTAGAGGGAGACTAGGAGAAACTAGAGGTAGGCTAGGAGAATTTAGAGGGAGACTATGAGAAACTAGAGAGAGGCTAGGAGAATTTAGAGGGAGGCTAGGGGAAACTAGAGGGAGACTATGAGAAACAAGAGGGAGGCTAAAAGAATTTAAAGGGAGACTATGAGAAACTAGAGGGAGGCTAGGAGAATTTAGAGTTAGGCTAGGGGAAACTAGAGGGAGACTATGAGAAACTAGAGAGAGACTAGGAGAATTTAGAGGGAGGCTAGGGGAAACTAGAGGGAGACTATGAGTAACTAGAGGGAGGCTAGGAGAATTTAGAGGGAGTCTAGGGGAAACTAGAGGGAGACTCTGAGAAACAAGAGGGAGGATAGGAAAATTTAGAGGGAGGCTAGGGGAAACTAGAGGGAGGTCAGGAGAATTTAGAGGCAGGCTATGAGAAATGAGGGAGGCTAGGAGAAACTAGAGGGAGGCTTGGAGAAACAAGAGGGGGCTAGGAGAAACATGGGGGAGAATAGGAGAAACTAGAGAGGCTAGGAGAAACAATAGGGAGGCCTGGAGAAACTAAGGGAGGCTATGAAAAAATGAAGGGAGGCTAGAATAAACTAGAGCGAGGCTAGGATAAACTAGAGCGAGGCTAAAAGAAAATAGAGGGAGGCTAGGATAAACTATAGAGAGGCTATGAGAAACTAGAGGGAGGCTAGAATAAACTAGGAGGATGCTAGAAGAAACTAGAGGAAGGTTAGGAGAAACTGGAGGGAGGCTAGGAGAAATTAGAGGAAAGCTAGGAGAAACTAGAGAGAGGCTAGGAGAAATTAGAGAGCAATGAGAAACTAGAGAGTAGGAGAAACTAGAGAAGGGTTAGGAGAGACTAGAGAGAGGCTGGGAGAAACTAGAGAGAGGCTATTAGAAACTAGAGATATGCTATTAGAAACTAGATTTGAGGCTAGGAGAAACTAGAGGGAGACTATGAGAATCTAGAGGGAGACTATGAGAATCTAGAGGGAGACTAGGAGAAACTCGAGGGAGGCTTGGAGAAACTAGAGAGAGGCTAGGAGAAACTAGATTGAGGCTAGGAGAAACTAAGGGAGGCTAGGATTAACTTGAGGGAAGCTAAAAGAAAATAGAGGGAGGCTATGAGAAACTAGAGGAAAGGTAGGAGAAACAAGAAGGATGCTAGGATAAACTGGAAGCAGGCTAGGAGAAACTAGAGGGAGGCTAGGAGAAGCTAGAGGGAGGTTAGGATAAACTGTAAGGAAGCAAAGAGAAACTAAAGGGAGGCTATGCTCAAATAGAATCCCTAAGTGCCTCTTAAACAACAAACTACCCCAAGATTTATGACGACATTGTTAAAAAAACACTTTTGAGTCCTCAGCGTGGCTTTCACACACAGATTCAGTCATTGGTTACAAGGGTGGGTAAATCATCTGACAAGTCCAGAACAAACAAACAAGGAGCCTTCCTGAAAGAACAGTGTCCATGGGTCATCACCAGCTGGGGTCAAAATGTAGGTCTGAGGAGATTAGTGGACCTCAAACTGGGGTCAGATCAGTGCCGTAGAAAGGGGGTGCGGAAGGAGTAGCACTTTTGTTCTTTATGAGGAGGCCAAGCCCTTAGGACAAGCTGCGGAGTTTGATTGGTGGAAGGGGCGGCACTTTTGTCCTTTATGAGGAGGGCAAGCCCATTGGACAAGCTGTGGAGTTTGATTGGTGGAAGGGGCGGCACTTTTGTCCTTTATGAGGAGGGCAAGCCCATTGGACAAGCTGTGGAGTTTGATTGGTGGAAGGGGCGGCACTTTTGTTCTTTATGAGGAGGGCAAGCCCTTAGGACAAGCTGTGGAGTTTGATTGGTGGAAGGGGTGGCACTAACACTAACTGCGCCACTGGATCATATCATTGGTCGGAGGGGATCAACGATTGAAAAACTAGGGCCAGGGGTTATGGCTTTCAATGAATTGAGAATACCTTGAACAAGAACGTTTACAAAATTAGACTAAAAGACATTTGAGCAAAAGTCTGTTTTCCTATTACATTCCCTCATTAGAGTGTTTACATCAGCAAGGTCAATGTCAGGCAAACACCCAAATACCCCAGAGTTCCAATGCAACAACGTTCACTTCCGCCAAACCAATGTACAGTCAGAAAGAGCTCAAAGACTCACACCCATACCAACCCTCACTTCATTAGGTGCTAAGTCAAGGGCTGGTGGTGGAATGGGTGACACTGAAATATGCCTTCAGCCTTGTGTTAGAGTGGATGACACTGACATATGCCTTAAGGCTTGTGGTGGAATGGATGACACTGAAATATGCCTTCAGGCTTGTGATGGAATGGATGACACTGAAATATGCCTTAAGGCTTGTGGTGGAATGGATGACACTGACATATGCCTTCAGGCTTGTCCAACATCCATGTCTAAAGCGAGGGTGAGTGGTGGAATGGATGACACTGACATATGCCTTCAGGCTTGTGGTGGAATGGATGACACTGACATAAGCCTTCAGGCTTGTGTGGAATGGATGACACTGACATATGCCTTCAGGCTTGTGGTGGAATGGATGACACTGAATGAGGCCTTCAGGTGTATCCAATATCCATGTCTAAAGCCGGGTGAGTGGGGGATTGGGCACGGGCCCTGGAATAAATTGGGTCAGGGTTAGTATCCAAGTTTACTGACCTTTCTGGTTCAGTTCTGATCCATCGTGAGGACAGGCTCCAACACAGCAGCATTTGTGGTGAAGTTCTGAAATCTGGGGATATTAGAAGGACATTCAGTTTGACATTGGAAGGAACGGACATTCAGTTTGAGATTGGTGGGAACCGACGTTTCGGTTTGACATTGGTAGGAACAGACATTCAGCTTGACATTGGAGGAAACAGACATTCAGCTTAACTATGGTAAGAAATATAAGAACAAGGTATGCTAAACTTAAATTCTTAAGAGCTTTCATCAGAAAACTAGACAAAAAAGAAGCATGACAAGTATCAGATAACAGTAAAAAAAAAACTCTAGAGATTTCCATTTTGTTGCCGGAAGTAGGATTACAGGAAGTGAACGAATATAAATATTGGTACTGTGAAAAATAAGGTAGAGAATCTTAACGGGTGAAAATATTTAAGGATACATAAAAATCTAAGGAATAAAAAAAAGAATAAATACAAGGAAATTGAGACACATTAGTAAGATAGCATTTGAATCATATTATGTGGAGATATGGTGCCATATTCTTGAGCCAGTTTCCTCCGTTAAGTACTTGGGTGTTACCATCCAAAGAGAGGTCCGCTGGGACGAGCACATTAACAGTGTGTGCAACCGGGCAAACAAGACCCTGGGGTTCCTAAGGCGCAATCTGAAGATCGGCAACTCAAGCGTGAAAGAAAAAGCCTATAAAGCCTTTGTCCGACCTATTTTAGAGTATGCTTCTACAGTCTGGGACCCATTTACCCAGAAAAGCATAGACAGGTTGGAGGCGGTCCAGCGACGGGCAGCACGCTTTGTCATGAACCGCTACAGAAGCACCTCGAGTGTTGGCAGCATGCTGGAAACACTGGGCTGGTCGACATTGGAAGAACGACGACGACTATCCAGGCTCACCATGTTGTACAAGATAACAAATGGACTGGTGCACTGCTCCGGAATCAAACAGAAACTCGTTAATCTTCCCCCCAGACTGCGACGAAGTCACGACAAACAGTTCCGGCTGGTAAAAACAAGAACGAAGTACAGAAGCTCCTCATTCCTGCCGAAGACAATAGGGGACTGGAACAAGCTTCCAAAAGCAACAGTTGAGGCGGCTACACTCGATACATTTGTGTCTATTGCCTCCTGTATTCCAACCCCCAGTTCATAACACCACTGCTGAGTCGCCCTTGCAACCAGTGAAGTATCCCATTGAAACCCATGGACAGTAACATCGCAAACCTCTCTGAAACATAGGAGCCAGAATGATCAATTCATTGATCGTGGGCCCTTAAAATAAAGAAGAAGAAGAAGAAAAAGCTGAATATTTTTTTTTTCCCCATTTTCACTCTCCCTAGTGTGTTGGTGCACGAAATTAGTGCCATAATGGACATATCTAATGCCCCTTTATGTTGCCCTCCGCTGATGTGTAAAGAGACTGGGGAAAGTTTATCTTGTTCAATATCCCGAAGATGTCCTGTGAACCTATCTACCAATCTTCTCCCTGTTTCGCCTATTCAACTAGAATGACATCTACGGCACACAATCACATATATCACATTCCGACTAACGCATGTGAAACCCTCTTTGATGGTAAAGGTACCTTTAGGGAGGTGGGCTTTTTTGTTGTTTGTTGTTTTTTTTGGGACTTTATAGCGACACATCGGCTTCTTGAGAATGGTTTAGTACCAATGTAAGACGGGTCAGCTCGAATGCGACTGTGAACCAGAAGGTCACCTAGATTTTTGTCCCGTCTGAAGACAAGCAGTGGCGGGGATGAAAATACCCTGTTAGCGTCGGGGTCAGCAAGAAGTATGTTAATATTTTTTATGAATATTTTTTGGGCTGTCAAATTGTGAGGGTGATAGCTTAATATGAGCTTGGTTCGATCTTCATTGTTGTTTTGGCGAGGTTCAAAAGCGTCTTGATGGAATGATGGATTTTTTCGCTCCAGATCATATCCTGAAACTACTCTTGTCTCGGCACTTAATCGTATCAGTAATATCATACGAATAGACGCTTTGTCTGTTCCCACCATAGTCAAGTTCAATGTCTGTTCCCACCATAGTCAAGCTGAATGTCTGTTCCCAACATAGTCAAGCTGAATGTCTGTTCCCACCATAGTCAAGCTGAATGTCTGTTCCCACAATAGTCAAGTTCAATGTATGTGCCCACCATAGTGAAGTTGAATGTCTGTTCCCAACATAGTCAAGTTCAATGTCTGTTCCCACCATAGTCAAATTCAATGTATGTTGCCATAATAGTCAAGTTCAATGTCTGTTCCCACCGTAGTCAAGTCCAGACATTGAGCTTGACTATGTTGGGAACAGAAATTCAACTTCACTATGGTGGGAACATACATTCAACTTGACTATGTTGGGAACAGACATTCAGCTTGACTATGTTGGGAACAGACATTCAACTTGACTATGGTGGGAACAGACATTCAGCTTGACTATGTTGGGAACAGACATTCAACTTGACTATGGTGGGAACAGACTTTCAGCTTGACTATGGTGGGAGCAGACATTCAGCTTGACTATGGTGGGAACAGACATTGAACTTCACTACGGTCGGCACAGACATTGAACTTGACTATGGTGGGAACAGACATTCAGCTTGACTATGGTGGGAACAGACATTCAGCTTGACTATGGTGGGAACAAAGACCCCCGTCCCCGAAATAACTCGGGCTATTCGAAAATGTCGCAGAGAAGCAGAGATCGTAAACTTCAGTCAGTGCCGTAGCTAGTGTCAATTAAACCAAAAAAAAATTGTAACCCCTCTTTCAAGAAGAAAATGCTGCAGTTGACCGAAAACGCCTCCCCCAAAAATAAAAATGACCCCCGGGCAGACCACCCCCTCCCATTCTCCTACGCTCCTGATTTCAGTTAACATTTGTTGACTGATAACGTTTGTTTGTCGCCGACTATCATTTTGAATACACAAACATTGACTAGGCCCCTGGTCAACATTGTGTCATTGGTGCACCTCATTCGGTCGTATGTGGTGGGTGAAGGGAAACCACGACCAGCAGTAACGCTGACTTTAAAGTTAAGTGACTGACAATGACATAATAGTGACAAGAAGTGACAATGTCATTGAGCGACTAGAAGTGACAATGACATAACACTGACTAGCAGTGACAATGGCATAAAAGTGACTAGCAGTGACAATGACATAACAGTGACTAGCAGTGACAAGGAGATAAAAGTGACTGGCGGTGTCAATGACATAATAGTGACTAGCATTGACAATGGCATAAAAGTGACAAGTATTTAGTAGTGACCATGCCACATGAGCAACCATCAGTGAAAGCGTTTTGACTACCGTACAAGCGGGTTTCCAGATGACCACCAGAAACACCACCACTTTCACCCCCACCCCCCCTCCCACTTTCCTGATGATAACCGTGCCTGGTAACACTAGCCCATGGCCTTGACATAGTACACCAGGACGTGGGCGACTGACCAGCCATGGCTGCACTCGAGATGAACATACCCCACTCCTCCCTACTGTCGACATACCAGCTGTTATCAACTTGAACCTGCCGAGACTACGGGGCCAGAGATCTAAGAGAGCTAGTCAGTCCATTGTTCATTGCTCCATGTTGCTGTCATTTGTAATGTTGTTTGATCGTATGAATTTCTTGGGAGACCACTCCAAGTCAACAAGTCCCACGTCCATGACCTTTGTCCTCATCCCCCCCCCTTTCCCTTAAGCTTATAAACACCGTTGCGGCTTCTGGTCAGAAATGTGGGTGCCTCGTTTCCAACATCGAATATACATGTGGTCATAGGCGGGCGGTTGGGGGGGGGGCAGAGAGCTAAGAACAGCAGCTTAGGGTGGGGGGCGGTGCTTTCTTCTTTCCATGGAGGATCGACATATTCGACCAACTGAAGGTTTTATTGGGGTTGGGGGTGGGGGAGGGGGAGAGAGATTTCTTGATGGAAGGGAGGTGGGAAAAACTTGGTCCCCCCAGCGCAGAACCCAAGCTACGCCACTAGCCTCGGCTACACTCCTAGCCCCAGCTACGCCCCTAGCCTCGGCTACGCCACTAGTCTCAGCTACGCTATTAGCCTCAGTTACGCCACTAGCCACAGCTACCCCACTAGCCCCAGCTACGCCACCATCCCCAGCTTCGCTTCTAGCTACGCCACATGCTAACAGACCTCTTTGACCATAGCCAAAGTTGGAGGCTTTCTTTCACCAAGAAGCTAACACAATCAGTGCTGAAACCTTCCCTAGAATTCCCACGTTGCCGAGCTAAACAGTCCACTCTCCCCCTGGGCTCAAATTGACATGGTTGACATCATGAATCAATTTAACCGGGACATGTCCCGAGTTAACTTAAGTCCTACCAGCAATATTATGAGAGAATCAGCAGTCACCTACCATCAGATTCAAGCCGTTATCAAGGACAATTTTAAAGAGGCCTTGGTCGGCCCCCTGCCTCTTGGGGTCACAAATCAGTTTTATGCTGGACCTGAAGTAGCGCAGCGACCTGTCAAAAAAAAACAGAAAAAGAAATGATCCTGTGGGAAGAGCAGTTTTTCAGGTCGATTTAACCATCACGTGGTATTAATCTACTTAATCCCAGTGTCAACGAGTGCCTAAATTAGGTTTATATCAACTAATTACTTTACCCGAACGGAGACAGTGTAAAAATAAATTCGATTAACTAACTTATTTAATCCCAGAGTAAAAATGGGTTCTCTTCAACTACATACTTAATCCCAGAGTAAACTAGTGTAAAATGGGTTCTTTTCAACCACTTTCTTAATCCCAGAGTAAACCCGAGTTAAAAGAGGTTCTTTCCAGGTACTTACTTAATCCCAGAGTAAACCAGAGTTAAAAGAGGTTATTTCCAGGTACTTACTTAATCCCAGAGTAAACCAGAGTTAAAGTTAAAAGAGGTTCTTTCCAGCTACTTACTTAATCCCAGAGTAAACCAGAGTTAAAAGAGGTTCTTTCCAGGTACTTACTTAATCCCAGAGTAAACCCGAGTTAAAAGAGGTTCTTTCCAGCTACTTACTTAATCCCAGAGTAAACCAGAGTTAAAAGAGGTTCTTTCCAGCTACTTACTTAATCCCAGAGTAAACCAGAGTTAAAAGAGGTTCTTTCCAGCTACTTACTTAATCCCAGAGTAAACCAGAGTTAAAAGAGGTTCTTTCCAGCTACTTACTTAATCCCAGAGTAAACCAGAGTTAAAAGAGGTTCTTTCCAGCTACTTACTTAATCCCAGAGTAAACCAGAGTTAAAAGAGGTTCTTTCCAGCTACTTACTTAATCCCAGAGTAAACCAGTGTAAAAATTGGTGTCTCGTTCCCATGCTTGATCTGCTCCACCTCAATATTGTCCGGATTGTGAACCCCAAGAGCAAAGTAGTGAGGACCTTCGGGTCCCTCCATGTTATACTTGCACATCTAGACATTAGAAGACGATAACTGTGAGTGAGATGACAACTAAGCTAAACCTATCAGCTATTTCTACACATATATTCATACAGAAATCTCTTTAAGTCATAAGTAGATGATACCTGGTGAACTCATGGTGGTAACTAAAGAGTTGTTGACCTACATCTACCTCATGAATGTTACTTTTATTTAGACAATGATCACACCAAACACGCAACCAAAGAAAAGGAAATAATTAAATGTGATCATGATTGGTCAAGACAAATATTAACACAAAACTGGCGCAAATCAATCAGTATAGCCATATTAGCCCATATACACTGGGGCTGCTCCCTCTTTACGCTGGGGCTGCTCCCTCTTTACGCTGGAGCTGCTCCCTCTTTACGCTGGAGCTGCTCCCTCTTTACGCTGGAGCTGCTCCCTCTTTACGCTGGAGCTGCTCCCTCTTTACACCGGAGCTGCTCCCTCTTTACGCTGGAGCTGCTCCCTCTTTACGCTGGAGCTGCTCCCTCTTAACACAGGAGCTGCTCCCTTTTTACACTGGAGCTGCTCCCTCTTAACACAGGAGCTGCTCCCTCTAAACACAGGAGCAACTCCCTTTTTACACTGGGGCTGCTCCCTCTTTACACTGGAACTGCTCCCTCTTAACACAGGAGCTGCTCCCTTTTTACACTGGAGCAACTCCGGTTTTACACTGGGGCCGCTCCCTCTTTTATATATAATACAACAACCGGTACTATGGGTTTATAAACCAAAATCCTCAACTACCGGACATTTTGCGTCGGAAGGCTAAAATCTGCATCAAATATTTATTTAACTTATGGCTTCTTGAGAACGGCCTGAAATTTAGACACCGCTATCTTCTACTTCTAGGCGTACTGAGGGGCAGGGTACATGTCTGCCGGACCGTATCTACCAGAGTGATTGGCCTTTAGATCCCCTCGTTATCTGCCCATGTCCTAGTCACGGCTACTGGGGGCCGCTTGTTATCTCAGAACCTGTACACAACATGAGAGCAGATTGTGTTGGGTTTCTTCTAATACTACTCAAAGACGTGTCACATGATGGCTGCGTCACTATGGCTAGTAACATCAAGATTGGGGTCGGGAACCTACGATCAGAGTCGTCTCGAGAGACAGGTGGGGGGTGGGGGGGGGGGCTTCGATATTAATGGATGTTGGGTTGTGACATGGGGGAAGGCCAAAAAAATGTTAATACACGAATTCGAAATTACGTCTTAAAATGCAGCACGTTTGGGTTGTTGGCACGTTTATGTCCTTAGGTCATGGTCAGATTAGATTTTCTGTCACTAGGTCATGGCCAGATTTTGGTTTCTGTCAGTAGGTCATGGCCACATTAGATTTTCTGTCATTAGGTCATGATCATGGCCAGATTTAGGTTTGTCAGTAGGTCATGGTCAGATTTAGGTTTGTCAATAGGTCATGGCCAGATTAGATTTTCTGTCACTAGGTAATGGCCAGATTTAGGTTTGTCAGTAGGCCGTGGCCAGATTTTGGGTTTCTGTAGGTCATAACCAGATGAAAATATTTTGTCAGTATGTCATATCCAGATCTAGGTTTCGGTCAATGTGTCATAGCCAGATTGAGGTTAAAATCATTTAATCGTCATATTTGCCACACAAGATTTGGCTTGATCTGCTTCCATACGTCATTCTTTTGATGTCGCCTTTTTTTTTTTGTCCCAGGATTCGAAACTGCAACCACTGATCGACCTAAAGTGCGCGCACACATCGTGCAGGCTGTGCTCACGCCACGTTTTCTAGGTGGTTGACCTTTGACATGAAACCCTTTGCAATACGTTAGCTCGAATATTGGAGAAACGAGGCCGTGGTATGTTGAGGCACAACACTAGGACCGTAAGGAGGTCTCAACGTATGAGCGTAATGTAATTGTTTTGTTGTAAGAAGACTTGCAATGTGCCAATGATTGTCGCTGAGTTCCGGTAAAAAAGATGGGGCACTGGGTTTACAACGCTTTCAAGTGATGTCAGATAAGAGATCTCTTTTTAACATTTATTTCATTATCTTTTCTTTTTTTTTTTTTTTTTTTT
>CAXITT010000014.1:2264518-2293914 GCA_964033795.1 Lymnaea stagnalis | reverse complement strand
ATGTGGAGAAGCAAGGCAGAGTAGCACGATGTGGAGAAGCAAGGCAAAGTAGCACGATGTGGAGAAGCAAGGCAAAGTAGCACGATGTGGAGAAGCAAGGCAAAGTAGCACAATGTGGAGAAGCAAGGCAGAGTAGCACAATGTGGAGAAGCAAGGCAGAGTAGCACGATGTGGAGAAGCAAGGCAGAGTAGCACGATGTGGAGAAGCAAGGCAAAGTAGCACAATGTGGAGAAGCAAGGCAGAGTAGCACGATGTGGAGAAGCAAGGCAGAGTAGCACGATGTGGAGAAGCAAGGCAGAGTAGCACAATGTGGAGAAGCAAGGCAGAGTAGCACGATGTGGAGAAGCAAGGCAGAGTAGCACGATGTGGAGAAGCAAGGCAGAGTAGCACGATGTGGAGAAGCAAGGCAGAGTAGCACAATGTGGAGAAGCAAGGCAAAGTAGCACGATGTGGAGAAGCAAGGCAAAGTAGCACAATGTGGAGAAGCAAGGCAAAGTAGCACAATGTGGAGAAGCAAGGCAGAGTAGCACGATGTGGAGAAGCAAGGCAAAGTAGCACGATGTGGAGAAGCAAGGCAAAGTAGCACGATGTGGAGAAGCAAGGCAGAGTAGCACGATGTGGAGAAGCAAGGCAGAGTAGCACGATGTGGAGAAGCAAGGCAGAGTAGCACGATGTGGAGAAGCAAGGCAGAGTAGCACAATGTGGAGAAGCAAGGCAGAGTAGCACGATGTGGAGAAGCAAGGCAGAGTAGCACGATGTGGAGAAGCAAGGCAGAGTAGCACGATGTGGAGAAGCAAGGCAAAGTAGCACAATGTGGAGATGCAAGGCAGGGTGAAAAAAAATTTGAAGATCTCAGTCAGGGACAAAAAAATATCTCAAGACCAGCCATTTTAAACAGTTAACATAATTACAGAGCGATCGTGGCAATAAAAGGGGAACATAGAAATAGCAATGAACTGAATGGGCTGAGAACCACTGGGTTTTTGAGTCCTCGATAAAAAATCATTTTTTCAAAGGGTGCCCTGACACGTGCTGATCAGTGAAGGTTGTGAGTGGACGATGTCGCTAACTTGAGCACATCTGGTTCCTGTGTCACCCACTTCAGCACATCTTCTAATAGTGTCACCCACTTCTGCACATCTGGTTCCTGTGTCACCCACTTCAGCATATCTGGTTCCTGTGTCACCCACTTCAGTACATCTTCTAACAGTGTGTCACACTTCAGCACATCTTCTAACAGTGTCACAAACTTCAGCACATCTTCTTACTGTGTCACCCACTTCTGAACATCTTCTTACTGTGTCACCCACTTCAGCACATCTGGTTCCTGTGTCACCCACTTCAACACATCTGGTTCCTGTGTCACCTACTTCAGCACATCTGGTTCCTGTGTCAGCCACTTCAGCACATCTGGTTCCTGTGTCACCCACTTCAGCACATCTTCTAATAGTGTCACCCGCTTCTGCACATCTTCTTACTGTGTCACCCACTTCTGCATATCTTCTTACTGTGTCACCCACTTCTGCACATCTTCTTACTGTGTCACCCACTTCTGCACATCTTCTTACTGTTTCACCCACTTCTGCACATCTTCTTACTGTGTCACCCACTTCTGCATATCTTCTAACCGTATCACCCACTTCTGCATATCTTCTAACCGTATCACCCACTTCTGCATATCTTCTAACCGTATCACCCACTTCTGCACATCTTCTTACTGTGTCACCAACTTCTGCACATCTTCTTACTGTGTCACCAACTTCTGCACATCTTCTTACTGTGTCACCCACTTCTGCATATCTTCTAACTGTGTCACCCACTTCTGTACATCTTCTTACTGTGTCACCCACTTCTTCACATCTTCTTACTGTGTCACCTACTTCTGCACATCTTCTTACTGTGTCACCCACTTCTGCATATCTTCTTACTGTGTCACCCACTTCTGCACATCTTCTTACTGTGTCACCCACTTCTGCACATCTTCTTACTGTTTCACCCACTTCTGCACATCTTCTTACTGTGTCACCCACTTCTGCATAACTTCTAACCGTATCACCCACTTCTGCATATCTTCTAACCGTATCACCCACTTCTGTACATCTTCTTCCCGTTTCGCCCACTTCTGTACATCTTACTGTGTCACCCACTTCTGCACAACCTTCTGAGCAGTCGGTGAACAAATTTAAGACTCATTATTATTACTCCAGTTATCGTACGAACTAGGGGTTGCAATCCGGGATCCCGAAATTCGAAAATATCGGAATACCGGACCATAATTTATGCTCGAAAATACCGAGATTGGATTTATGAAAACCGGGATTTTCGATAATCCCAGGATTTCATTTTCATTTTTTTAAAAATCGTTTTTCTTAGTTTCCACGTCGAAGTTAAAGCAAGACATATCAATAACTTATGAGATGTGCAAATCCCTCACATCACGTGTCTCAAGTTTAAAGAGAAGGTGCAGGATTGGTGAGTAAATGTTTTCATATTATTGACAAATAAGTCATTGGTGTAGTCGAATGAAGATCGAATTTTGACTTCCATTAAGAGTTTGTATGGAAATAATAACACGTTGCATTCAAGTTCAAATGACGGGGTCAACTTTTAATTACAACAATGTTTGATTGCTTGATTTCTTTGAATTATGCCAAAAGACCTGCATATTTAAAAATATGAGTAAATCCGTACTTTGATCATCAAATACCTTAAGTTGAAGACACAGAAAAATTATGTTACTTCTATTTTGTGATAACAATATTAATAATTTACATTCACCTCATAATTGATTTTCGAGCTATTTTGTCTCAGGCTGAATGTCCCAGTTTGTCTGAACCGTACCTAGCCAAACATTAAAACTTTTTTTTTTAAGTTTTACACGTCAAACCAATAGGCTTTGTCATTACTTAGACCGGAAATCGTCATAGGGTATTATTTTTAGAAGGTCAGCGGACAAATATTGCTTAAAACATAGCAGCTTATAGTGTGTTTCAGCATATCGTTCGGACGATCCTTGTATCTCGAGTTACTGTTACATTTGCCGTTCAAGCAATGAAGTCGCATTTCAGAAAATAGAAGTAAAAAAAAAAAAAAGTAAAATATTTCGTAAAATAGAGTTGTAAACAAATTTCAAGGACACTTCGCTAACATAGTATTACTGAACAGTGTTGACATTTTGTCCGCGCTGAGTACCCGGATGATGAGTAATAATGACATCAGTTCTATTAATAGATTTCCGCCATTAAATGACAAGCACTATTCGATTGAATTAATAATTTTTTGTGAAATGATTTATTTTCCCTTCAGGTTGATAGAAAGAAATGGGGGACCCTGAAAAAATCAACCTAAATTTGATAAGCATATGAAACTATCGGAAACAAAGACATTAGGTTTGCAATATTTCTTGGAAGCTGCGGACAGTCTCTCAGCTAAATGTATTAGATGTAACAAGATGCTCAATACATTTGGGGGTACAATTTAAGGCCTTCACTCTCATTTAAAGTCTGCACATTCCAGTGACTACTTGGACGCATTTATAAGGTCAGATAGCAAACAGATGCGAAAACATATTCATTGAATAAAGTCTGAAGTTAAATATTTGTGTTACTGTGAAAAGCTTAATAAAAAAACAAAACATGATATTTTTCTGAATGTTCTTATTTCATTGATAAATCCAGGGCCGGCGCTAGGGGAGGCGGCGAAGTGGGCCGCGCGTTGCCGTGGTATATTTATAATATACCTAAGCCTACTAATAGTTCCTAATCCAGTCAACACAATATTCGGAATTATTCGATACCGGGTAGTCAAATGCCTATAACGTGTCTTAATATCCTATCGCGGAATATATAACGTCAATGGCCCCGCAAAATTCAATTTGCCCAAGACCCGCACCCTCCTAGCGACGGCCCTGATAAATCCTCACCTCTAATCTCGAATCTCGACTAAAAATTCTCTAAATATCGAAAATATCGAAAATACCGGGATTCCGGTATTCGTAAATTTCAATATCGAAAATAGCGGTTTTGGCAAAAGGGACCGGTTTTGCAACCCCAAGTACGAACGAGCGAAATGGTCATTTTAAGTTCGAATTCCTTTAGTCCTTGAGTACATATGTACTGATAACATTGTTCTCGAAAACTGCACGCGATCCACGCCCCCCTCTCCCCCACTTTTCCCCTACGCTTCCCCACAAAGAGAAATAATATAGGTCTCGCCCTAGTTTTTGGTGTAACACTCGGGCACGTTGTATGTCAATGTTTTACTTTAGGCAGACGTTTGCGTGCTGTGCAGTTGCGGAAACGTACAAGGTCAAGGGCGATTATTTTCCTCACTGCGGCTGGTGTTACAACTCTCACTCGCGCGTAAATGTGTTTGGTAGATTTAATATACTACTGTTTCCATTGCGGAGACAGACAGGAGCCCACCTCCAGTTTTTCTTCTGAATCCAGTCCACCACTGACTCCTTGCCCTTCTACTTGCCCAAAAGGCAATGGTATTTATGGGCAAGGGGAGGCGAAAATTATTCCAGTGATTGGGTTATAGAATTTTTATTTTAAAAACTCGTTTAAAGTTAAGTCTGATGTCATGGTCCTGGCTTGATGTCATGGGCTTTGCCCTCATGTCATGGGTCTGGCTTGATGTCATGGTCCTGGCTTGATGTCATGGGCCTAGCCCTCATGTCATGGGCCTGGCTTGATGTCATGGTCCTGGCTTGATGTCATGGGCCTAGCCCTCATGTCATGGGTACAGAAAATACTAGGACTTTGATACTATTGACCGTGTCACGATGTCATGAGTACAACAGTGTCTGGGACACTGTCTGATATCATGGAACTGTCTCAAATTTCATCACGTCAAATCTCTCATCTAATCACGTCACATATCTCGTCCGATCACGTCACATCTCTCTTCTGATCACGTCACATCTCTCATCTGATCACGTCACATCTCTCATCTAATCACGTCACATCTCTCGTCTGATCACGTCACATCTCTCGTCTGATCACGTCAAATCTCTCATCTGATCACGTCAATCTCTCATCTGATCATGTCACATCTTTCCTTTAATCACGTCACATCTCTCATCTGATCACGTCACATCTCTCATCTGATCACGTTACATCTCTGATCTGATCACGGCACATCTCTCATCTGTTCACGTCACATCTCTCATCTGATCACGTCACATCGCTCCTTTGATCACGGTGCACAGCTTGGGAAACACTGCACTTTTTCCGACAAAAGCGTGGCTCTACTGATACTGATACCAGCCATTACCCTTTTTTTCCCTCCACTACTAGGCCTACTTTCGAAAACCATCTCTGACTGAATCTCACTCCTACAGTGTGTGCTATAAATTCTAAAACAACTGTTGAACTGACAAGTACATGTGTATGCAAAGATGGAACTTGTTAAGAAGATCACATAGTTGTGAATAAAATTGATTTTGAAACACACACAAAAAACCTCCATTTTCCTGCACATCTTCATGGAATCATGTTTTATTCCAAACTACTACGAGACATGAACTTGGGCATCTACTGTATAACATTTTTCATTACAGGGTTTCAAAAGACAAATCTTTTTCTTTTTTTATCCTGAAAGATAAATAGTCGGACTATTTTTAAAATGGCAAAGTGCGTCGTTAGTATGTCTAGACTCAGAATTGGGGAAGGGGGGGGGGGGGGAACAAACCCCTTCCCCCCCCCACCAACCCCCTTGTTCCCAGATCCCCCCCCCCCCGCCCTGAGCACCCCCCCCCCCCCACGATCACCCCCCCCCTAAAAAAATAATAAACCACGCAACAACCTCAACAACCTACACGTGCATTTAATAACCAAATACCACAATAAATTGGGCGCAAGTCATACCATAGCCATACCACAGCCAAAAGTCGGTCACACAAGCTGTGATTAAGTTAGTTGTTAAAAATGGATGACTAAGTTGGCCAAGCTCAGTGGCGTAACTTGGCTTGTGGAGGAGGGGTTTAGCCCACACACAACAACAACAAAAAAATGGGTGAGGATCCACCTTCAGTCAGTTAGACCCGAACCAACAGGGTCTGCTGGTGGGTGGACGGGGGACCACATTGCACAGCACATCAACCCTCCACGCTAGTGTTGTACTGACAGCTTGTGCCAACCCTCCACGCTAGTGTTGTACTGACAGCTTGTGCCAACCCTCCTCGCTAGTGTTGTACTGACAGCTTGTGCCAACCCTCCTCGCTAGTGTTGTACTGACAGCTTGTGCCAACTCTCCACGCTAGTGTTGTACTGACAGCTTGTGCCAACGGTTCACGTTAGTGTTGTACTGACAGCTTGTCCCAACCCTCCACGCTAGTGTTGTACTGACCCTCCACGCTAGTGTTGTACTGACAGCTTGTGCCAACCCAATACTTGTTCGGTGTTAAATAACTCACGTTTCCAAAATGTTTGCTCTTGGCAAGAGCAGGCCAATATTTTGAAGTCTATTTTCTGGCAAGGGGGTTAACAACTGTTTCGACACCATGTTATTTAAATCTGCTCCATAAAAAGATCTTAAGTAGGTGGCAATAACTCCATGTTATTCAACGACTGTGCCATGTTTAAATTCATGTTACATAAATCCCCAATTTAATGCCCTGTCACTCAACAGTTTCAAGAGTTGTTTTATTTTTATTTTATTGCTTTTTTCATTATTTTTTTAAATTTTATTTTTTATTTTTTGCTACCCGTTATAAAATGAGTTTGAATTAAATGAATATCTGGGCCAGCAATAAAGACAGAACGAATTCCTACCAGACCTTGAATATGTGAGCCTGCAATAAAGACAGAACGAATTCCTACCAGACCTTGAATATGTGAGCCTGCAATAAAGACAGAACGAATTCCTACCAGACCTTGAATATGTGAGCTTGCAATAAAGACAGAACGAATCCCTACCAGACCTTGAATATGTGGGCCAGCAATAAAGACAGAACGAATCCTTACCAGACCTTGAATATGTGGGCCAGCAATAAAGACAGAACGAATCCCTACCAGACCTTGAATATGTGAGCCAGCAATAAAGACAGAACGAATTCCTACCAGACCTTGAATATGTGAGCTTGCAATAAAGACAGAACGAATCCCTACCAGACCTTGAATATGTGGGCCAGCAAAAAAGACAGAACGAATCCCTACCAGACCTTGAATATGTGAGCCTGCAATAAAGACAGAACGAATCCCTACCAGACCTTGAATATGTGGGCCAGCAATAAAGACAGAACGAATCCCTACCAGACCTTGAAAAGACAGAACGAATCCCTACCAGACCTTGAATATGTGAGCCTGCAATAAAGACAGAACGAATCCCTACCAGACCTTGAATATGTGGGCCAGCAATAAAGACAGAACGAATCCCTACCAGACCTTGAATATGTGAGCCTGCAATAAAGACAGAACGAATCCCTACCAGACCTTGAATATGTGGGCCTGCAATAAAGACAGAACGAATCCCTACCAGACCTTGAATATCTGGGCCAGCAATAAAGACAGAACGAATCCCTACCAGACCTTGAATATGTGAGCCTGCAATAAAGACAGAACGAATCCCTACCAGACCTTGAATATGTGGGCCAGCAATAAAGACAGAACGAATCCCTACCAGACCTTGAATATCTGGGCCAGCAATAAAGACAGAACGAATCCCTACCAGACCTTGAATATGTGAGCCTGCAATAAAGACAGAACGAATCCCTACCAGACCTTGAATATGTGGGCCAGCAATAAAGACAGAACGAATCCCTACCAGACCTTGAATATGTGAGCCTGCAATAAAGACAGAACGAATCCCTACCAGACCTTGAATATGTGGGCCTGCAATAAAGACAGAACGAATCCCTACCAGACCTTGAATATCTGGGCCAGCAATACAGACAGAACGAATCCCTACCAGACCTTGAATATCTGGGCCAGCAATACAGACAGAACGAATCCCTACCAGACCTTGAATATGTGGGCCAGCAATACAGACAGAACGAATCCCTACCAGACCTTGAATATGTGGGCCAGCAATGCAGACAGAATGACAATTTGGCCACTATTACCCCAACAGACTTACGCAAGGGCAGAAGTTTTACTGCACCCACAGTGGCATGCGTATCTGCTGCAACGACGCCCCATAAGGTTATGGTGAATAGTAACTAATACATTGTGGCTTCACTTATCCCCTTTAAGGTGACAAAAATAAATATATGTACACTTTATGGCCACAGTAGTATGCTGTGTCCAGACAGGCTTATCATTTTATTACTTTGGTGGACTCATCCACAGAAGTTGAATTATGAGAAGACGCTTCAATTAACCAACACATGGCAAACAATCAACGAGGCTTTTATGCAGCTACAGCAGAAGCCGAACAGGTGAATGGATTAACAATGTGAGTCTGAAGAACACCAAGGGCCACTGACATTTTATTACGCCAGAACTGGCTTAGTCTTGAGATTGGACAATATTCTGAAGATAAAAACCGAACACACGTAATCAATAAGAATCATTCAACATATATAGCACACCGTCAAAGACATTTCTAGAGAACTACTGGTTGGGGAATAGGAAAAGACCTGATGAACAGTTAACAACATAACATTCATAAATTCGATTCATTGAAACATAAAGTTTCTTCAATGAGCACAATAATCTCCCCCAGGGATCTGGCAGAATGTCTGTTGGGTTGCATTGGTCTGGAGTCTCAGGCCATTTAACTCAGGCTATTTATTGCATGTGGATACCGTGAAAATTACCCACCCTTATAACAAGTACTGTTTATTGCATGTGGATACAGGGAGAAGTACTCACCCTTATAGTTGGTACAGTAGGAAAAACCTAAGGTAAGGGAGATGATTAAACTGCTGTTAATGTTTGAGGAATTGACTGGATCCATCCCAACAGGGCCATGCCGAGGAAATGCAGCGCCCAGTGCTAAGACGGAAAATATCGCACCTTGATAAATAAATAAGTTCCACCCAGGGTGAACCAGTAAAAAGAAAATTTTGGTGCCCCTTTTCCTTTTGAAGGACATGGTATTTTATCATTTAATTCCCTATTAGGTCCAATCTAAAGATGATGTTGGCGCTGCATGCAACCAAAGATAAAAGATTTAAAACATACATCTTATTGAAGGGAATTTCCTAAGACAGAAGCACCAATCCCTGTGCCTGTTATGCTATACTCAACCAAACAGCAAGACAATACTTCTAAGAAATCGCTATAATGATGGAGTACTCACCGTCACACTGACACACCCGTCACCAAACAAATTATTAGCATGTGGGTTGCCTGTTGGAAGGCTTATAGGCGTACATGGATTGTAAGTATAGTTCCATGTGACTTCCTGTTTATTAATGGACACATTGTATGTTGCAGAGTACCTGGTGAAAAATTCAATTTTAAATGCATTATTAATGTTCCATTGTTGTACATCTTCACTCTGCTTGACTTTTATGTTATCACTACCCTTCAGACTTGTATGTTATCACTACCCTTCAGACTTGTATGTTATCACTACCCTAACACAGTTTTAAGTTTATCACTTTTATTTAATTTGCCTATACAGCTGTTAGCTATAACCCTTATGGCAGCGATTCTCAGCCTGTGGGTCGGGTGCCCTAAGGGTCATCTGAATAAATGCCAGGGGTTGCTCAAGAACTTCAGAAAATATGAGTTGTGTTTTTTAATTTCATTTTTAGCTTATTACTCAATGTAATGGAAACAACTTTCCATTGATCTGGATCAATAAAAGCATCTTATCGTATATTATTGACAATATTAGTACCACCTTTCATTTTAGAATTGAAAAAATATTTACAGTGATCGGGCTAGTTTTCTTATTGTAACTACACTGCGACTATAATACAGCTTCATAAAAACTCTGAGGGTGTCGGATTAAGATATTAGCTTCTATTTTCTCAAGCACTATATAGCAGTCATGAGTGGAAACTCAATAAGCTTACGTATAAAATGTCTGCTGTGCATTCTTCACATTCAATGGCAGGACAAAGTGCCTACCATAGAGGTAGTGGAACAACCCAAAATATGCAGCATATTCTCCACTCTTAGTAAGAGGCACCTTCCCTGGTTAGGCCATGCAAGGAGAATGGAGGAAGACCGTATTCAGAAGGAACTGCTGTACTGAGAATTTGCAAAGGGGGCATGACCTATTTGAAGGCTGCAACTGAGTTATAAGGACAGTTGCAAAGAAAGCTAACATCGAAATTGGTGATTGGGAGATTATTGCTGTAGGAATCAAACAGGCAGAAGATGTGTGAAACAAAGCCCTTGCAACAAAAAGAGCATCACAGAAGGCTGTGTATCCAGCAGTCAAGGTTCTCCTGCAAGAAATGCAGCCGAGACAGCCATTCCTGGATAGACCCCATAAGCCATTCAAGAAATTTTCAATAATACAGAAGCTACACCATTATGATGACACAGTCTTGCCTATTTATAATAAATAACTTATTGAATAGGCCTATGTAATACTATGTACTATGTCAAGTATTGTACAAGCAGGCATACAATTTATTGTGCAGTAAAAACTTAAGTCTAAAAAAATTCATTTAAGAACAAGACAGTAACTCAGTAACCAAACTGTCCAAACAAATACAGTAGTGAGCATTTGCCTGTGTATGAGAGCTATGACATGACATGATGATACTGTTACTATATTATATATAGTATAGTATAATGAATATAATAATATAATGGATGCCTTAGTCTAACCTGGCTAGACATACAAAATATATAAGTATATGTTATAAATAATTTTAACATGACATTGCTTTTTTTGCTTGACATTTTTTGAAATTATTATTATAATTATTGAGTGGCCTTTTACACTTATCCTTACCTTGTCAACCCATCTAATCCTGATAGGGGTTTTAAATTTATGAAGGCATTATCCCCTGCCCCTGTTTTAAGAACACACGATGAAATATTAAAACTGATAATAGCTTTCTCGGCTTCATTTTCAGTGCCAGTAACTAATTTTTTGTCACTGCTAGATTGCACTTGAGTTAATACTAAAGATCCAGGTGTAAACGAATCTGCTGCTACACTTTCACATAAAGATAAAACAATAAAAAATGTAGCACTGATCAAACACAATTGCTGTGGTGATGACAAATACATGGTTATGCTATACCCTTTCCTCTACATTCCTTAGCTTGAGAATCAGCTGTTCTCACTGAACATAGAAACAATAATACGATAGTATATTCATTATTTTTGTTGGACTCTGAAATGGGTCACTACCTTGCCCTTTCTTGATCTAACCTGAATCGTTTGCAACGATTGTTTTGATTAGTTGTTTCTAGGATCAAACCAATCGCGATGAACGTGCTATAACTGTTTAGTGGGTCACAAGGGAGATTATTCTTTTCAGTTTTAAATCGAAAGGTATCGAAAGAATGAGTTAATAAATAATCGCATAATACTAATTTATTTTATCTTACGATCATGAAAATTATAAAATTTGCATAAAAAACCTTTTAAAATAATATTTTAATCAAATATAAAATTATAGCGATAAAACTGATATGAAGTAGATGAGCCTAAAAAGATTATAAACTCCCAATTTTGAAGTATCAGTGTATCAGTATCGATATCATCAACCAAAAATTTATTTTCCAAAATTAAGAGAGCCTGGTGTACACAATCGTGTATTTCTAACTTTTGTATTTCTACTCAATTTCCCAAAATCAAATTTGAAATATGGATCTTTTCGGGGATTTACCCGAACCCGATCATATTAAAGGTTTCTCATTTATAAGAATCAAATCTTAACTACTTTATCGTTTTTAGACCTACCGTATAGCAATGTTACAAATTTTCAATTAATCATGAATCGTCTGGCCTGGGCTTCTACACTACTGACTTAACTGACTACTACAACTACTTAACTTAACTTCTACACTAAACTGTCGTGTCGAAGTCGTGTCTAATCTAAACTCTAAGCTAATTTTAACTAGGATTTAAAAAATAATGGCCAAAATAATAATTGACCACGTCAAATAATTGTCTGCCACCGCTGTTGGTTTCACTTTGACTATTTTTAGCCTATATGCCTATATAATATATAAATTAGGTTTTACATACCGACATATAGGGTAGCAGATGGCAGATGTTTATTAAATTTAAATTATTAAAATGTAGATGCCTTAGTCCGCCTTTAAGTTCAGTACCTTAGGCCTTAGCATTAATGTTATATTAATAGTAATTATAGGAAATGAGTAAAACAAAGTATGATAAAATCTGAAAAAAAGGAAAGCAAAAACACAAAGATGAACATGTCGGCAAGAAGCCTTTGTAAGTTTGTCAGAGTCAGAGCACAAACTACAGAAAAACAAAATTAAATTTAAAAATAGCACTTTGCTGAGATTAGTATCCGCGAGGGCAGCAAAAGATTTTGTAAAAAAAATAAATGTCAATTATTATACTGCTGGTTATTATTTCTTAAATTGTTATAATTATATCTTAGAAGTTTGTTGAAGAAATGGTAGCCGAAGAAATTTATTTTTTTAATAATAAAAAGGTGTTAGTAATAGCCTGTTTTCTGATATATAATGTTGATGTATTCCAATGTTTTAGTTCAGCCAACATTACTAAAGTCCGAAGAAACAGTTACATCACAAACCTCCAATTTAGTTATTGAGAAAAAGGGTGACAAACGGAAATCTCAAGAGGAAACAGAATATAACGACCTCAGAGAAAAACAGAGAAAGTACACTGAAACTCACGATTTTGGTTAGTGTGGATTTGTTTTTACAAATATGTATCTCATTTGTAATTCATAAGAAATTATGGCATTTTTAATATAGTTAAAAAGGTTACCTCAGTGTTGACTAGTCTTGTTAAATTCAAGACTCTGAAGTAAAAATATGATTGTAGTGTTCCTGCTTAAATTTTAAGTTGAATGAGTGATGAAACTACACAGAACTATGACAATGTAATCTAATTTTTTTTTAAATATAAAACCATAGTGCAACATCAGTAAAAGTTAGAACTGTTTTACCTTTCTATCTCCATTTTAAAGTAAGGTGAGATTCTACCATTCTCAACATGGAAATCTCTTCCACATTTTCAATGAATTTTAGGAAAACTACATTAACCTAACTTTAAAACTGGTTGAAACTTTTATTTAATCATGTAAAAAGATGTAAAACTCTATTTCCCCTTTGACAAAATGTTTCAGTTCTCTAATTTAGACTCTGACTACATGTGGATTATTAAAGTGACTTGAAGTCTCCTGACATCAGTCACACAATGTAATAACCTTCCCAAGTTATACATGTTAAATTTCCCAGCAAGCAACGTTTTTTTCTTATTTTTGTTCTACTGTGTAGTTAGAAAGTGCATGGAAGAATTCCATGCAAAGATTACACTAAAAACTTGAACAAATATTATTTGCTATCCTTAATTTTAAAAATCTGCTTATACAGCTTTCAGTTTAAAAGGTTATGTTGCTGACAGACAAGGAGAACGAGAGGACATGCAAGATGCTCATGTGGTTATTGATGATTTCCATCTCAACATAGCAGGGTTACATGAATCAATGTAAGTTGGTCTATGCAAAAACTAATCTTAAGTTGGTCATTTAGTTGGAGAAAGTGATCAATTGATGATTTCCATCCAAATATACCTTTGTTACATGAACTATATCAAAATGATTCTTCAGGTGGTCATTAAGTTAGAGAAAGTGGTCATTGATGATTTCCATCGTATTATATCTGGGTCACTTGAATCAATGTAAGTTGGTCTACATATTTTGTAAAATTTCTTTTCACAGACTATAAAGACTGAAAAGATTAATTTATGTACAATGTAATCAAAACACTTTTACATTTTTTGGATAAAAAAAAAGAATCTTATCTTATCATAAATACTAATCAGAGGTCTGTCATTTAGTTCAAGAAAAGTTAGCTTCTGTGGTTTTTGTTTTATAACCGTCTCACTTTTTTGGAAACAGTTGCACAAATAAATAATAATAATAATAATAAGTGGTCTTATATAGCGCGGTACCCCGGCCTAGGGCTGGGCTCACCGCGCTGTACATATATAGCAAAGAGGCATAATCATAATATTAAAATAAAATACATAAATGAAATAAAAACAACATATAAGCAAAACAACACCATAGGTCTATTCATCCACCCACACCAGACATTTTTACAAGGAAACCCATGTACGTTTATCGGTTTATAGGAGGAGAATCAGTCAGAGTAGTATAGTTTAAATAGATGTGTTTTGAGTGCAGTTTTGAAGGCCTGTGTGGTTGTTATATTGCGGATGTGTAGTGGCAAAGAATTCCATTGTTTGGGGGCGCAGAAAGAGAAAGATCGTTCACCATATAATTTAGTGCGTGTCTTGGGAACGGACAGAATACGCGAGTCTGCGGAGGAGCGAAGTTGTCGAAGGGGTGAATAGACAGAAAGAAGTTCAGTTAGATAGGAAGGGCAGGAATCCGAGAAAAAGTTGTGACAGAGAAGAGACAGCTTGTAGTCAATGCGTGCCTGTATAGGGAGCCAATGTAGTGAGTGGAGTAGTGGAGTGACGTGATCGCGTTTTTTTGCCTTAAGAACAAGCCTAGCAGCAGAGTTTTGAACTTTCTGCAGTTTTTCTATAAAATGTTTCGGTGAACCTGACAGAAGTGAGTTGCAATAGTCAAGACGAGAGAGAACAAGAGCACAGACTAGAGTTTTTGTTGCGCTAACTGTCAGGTAGTGGCGGATGGAGCTGATCTGACGGATGGCGGTGTATGCTGAACGACAAATGTGAGAGATATGTTTATCGAGAGACATGTTGTTAGAAAGAATATAACCAAGATTCCTAGCAGAGGGTGTAAACTGTATGTCGGAGTTACCTACTTGAAATGAGGTGGGAAGAGTTGAGGTAGAGGATGATTTGTGATTGTAAATGAGGAGTGCTTCTGTTTTGTCATCATTAAGCTTCAACTTGCTGAGTGTCATCCAAGACTTGACATCATCAATGCATCCCCGCAAAGTCTGGACAGCGGAATCGACAAGAGATGGATGGGTATGCATGTATAGCTGCGTATCATCTGCAAATGACTGGTTCTCAACAGCATGCCTCCCGAGCAAGAGGAGTAGTGGTCTGGTATACATTATGAATAGAACCGGACCCAAAACGGACCCCTGTGGCACTCCGTACACCAAATCAGCACTGCCGGAGAGACAGCCATCGACAGAGACCATTTGCGTTCTATCGGAGAGGTAGGACCTAAACCAAGCCAAAACCGAACCAGAAATTCCAAAGTAGTTTTCAAGGGTTTTGAAAAGGATTTCATGGTCAACAGTGTCAAAGGCCGCACTGAGGTCTAAGAGGATCAAAATGGAGACATTACCGCTGTCCATTGCGCGCAAGAGGTCATTACTGACTCTCAAGAGAGCTGTCTCCGTGCTATGGAAATGTCTATAGGCCGACTGATTAGAACTGAGAAGAGAGTGATCATTTAAGTAAGCAAAAAGTTGTTTTAGGACTAGTTTTTCAATAACTTTAGATAAAAATGATAAGTTAGATACAGGTCTATAGTTTTTTAAATTATTTTCATCCAGACCGGGCTTCTTAAGCAATGGTTTGATGACAGCTGATTTGCAAAAAATCGGTTACCTGAAATTTGATCTAAAGAAATTTCGTCGGCGGTAAATTGATAGACGGAAATTTGATCAAACGGAAATTTGGTCGAATCTTTTTTTCAGTTCACGCGTTAAAATGTTCATAAAATTTCATTTTGAACGCACTATACTATATAGTAAAACACATTAATGCGTTCAAAAAGAAATTTGAAGCAAAATTTTTACGTAAAATTTTTCTTTTAATCAAATTTCCACGGATACGAACAAAATCTCATACACATGAATTTCGCATGCCTGCTCTGATTTGGTCAGACTCTTCTGTATAACCTGCTAATCGCAAGTGTGATGGACATTTTTCAATCTGGGTTTTTTGACTTCCCAAGAATAGTCACCATACTAGGCTGATGTTTCCCATTCTGTCTGGCTATGGGTAACTTTACGATACATTTGATTTCACTACCTCTTAGTGTTAAGAGGCAGATGCATCACTGCTGTGACATTTTTTGTCTAATTTCTAAACAATGACAGGAGATTCCAAAATTAATCAGAGAATAAAGAACATTCACCCAAAGATTTATCTTTAAAAAATACTATGATGGGGGAGGGTTAATTAATCTCCTTAATGCATTTTTACAAATTTTTCCAGACATCGTCTAGCCTTGTATGCTGTCTTCGATGGACATGGCGGTGTCAGAGCTTCAAGGTTTGCATCCCAGCATTTGCACAATAATCTACGTGATAAATTCCCTAAGGGTAATTCTTGTCGACCCTCTCCTTAAACTTACCAAATGGGCTATTTTCAAAAAATTAATGTGGCCACTTTCATTGAATTCTTAACAGCTGTTGTATTTTGTTAAACACTGGTGCTGTTTTTTTAATTAGTTTATGACAAAGACAAGATGTTAAGCATCAAATAATAATTTTTTAAAAATTTTTTAAATACCCCAGTAATATAACTTTTCTAAAGTTGCTATTTTTTAATTACTTTTTTTATTCAGACCACCATAAGCACTTTTTGTGTGTTAATTACTTACATTCTTTAAGCACTTAATTTTGTTAACATAAAGAAAATAATTTTGCTTGTCATAAATGAATTTTGATGGTATCTTATTTTTTTTTTTTTTTTACAATCCGGTTTCAGGGGACATCACCCATGTTGAGAAAGAGATCAAGAAAATTTTCATTGAGGCTTTTAAAAAAACAGATGAAGACTTTTTGAAAGAAGCTACCAGGAAGTAATTTTATTTATTTTTAAAAAATAGATTTTCAATTACTTCATTTTTAATTTTATTATTTATTTATGTTTAAAATAAATCTTCTGAAAGGCTTTTAATTATAGCCTACTGATTGTTATTGGTAAATTGTTTCAAATTAATTGTTAGAATGCTTATTTTAGTATTGTAAACAAAAGAAAGTTTTTTTTTGTTTTTTTTCATATAACAGTTAATAATTTAATTATTATTTTTAATTTATAATATGGTAAAACATTTTTTTGATTAGTTGCATCTTAATTAACAAACTAATTTGGTTCTTTGATCTTTTTATAGAACTATATTTATCTTTCTATTTCTTTTTAATAACATTATGATGTTTAATTTTTCTCTTTCGACTTATATTTTTTTAAATTCTGCCTCTCAGTAAACCGTCCTGGAAAGATGGAACAACCGCGGTTGTTGTGTTAGCTGTTAATGACACTCTTTACATAGCAAATCTGGGAGACAGTAAGGTGTGTAAGCTTGACTTATAAAACAAGGGTACATTGGATCATATAATTTTTTTCTACATATCCTTTGTGGATGATGGTTAGTAGTCTGGTAAATCTTGTTTAAATATCTCATTAAGAGCTACTAATTGAGAATCTGCTATAAACCATTTTCTGTCCATGCCAGGCAGTGTTATGCAGATACAAAGATGTGGAACAGAAGTGTGTTGGTATTCCACTCACGACAGATCACAGTCCCTCGTTGTATGAGGAGAGAATGAGAATACAGAAAGCTGGTGGAAATGTCAGGTGAATTATTTATTCATTTTTTAGAAAAACCCTTTTAAGTAAATTTCTCTGATGACTAAGCCAAGATAAGGTTTGCTATTCTTGGGGCCAGTAAATATTTGAAGTAAAACAAAAACTACTAACATCAGCCCTAAAAGATAACTGAAGACTTGTTGACACGTCTTCTGCTGAATAGGAAAAATGTTAAATTGTGTTTTCCCAAATGATAGATATGTAGATCACTTTCGTATTTTAAGATTTTTTTGTTTCCGCTTAACATTTTTGTCTTGCTTAAAAATTAGAATCTTAGTTTGAAAGTTTTTGTGTTTTTTTTCATGGACACTGTTACGCACTGACTTGTATTGGGAGAAATTAATCTCCTATTTTAATTTTAATTGGCTCGTTGTAAACAGTGCCTAACAAAGGACGATACCATATAATCAACAATATTAAAGATACGACCCAAAACAGTTTCTAGTTACAATTAATTAAGATTTATTATGTCTTAAGATAATTACAAAATAAAATAAAATAAAATTACAATCTTCAACTTACAGTATGGCAGATGTCGTACCGGTACACAGTTAATACAATTAGAAATAATGATGCCAATAAATAATGCGAAATAAACACATATAAGTAGGAGCACACAAATACACAAAGAATAAAACACGCCTCGTAATGTTAAGAGAATCTATAAGAAAATCTCCGTCCCTCGTCCGTGCCTGTCAATCCCTTATATAGGTGGGTCTACCGACGCCCAAGCCCTGCCTTCGAGACATTTCGAGAAAAATCCCAATCATTCTACCAAATACTATTTGGAACAGATTAATTATTTTTATTCGTTGGCGGCGTCAACAAGATACTTCAAAGGCCTAAGCCACACCCCTTTGTGAACACAGCGTCTCATGCGGGGTCAATCAGAGGGCACGCACGAGAAATATGATGTAAACAAGCTCTCTATAACACCTCCCCTCTTAAAAGAAAAAAATTTCATTGTTCAAAAATGGAATTCTTTTTCCATTAAAATTGAAGAAAGTACATTTCTTACTCTCAAAATATTTGACAAAAAACTTCTTAACAGCTTATAAACAATAACATAAGTGAAAATTAATTTCTGGACAAAGTATCTGCAATGACATTGTCTTTGCCTTTAATATGTTTGATGTCCAAATTATATTCTTGTAAAAATAGGCTCCATCTTAACAATCTTTGATTTTTGGAGACCATCTTATTCAAAAATGTTAAAGGATTGTGATCAGTAAAAACAAGTACTGAATGTAAAGAACAACTGACATAAAAATCAAATTGTTGGAGAGCAAGAATTAAACCTAAACATTCCTTTTCTACAGTGGAATAGTTTTTCTGATGTGAGTTGAATTTCTTTGAGAAATAAGAGACAGGATGATCTACATTGTGGTCATCTTCTTGAAAAAGAACTGCACCAATGCCAACATCACTGGCATCTACAGCTAATTTAAACTGTTTGTTAAAGTCTGGTGCAATGAGAACAGGAGCATTAGCAAGTATATTTTTAATGTTTTCGAATGCTTCCTGACAAGCATCTGACCAATGAAATTTTGCATTTTTCTTTAACATATTACTTAAAGGAGAAGCAATAACTGAGAAATTTTTGCAAAATTTTCTATAATAACCTGCCATTCCCAAAAATCTCATTAACTGTTTTCTAGTAGTGGGTGGTGGAAGTGATACAATAGCATTTATCTTAGCTTGAACAGGCTTTACATGACCTTGACCCACTATGTGACCTAAATATTCCACAGTTGCATGACAAAATTCACATTTATTTAAATTTACAGTTACATTTGCCTGCAAAAATTTTTTAAACAGAGATCTTAATTGGTTTACATGAGTTGAAAAATCTTGACTGTAAATAATTACATCATCAATATAGGCGCTGCAATTTTCCTGGTCAGCAATAATGTTATTTACAAGACGTTGGAATGTAGCTGGGGCATTTTTCATTCCAAACGGCATTACTTTATATTGATATAAACCATCTGGAGTACAAAAAGCAGAGATTTCTTTTGCTCTGTCAGATAGAGGAACCTGCCAATAACCTGATAGTAAGTCTATCTTGGTTACATATTTGGCATCACCTATTCGATCTATAAGATCGTCTATCCTTGGAATCGGAAAGGAATCAGTCTTTGTGAATGCATTCACTTTCCTGAAGTCAGTACAAAACCTGTAACTTTTGTCAGGCTTTGGGACTAAAATACATGGTGAACTCCAGTTACTAGAGCTTGGTTCAATTATATCATTTTCAAGCATGTATTTTATTTCAGACCGGATTATTTCAAGTTTTTCCGGATTGACCCTATAGGGGTGTTGCTTGACCGGAACTGCATTGCCAATGTCAACATCATGTACAGCAATGTTGGTTTTATTAGGTACATCAGGGAAGAGTAAAACAAAATCTGCAATAACAGACTTAACAACATCCTTCTCTGACAATGACAAATGTCCTAGTTTCTTATCTAAGTTGGCCAATATTTCTGAATTTTTAAGTTTATAATTACCAACTTTTTCTGGGACACTATCAAAGGTTTCAGTAACATTTTCTTTAAGTACTGAAGTTACAGTTGAGATTGTGTTAACATTTGTTTCTGAGGATGGACAATGATCATCACATTTTCTATCAAAATATTCTTTTAACATGTTAATGTGACATAACTGTTTCTTTCTTTTACGATCTGGTGTTAACACAATGTAATTTAAATCATTGATTTTGGACTCAACAACATAAGGACCAAAATATCTAGCTTGTAGTGCTTGCCCTGGTATCGGCAAAAGCACAAGCACTTTGTCCCCTGAAGCAAACTGTCTGAATTTTGACTTTTTGTCATACCAAACTTTCATTTTAGATTGTGAATCTTTTAAATGTGTTTTAGCCAAATTAACGGCATTAAAAAGTTTAGTTTTAAATTTTTGGACATAGTCAAGAAGTCCTTCCGTGGGTGCCGATGACATCCACGTGTCTTTTAAAAGTTTAAGGGGACCGCGAACCGTGTGGCCAAACACCAGTTCGAAGGGGCTGAATCCAAGTGATTCTTGAACTGCTTCTCTTGCGGCGAACAGTAGCATGTTGATGCCTTCATCCCAGTCTTTCTCTTGTTCTAGGCAGTAGGTTCTCATCATGTTCTTCAACGTCTGATGGAATCGCTCAAGTGCTCCCTGTGACTCAGGATGATATGCACTCGACAAGCAGTGTTCTATGCCCAACTGGTTCATCACTTGTTTGAATATTCCAGCCTTGAAGTTGGTTCCTTGGTCAGACTGTACAGACTTCGGAAGACCAAACAATGTAAAAAACTTCGTCAAGGCTTTGACGATGTTCGGAGTCTTGATATTGCGAAGAGGAATAGCTTCTGGGAACCTTGTTGACGCACACATGATTGTCAGCAAGTATTGGTGACCTGATTTTGTCTTTGGCAGAGGTCCAACGCAGTCTATAATAACGCGACTGAAAGGTTCTTCGAATGCTGGAATGGGTTGAAGAGGAGCTGCTGGTATCTTCTGATTTGGTTTCCCTACAACCTGACAAGTATGACATGATCTGCAGTATTCAACCACATCTTTCTTGATTTTGGGCCAAAAGAAGTGCGACGTGATTTTGTGATATGTCTTCTTTACTCCCAAATGACCTGAAAGTGGTGAGTCATGGGCTAAGTTCAGGACTTCGTTCCGGAATGGGGTAGGAACTACTATTTGATGAACTATCCTCCATTCTTCATCAGCATTTGCGTCTGGAGGTCGCCATTTCCTCAAAAGTATGTCATCTTGAAGGTAATAACATATAGGGAATTGTTCAGCTTCTTCTTGGGTCAAAGCGTTCTCTCGAAGTTTGACTATTTCTGGATCACTCTTCTGTTCTTCAATAAGTTGCATTCGAGTTGGAGTCTTGTAATTACTATCCTCTTCATTTAGACTTGCAAAAAATGTTTTTCCCAGGTCAATTTCAGGAAGAATTTTATTGCCTTTTTGTGAAATCTCTTTTGTGGAGATCTTGGAACTCATGGCCCTTGTCACAGCACATGCTGGATACAATTCTTGATCTTCTTCTTGATTTTCATTTAAACAAGGTTCATGAGTAACGATGGGCTCGGCTATCACCTTCCCACCAGCTAAGTCATTGCCTAGCAGCAACGAGATGCCGTCCAACGGTAATGTTGGTCGGACACCCACAACCACAGGTCCGGAGACTAAGTCTGATTTTAGGTTGATGAGATGTAAAGGTACATCTATGCATCCAAGCTCTACACCTCGTAACAGGATGTTGCTCCCAGTAGCAGTAGATTCAGACAAGGGAAGTATACCCTCAAGTAGTAAGGACTGTGAAGCACCTGTATCTCGTAAAATTTTGATTGGTTGTAGACTGGAAAAATCACCTGGCAGTGATACGAATCCTTCCGATATGAAAGGCATGAAGTCTTGTATGACATCAGTAGTTTCTGATGTAGAATTTTTGACCTTGGTAGGTAAACTCTTGTTGGAGTCTTGAGAACATTCGGCTAGGGTAGAGGAAGTAAAACTCTGGGTAGAGTCGTCAAAACTTGCACACAAGTCCTCAGTAAAACGCCCTCTGGAGGTAGACCTCTTCTTGGAGCAAAAGGATCTTGGCGACAAGCTCATAAAACTCGCAGTCGAAGCAGGAACTTGGCTGGAGTCAGTAAAACTAGCCTTATTGTTCATTTTGAAACTCTTTGATGAGTCGTGACAAACCTCTTTGAAGTTTGTATGGACATCTGGAGAGCAAAAACTCTTGAATTTTGAAAATGTGTTTCCAGATGTATGACGAGACGTACAAGCGGAGACTTTGTGTTGTGTACCAGGATGTGTGGTCTTCTCAGTTTTCTTCTTGAGTTTCCAGCAATCATCCCTCGTATGTCCTTCTTTTTTACAGTAGGCACATGTGTCTTTTGCACCAATTTCTTTCGTACCGGGCTTGAATGGTTTTTGTGGAGGTTTACTGTAAGTTGATACAGCTGTCTTATTGTGCCTGTCATTTTTGGTGTCAGATGGATTCTTGGAAAGTTGATGTGAGATGGTGAAGTCGTCGGCTAACACTGCTGCCGTATGTGCGTCACCTTCGCCACGGTCTGCAATATGTATTCGCACTTCAGTACGAACACAGTTCTTGAACTCCTCCATCAGAATGAGGTTCTTGAATTTCTTGAAGTCTGTCTCGGTGTTGGTTGCGTGCAGCCACTTGTCCAGGAGCCGTTCCTTTTCCCGGAGGAACTCAACATGAGTCTGGCCATCACGTTTCCACAGTTCCCTAAACTTTTTACGGTATGCTTCGGGGACACATTCATAAGCCTTAAGTATTAATGATTTTACTAGGTTATAGTCCCCGCGCTGTTCCGCATTCAGGGACACAAAGACTTCAGATGCCCTTCCGGTCAAGGCTGGTTGAAGTAAGGTGGACCACATAGTTTCAGGAATTTTAAAATTTTGGGCAGTTATCTCAAACTGCGCAAAATATTGGTCAACCTCTTTTTCTGTAAATTTAGGGATTACTTTTGCAAATTTAATTGCATCGCAACCTTGACCGGCTGGAGCCGTGAGTCTATTTTCCATTGCTCCCAAATTGGCTGTTATTTCCATTTCTTTTAATTTGATTTGTAGCTCTTTCTGTGCTTCCAGCTCCAGCTGTTTAAGCTCACGTTCTTTATCTAGCTCCAGCTGTTTAAGCTCACGTTCTTTTTCTCTCTGGGCATCTAGTTCCATTTGTTTGAGCTTTAGTTGGAGCTCCATACTTGGATCAGTCGGTTGTGTGACTGAGGCCAGTTCATCTTCAGATAACATGTCTTCATCCACAAAGTGAACGATGATCATGTCTCGTATGGTCTTTTTTACGGCCGAATGAGCTACATTTATTTCTAGAGCTTTAGCAATGGAAAATAGCTCCTTCCTAGAACATTTGTCTAATGCCTCTACTGATGGGTTTTCAATATCAAAATCCATTTTGACACAGGCAAAATATAACAATGATTTTTTATAAAAATTTAAGCTTAGTGCACACACTAATGAAAAAATTGTAACCAGCTCTGTTGTTGGTGTCGTAAAATGGTATCGTGAACTCAAATTAGTTTGAGTGTATAAAAGTAAACAGTGGGTCAAAATCCACAGAAAAACACTCAATTTATTATTGGTGTAATAAAAATTATGGATTAAAATTATCCTCGGAAAAGAACACAATTTGTTAAAATTGGGGTCTAATGAGAATAAAATATGGATTCGGTTATCGCGGACGATGCCCCCAATTTGTTAGAATTGGGGTCTTGAGAAAAATAATAATATAGAGTCCGCTATATCCGGGACGAGCATTACACAGTTAATACAATTAGAAATAATGATGCCAATAAATAATGCGAAATAAACACATATAAGTAGGAGCACACAAATACACAAAGAATAAAACACGCCTCGTAATGTTAAGAAAATCTATCGGAAAATCTCCGTCCCTCGTCCGTGCCTGTCAATCCCTTATATAGGTGGGTCTACCGACGCCCAAGCCCTGCCTTCGAGACATTTCGAGAAAAATCCCAATCATTCTACCAAATACTATTTGGAACAGATTAATTATTTTTAGTGGCTGGCGGTGTATACAAGGATACTTCAAAGGCCTAAGCCACGCCCCTTTGTGAACACAGCGTCTCATGCGGGGTCAATCAGAGGGCACGCACAAGAAATATGATGTAAACAAGTTCTCTGTAACAGACACCAAAAAACTTTCCTAAGTTATTTAATAATAGTTCGCTTGGTGCTTTGTTTAATGCTGTAGGGAAGGACGTGTGATGGGAGTCCTAGAAGTGGCCCGGTCAATAGGGGACGGACCTTACAAGAACCATGGGGTCACTTGCATACCTGACATCAAGAAATGTCAGCTGACAGAGCATGACAGGTGGGTTAACTTAACAGGAAACATTTGGCTTGAAATTAGTCAGTTTTGTTCTTTTTAATGTCACAGTTAAGTTTCACACTAAAAAGCACAACCTAGGTTCACTATTATAGACTGATAGAAGTTCGTGCCTTTCCTTTTTACTTACATGTTCTCAAAACAAAATAATGTTCCATATGGGTATTGACATAAATATTTTGTGATTCAGGAACTTAGAAAAACACCAGTTGTGCTATTAGGTGTCAATATGTAAAATCAGTAAAGTCAATGAGACCATGAGAGTAACTTTTATAGCTCAAGTTCAAAATTCTTTGTCTTTCCCCAAAATAAAAAGATGTTAGGAACAGAGATCCTTTTTACTCTAAAATACTTTGTCATAATTCCGTTACTTCATCATTGGTTTTTGAAGATTTGGTGACAGCACGTCATATTGCTTCCATTACAAATATGTAAAAAAAATCATTAATATTTGTAATAATAAAAAGAATTATTTTAAGTAATAATTTTATGTAAAAGGTATTGTACACTTAACATCTACAAATAAAGTTAAAATTTAAGCTTGTTGTATCTTGTTAATGGGATTACATTTAAGTCAATCTGCAGATTCCAAAACTCTTATTGGTACATTTCAAGCTCCTGAAAAAAGTTTTAAAAATTCCACCAATAAATTTGCAGTATTTTTAAGGGATGTAATTCATAGAAATTTGTGCAAACCTTGATCCCAAATGTTAGCAGATTCAAACTTGCTCAATATTTTTGTCAAGCTGTTGCGATTCATATTTTCTGTCTTCTAACTTGGTCAAAATCCTTGTTAAGCTGTTGTAATTAATAGTTTCTATCTTCAGGTATCTCATGATTGCTTGTGACGGCCTGTGGAAAAGTTACAGCATAGATGAAAGCATTCAATATGTCAACAAAATACTGGAGGTATGTTTGAGGATGGATCATTAATGAGAGAGTCAATGGATTATTTGTTAGCTGGACTGGGATTTTGTGTGAGGTTACTGAGATAGTCAGTCATGAGTTGGTCTATGATGTTACTTAGATGGTCAGTCAGTAGTTGGTCTATGAATTAATGAAATAAATGAACAAGGTGCTGGAGTCATTATGGTATCCTTAAAATGTAACTCTATTTATTAACGGAATGATGGCTTCTCTTTGTCCAGGACAAATCCATCCAGGCCAGTGGCAAACGATCAGAGGAAGACATGAAATTCGACTCGGTGTGCAGCAAGCTGGCGAACTCTGCGGTGCTGAGGTTGAGTGGAGACAACGTAACTGTCGTTGTGGTGGCCATTCATAAAAAGTAAAATACACAGCAGAATCAAATTCAATCATTGGGGTTGGTGAGTTCATTCTAGGAATGCCTCACATGAAAGGTACCGGACGAATGTTATAGCCATAATTCAGTGGTTTCCATAAGGGACAAATACTATAGCCATAATGCAGAGTTTTCCATAAGGACTAAAGAGTGACACTGCACTGGTTTCCAAGCTTATGTTTCACTCACACCCTAGCGCCTTGATGAAACCAAATAAATTGCTCCGTCTTAGATGCCTTTCCTTGCGGAATTATAGATCTATTTTTTTGTAAAGGTTATGAACTGAAAACCTAAGAATATTTGCTAAGGAAAATATTAAAATATGATTACGAGCTAAGGGAAATTACTAAAATATGATTACGTACCAAGGGAAAGTATTAATTAATATTTAATGTGACTTTTTAATTTTAAAATGTGTTCATGGAATGTAACAAATCTATTGAATAAATTGTGACATAAACGGAATGTATGAAATTCAATGAATCAATTGTGAAGTGTGTTGATGGAAGTTATACAATTTAATGGAATAATTGTTTCAATTAAAATGTTTTGCTCACAGAATTAATTATTTTTTATATCTGGATTACTGTTGAACCCATTCTCCTCCAAAAGTAACCTGGTGATGTCATAAAAAGAAGTGCTAGGAATAACAGTGTTTTTAGAAATTATTTAACGAAAAAAAGTTACAAGGAAAAAAATCACGGAAAAGACTTTTACATTTAGCCATTAATTTTTTTTTATTTTAATGTTGATTTTAGAGGCGACTCCACATATTTGAGTGTCTCTGTATTGCTCAAATATGTGTGTCAAATTGCAGCAACATCTGAATGAGCAATAATTTAATGATTAATATCCTTTGTCTTTAGTTCAGTTTCAACAAATTCTTCATTCTTTTAAGTCTGAGTGTTATCGGCCAGCACTGTGAGGACTTAAATGATGTGAGACTTGCTCTGGGAAGACTACTAAATACTTTATAGCAATTAAAGGACTGCATTCAAGCTAAGTAAATGAAATAGCAAAAATGGATATTTCTTGAGTTGTTTACTGTGCTTTGTTCCTTGTCATAATTTCATTTGTCCTGTGTGCTGAAGAAGGCTCTATGCCGAAACGTTCAAATCTTATTGTCCTGTCCTTTAATTGAAGCTTCAGCATACCATATATACTCGCATAAAAGCTGAATTTAGAACTATAAAATACAATACTGAAATCGGGGGGTCGGCTTATATGCGCATAAAACAAAATGGACACAAGAACAGACACTAATGCCAATTTTCCAGACAGCGAAGATGATGCAGAACTGGAGGATGCAAATGAAGTACTGGTACTGCAGGATGATGACAACGTTCAGTACACAGAAGAGGAATTGAGAAAGCTGTTTGGGGAGTCTGACGATGAGGGTGATAGTGACAATGATTTTGAAGGTTTCTAATTATTTGTAAGAACACTACGGTAAATTATAAACAGAAATGTGATCGTTTTTTGTTAAAAAATAAAACACAACAAAGGAATTTTCGTCTTCATTCATATCAAAATTTATAATTTTTTCTAAATATATACTTCGTTAATCATTAGTTGTAAACAACTTATGAGCGGAAGTTCAGATATTATTATAGCAAACAATGTGGAAAGAGCAGAACATGTTTTTGTGTCATTCCAAAAGGTAAACAAACTTGGTATGTAACATAAAATTAAGCATTTGACATCTTTACAGTACCGGTAACAAACTTCTCTGAACCAAAATTATGGAGTAAAATTAGACAATTGTATGGTTGGCTTATATGCAGGTTTTTGCAAAATCTGGCCATTTTAAAGCAGTTTTAGGTGGTCGGCTTATATGCGATATAGGCTTATATACTAGCATGTTATAAGCGAGTATATACAGTACCTTGTTTTGCTATTTCATTTAAATACTTTATAGTCAAGTTCCCACTGCAGAATTTGCTGGTCATATTAAACTGAAGAATAGGGTCAGACTTGGGTTCATTCCATTTGTTGACTCTAACTAGAGTCATGATGTCTATTTGACTGTAACTAGAGTCATGATGTCTATTTGACTGTAATTGTTGTATACTCCCTGAATTCAATATATTCCAAAATAAATCTATTTCTACCAGTCCGTACATGACGTAATGTTTCTTTCTATTATTATATTCATAATGTTGAATTTTGCCAATCTGTGATGAAGTCATCCCCCAATTTGAATAATTTAGATTTTTTTTTTAAACTGTGTGATTTTTATTTAACCTCCCCCACTCCTCCCTGTCACAAAGTGTCACAAATTCTCCCCCCTCCCCCTTTAGCGTGACGTAATTTGCGTCCCCTAATAGCAGAAGAAAAACAAGCATAAAAAGTGGGCTATCCCCCCCACACACACATCCCCACATACACATCTCCCACACACCCCACACACACTTCCCCGTACACTCCCCCCCCCACACACATACATAGGCATTCCCCTCAGATGAGATATAACATTTTGGGTTTGTTTTTTATCGACTGCTGAGAAATGCACCCCCCACTCCCCCAATTACACATCTCCCACACCCCCCCCACACACTTCCCCGTACACTCCCCCCCCCACACACATACATAGGCATTCCCCTCAGATGAGATATAACATTTTGGGTTTGTTTTTTATCGACTGCTGAGAAATGCACCCCCCACTCCCCCAATACTAGCACATTCAGTACCGGTACCTTGATAGACGTAGCTAGTCATCTATGACGCATGAGCGCGTGCTATGCGACAGAGTCCGGCCATCCATCAGACGTGGGTGGTCTGAGAGTTGTTGCCCTTGCCCCACCCATCCTTGTGACGGATGAAGGCAACTTTCTATGACGGCTGTTGGGTCAGAACAAAAAAAATAAGTCACTGACTCAGAATGTGTATGATTGCAAAAACAAATTGAGTCACTGACTCCGAATGTGCATGATTAAAAAAAAAATTGAGTCACTGACTCCGAATGTGTATGATTACAAAAACAAAATGAGTCACCGACTCCGAATGTGTATGAATACAAAAACAAATTGAGTCACCGACTCCGAATGTGTATGATTAACAAAAACAAATTAGTCACTGACTCCGAATGTGTATGATTACAAAAACAAATTGAGTCACCGACTCCGAATGTGTATGATTAACAAAAACAAATTAGTCACTGACTCCGAATGTGTATGATTACAAAAACAAATTGAGTCACTGACTCCGAATGTGTATGATTACAAAAACAAATTGAGTCACTGACTCCGAATGTGTATGATTACACACAAAAATTGAGTCACTGACTCCGAATGTGTATGATTACAAAAACAAATTGAGTCACCGACTCCGAATGTGTATGATTACAAAAACAAATTGAGTCACCGACTCCGAATGTGTATGATTAACAAAAACAAATTAGTCACTGACTCCGAATGTGCATGATTACAAAAACAAATTGAGTCACCGACTCCGAATGTGTATGATTAACAAAAACAAATTAGTCACTGACTCCGAATGTGTATGATTACAAAAACAAATTGAGTCACTGACTCCGAATGTGTATGATTA
>CAXITT010000014.1:2203769-2264038 GCA_964033795.1 Lymnaea stagnalis | reverse complement strand
GGGGGGGGGGGTCAATTTCAAATTGGCCTACTTATAATTTATTTTTATTGTGTATTCTGTATGCCTTCTGGTTTTCTTTCATTAAGGACGGAAAAAAAAAAAAATTAGTACCCCCCCCCCCGGGCGTCACAAACTTTAGATACTCTAATGAGTACCAGTGGTGGCACTTCTCAGAATCAAGCGCCCATGTCAAACAGGATTATGCACGCACATTTCAGATCAACCTAACTTCAACCTTGACCTTATTCTAACATAATTTCAACTCAAAGTTGAGCGGAATCTTATCGTTGATTTGCGATTCCGGTACACAGCGTGCAGGTCTCGCTCATCTGCATTTTACCCCGCCCCCCAGCTCGTGTTTTACCCTTGTGTCCTAGACCCGTGTCTTACGCCCGTGTTCACACCCGTGTTTTACACCTGTGTTTTACCTCTTGTGTCTTACACCTGTGTTGTGCATCTGGTCGAGTGACGACATAAATAAAACATTGACGATGATTGGTTGGTTGCATTGCTCAAAGTTGCCCCGCCCATCCTAGTGGATTGATTGATGGATGTGCTTTACAAAACTCGCCAAAATATCTACAGTGGCGTAATCACAATTTTAAAAAAATTAAATTGAGGAAGGGGGCAGAAAGAAGGGGGAAAAGGGGCTGGGGTTGTGCCCGTAAGTTATTAAAATCGTCTTTTTTTTCCTTCATATTATTAGTTTCAACAAAAAGTAACTTTAGGAGTGTTATAATAGAGACAAATAACATTTTAAAAAAAACAACAACAAAAAACATGAGTTCTCGTGTTAACACCAGTGTCATGAATAACATGATTTTTTTTTTTTAAATCATGAAATGTTGGCAGCAAACATGACCCAATTTCTCGTTTGGCTGTTTCGTTTTAAAAAATAAAAATCTATTTTTTTCTTTTACAAATGAAATCAAATAAAAATAAAATCGATCAATACTTTTACTATATTTATACAAAAATATTAACGAAATAAGTCGTTTTTTTAAAAATCAATACATAGGGAAACGACTTAACTTGACTAAGCGACTGAACTTCACTAAATCACTAAACTTCACCAATGACTAAACCTCAACCAAGCTTCATTACTTTACCAAACGACTAAACTTCACCAAACTAAATTATTTCACAAAATGACTAAATTTCACTTAACTGCAAAAGACTAAAATTGACTAAGTCACTAGACTTCACTAAACAACTTAACTTAACTAAATAACTTAACTTCAACAAACGGCTAAACTTCACCAAATGACTAAAATTCAATTAACGACTAAACGTCACCAGACTGAACTTTACTAAATGACTAAACCTCATCAAATGACTAAACCTCATCAAATGACTAAACTTCATCAAATGACTAAACCTCATCAAACATCATGACTTTAATAAATGACTAAATTTCCCCAAACGACTTTATTTCACGAAACGAATAAACTTCACTAAATTACTAAACTTCACCAAACAACTAATCTGCACTAAACTTCACCAAACTGCATGACTTTACTAAACGACTAAAATTCACCAAACGAATATACTTCACTAAATGACTAAACTTCACTAAAAGGCTATAATTCATCAAACTTCATTACTTCACCAAACGACTAAATTTCACCGAATGACTAAACTTTACCAAACTTCATGATTTCACTAAACAATCAAACTGAACCATAACAAAAAGGTTTTAGCCAACATCCTTCCCCAGCTTCCGGTAGAGAAGCGACCATTTTACTTTGATGAAAAGCACATTTTGGCTGCTCCTCGTGCAGCAATTGTCCAGATGCTCATGTCCTACTCCAGTACTCCTTATGCAGCAAGTGTCCAGGTAGTGATACACCTTTTGTTGTGTGTGTCCATATTAGTGCCCCCCTCCCCCCTGGGGTCACGCCACTGCAGACTTCGTCGCAGTGCAACGATGACTTACTCTCACCTAAGGCCACTGGTCAGCATTGAGTACTTTGTCAGACCCATCGTTACTTAAGGCCATTGGTCAGCAGTAAGTACTTTGTCAGAGCCATCGTTATTTAAGGCCGTTGGTCAGTACTGAATATAGGGTCAGAGCAATCTTTACTTAAGGCCGTTTGTCAGTACTGAGTATAGGGTCAGAGCAATCGTTACTTTTCTCCAAATAACCCCCTCTTCAACAACTCCTTCCTTCCCATCACACAAAATAACTCTTCATCAATTGGGACATTTTTATTTTTGCGGTATCGATTACATTTAAGAAAACTCCATACACCTTCACGCAGAAGCGTAGCGAAGTGGGGGGGGGGGTGATGTCCCTGGGCGCCAGACTAGTTAGGGGCGCCAAAATGTGCTTTGATATTATGTTATTTATGAAAATAATGGGTTTGAGAGATGAAAAAGAAAGAGAGGTGCCTAAAAATGAATCTTGTCCCTGGATGCCAAATACTCTAGCTTCACCTCTGCCTTCCACGTTCCACCTTTCAATATTTAAAGGTTAGGGGGAGAAACAAGAAATTATCAATGAGTGAAACTTAACATAAGTTTACACGAAGAGACACACATAATCTGAGGTTTGTTTTGGAGTCGCTGACTAGATAAAAGAGTCGGATTCGTCAACATTTTATCTTTCCTACCAGTATCGCATCTCTGTTAAGGTCCGAATTCAGTCGTACCTGCGTCAGGTCATCACTCTGCCGATGAGGAGTTAAGGAGGACGCGGCTGTGGCTAAGGGTGTGTATCGGTATCCCAATGAATGGACCTGGGATTTGTGGCTTCACTGCTTGGCCCGGATTCTCGGATGGTAATCTCGCGGTAAGAAACGATGTTTACGTCATAGTGCGAGAAATGCCTGGACACCTGGTACGGACGTGAAAGGGAATGTTTCATATGAGGATGACATGACACTGAATGTGTCATAGGACTGACTTGAACGTGTCATCTTGTTTGCAGTGTTTTGAGGACTTAGCGTTTGATTTGTTTTCATTGGAAATTTAAAAAGCTCACATTTGATGGTGACCATTTTTTTTTTCAAAATCAGGACTTTAACAAAAAATTATTTTGTTTAAAAAGGACATTTTGTTTTCTACCATGTGAGTCTATACAAAAAGAATTTGACTGCGGTTACGGGAAGAGCTCATCTGTCTTTGAGGCTAACTCGTCCCTGAAGACGCTCTTTGGTCCATCTTGCCGAAACAGGTGTCAATAATAATAATAATAATAATAATGTGTAATCACGTGCGGGGGAAAAAAGGAGGGGGGGGGGGGGCGGTCTTTTGATTAAAACAAATAGCATGATAACAATTTATATTAATTATATCTGTTTTAGCTACGTCATTCTTTTCATGGTTAGATATCAGGTGAACGCAATCTTTTGATAAAACATTTAAAGATGTCTAGTCTTTAACTGTACAGGTGTCATCTTACGACAGGGGAAAGGTCCAAAAACCTGTTTACCGGGTTAGGGTTAGGGTTTCGTTCAAGAGTACGAATGGTCTTGGTCACCTTACATAACACGAAAACTGTATTACAGGCGAGGTGTGTCAAAGTAGTGACAATAACTGACAAACCGTGAATTATTAGGGATTTACAAGCATAGATGATGACATGCTACAAACATAGATGATGACATGCTACAAACATATATACTGACATGCTACAAACATAGATGATGACATGCTACAAACATATGTACTGACATTCTACAAACATAGATGATGACATGCTACAAACATATATACTGACATTCTACAAATATAGATGGTGACATGCTGCTAACATACGTGATATCCTTTGCATCATGTTATATTACATACATCGCTGGTGTTATGTAATGTCAATAATTCATTAATTGTGACACCTTGCTGACATCCATTCTGTCATTTTACTAATTTAAAATATCAGTCTCAGATTTACGCTTACTTTCATAAACTTTTTCACACAAACACGAATTTACACAAACTTGTTTACACAAACTTGTACACACAAACACGTATTTACACAAACCTGTTTACACAAACTTGTAACACAAATACGTAATTACACAAACACACATTTGCACAAAAACGTATTTACACAAACCTGTTTACACAAACTTGTACACACAAATACGTATTTACACAAACAAACATTTGCACAAACACGTATTTACACAAATATGTTTACACAAACTTGTACACACAAACACGTTTTTACACAAACACACATTTGCACAAACACGTATTTACACAAACCTGTTTACACTAACTTGTACACACAAATACGTATTTACACAAACACACATTTGCACAAACACGTATTTACACAAGCATGTTTACACAAACTTGTACACACAAACACGTTTTTACACAAACCTGTTTACACAAACTTATACACACAAATACGTATTTACACAAACACACATTTGCACAAACACGTATTTACATAAACCTGTTTACACTAACTTGTACACACAAATGCGTATTTACACAAACACACATTTGCACAAACACGTATTTACACAAACATGTTTACACAAACTTGTACACACAAACACGTTTTTACACAAACCTGTTTACACAAACTTGTACACACAAATACGTATTTACACAAACACACATTTGCACAAACACGTATTTACACAAACCTGTTTACACTAACTTGTACACACAAATACGTATTTACACAAACACACATTTGCACTAACACGTATTTACACAAACATGTTTACACAAACTTGTACACACAAACACGTTTTTACACAAACCTGTTTACACAAACTTGTACACACAAATAAGTATTTACACAAACACACATTTGCACAAACACGTATTTACACAAACCTGTTTACACAAACTTGTACACACAAATTCGTATTTACACAAACACACATTTGCACAAACACGTATTTACACAAACATGTTTACACAAACTTGTACACACAAACACGTTTTTACACAAACACACATTTGCACAAACACGTATTTACACAAACCTGTTTACACAAACTTGTACACACAAATACGTATTTACACAAACACACATTTGCACAAACACGTATTTACACAAGCATGTTTACACAAACTTGTACACACAAATACTTATTTACACAAACACACATTTGCACAAACACGTATTTACACAAACATGTTTACACAAACTTGTATACACAAACACGAATTTACACAAACCTGTTTATACAAACTTGTACAAACAAACACGTATTTACACAAACCTGTTTACACAAACTTGTACACACAAATAAGTATTTACACAAACACACATTTGTACAAACACGTATTTACACAAATCTGTTTACACAAACTTGTACACACAAATACGTATTTACACAAGCATACATTTGCACAAACACGTATTTACACAAACCTGTTTACACAAACTTGTACACACAAATACGTATTTACACAAACACACATTTGCACAAACACGTATTTACACAAGCATGTTTACACAAACTTGTACACACAAACACGTATTTACACAACCTGTTTACACAAACTTGTACACACAAATACGTATTTACACAAACACACATTTGCACAAACACGTATTTACACAAACCTGTTTACAAAAACTTGTACACACAAATACGTATTTACACAAACACACATTTGCACAAATACGTATTTACAAAAGCATGTTTACACAAACTTGTACACACAAACACGTTTTTACACAAACCTGTTTACACAAACTTGTACACACAAATACTTATTTACACAAACCTGTTACACAAACTTGTACACACAAACACGTATTTACACAAACCTGTTACACAAACTTGTACACACAAACACGTACTTACACAAACCTGTTTACACAAACTTGTATACAAAAACAAGTATTTACTCAAAGCTGTTTACACAAACTTGCACACACCAACACGTATTCTCCAGCAGGAGTTGGTGCATTATATCGTGTAAACCACTGTTTTTGTTTTTAAAACAATTGAAGTAAAACAGTTCACCAAGAAGTGATAGTCTTAAAAGCATGACAAGACTCAAAATGACAGAGTAAAATCGATACAGGCCGGCCAAAAAAAATGACTTAGTCCTTCAAAACAATGATATGGGGTAGAACAAAGCAGTGGTGGTACATACAAGATATGACATGGACCAGAAAAAATGACTCAGTACACACATAATGACACAGCATTTACTGAATGACAACCTACATAAAATATGAAATGGAAAATAAAAAATGAATAAGTCCCAAAAACACTGAACAGCTGACAACTGACGTCATTGACGGATTCATTTTGATCTTCACAGAGATGGCGACGTTTACTCCCTACGTCATCGCCCAGAGGACGAAAGTTGTGGCCGTATCAGTGGTCATTCTGGCTGTAGCCTGCATCTGTCAGGTATGCAGTTGTGGTCATTTTTGTGGCGGCTTGAATCTGTCAGGCAGGGCGTCATTTCAGGGTTTTTTTCTGAGAAAAAAAAAAGAGGGGGGGGATCAAAACTAGGTCAGCTGGTTAAGTTGTTTATTACTGGAGGCGCCACAGTACATAGCAATTTAAATAAAATCTGCAAATTCAGGGGGAGGGGGGAGGAAGACCAGCAAGCCCCCCCCCCTGCCCTATCCAAATGGCGTCCCTGCTGTCAGGTATGTGGTTGTGGTCAATTGGGCAGTAGCCTGCAATCCCTGCACCTGTCAGGTATATTGCGATATGTTGCGGCCATTTCATGTGCAATTTATGTTTGTTAGAATACAGTTCAGCTTTGAGAATCTAGTCAAGGTTCTGCCTGTGTTCTCGTGTTAGAAAAATTACTTTTAAGTTGTGTGTTGTTTTACCCATATAACAAAAACATTTTGTATTGGAATTGTAAAAACAAGTACGAAATCGAAACTGAAATTATATTTGTATTCTTACTGATGATAAATGTTTACAAATTGTTACAGTTTTTAATAAACTGCCAGAACTTTCACAAGGAATGACAGGACATGTCAAAACAGTGGCAGGGTATTTTAACATAGTGACAGAGTATGTAAAAACATTGGCAGTGCATTTTAACATAGTGAAAGACATGTAAAAAAAACAGTGACAGCGTGTACTAAACTTCTATGATTTATCTTACATATCAAATTGACATATCACATCACAGAAGTGGTTCCTAGCCGGAGTTTCCCTTCCCTCGTGTAGATCTAGTGCAGAGGCATAGTTAGGTTTTAGGGTCACCCGTGATTGGCCAAGATTTGTACCAGCCCTCCAAAGAAAAAAAACAAAGCTGTATTGGTCCAGATACTAGGTGAAGTTGTGCGATATTTTGTTATTGCGCTCAAAACTTTAGATCAACTTTACCTAGGTCATCATAAATTAAGGTCATGGTTGGGGTAAATTTAATATGGCTAAAGCAATTCTGAGGTCAAATCAGTTTACATGGGCGTTTGAAATTTCGTAGCGTTTGTTTGCTACTGTTTCAGAAAAAGTCCAACATTCTTGTCACATCCGTGGCCAACAACGCCTTGTGTGTAATGCAACTAAAAGCAGATGGCGCCCTTTCACTATCGCTGGCATGTTAACTGGTCTCTTCCTGCAATCCATCAACTGAGTCGACCATCTTGCCTAAGGCGTCTATCGGTATCTGCAGGACCGTTGTCAATAGCTTGCTTTTGCCCGTGCAGATTGATTGATTGATTGATTGGATATTTATATAGCGCTGGTATCCATGCCACTTTAGCATGCTCACTGCGCTCTGATTTTATTAAATCTATTTAAACAAAAAAATGTCTTAAAAGGTATCTTAAATTATTTTTTTAACATTTTCGATTCCACTCAAATTGTGAGGCAAACTGTTCCACAATTTTGGCGCTATCGCTTCAATAGATCATAGTGGGTGAATTAGAAGTGAGGATATTAAACGAAAGTCGATTTTCCTGTTTTTATTTTGAAACATATAACCGGTTGATCATAAATTGGTTATATATATATATATATTATATATATATATATACATTAATATTTAAAATAAATTAATAAATACAGTTATAAACAAATATTAAATGTATATTTATTATTAGTAATACAATACTTACTTTTTTTTTAAAATAACGAAATGAGGAAACTGGAGAATGCATAACATTGGTACGGTAATCGTTATTACTTTACGTACTTGAACTTACCGCACTCTGTATAGATATCACTTGACCGTTGTTCAAAACTGGATGTCACTTGGTTTATTTTTATGTTGGAACAGTTGTTAACTTGCAGGCGTTAACTGCACGTTAGAACTGAACAAGTTAGAACTGAACAAGTTAGAACTGAACAAGTTAGAACTGAACAAGTTAGAACTGAACAAGTTAGAACTGAACAAGTTAGAACTGAACAAGTTAGAACTGAACAAGTTAGAACTGAACAAGTTAGAAGTTGACATTCTTCCATAATCCAGACCCCCCCCCCCTCACACACACTTTTAAAGAACGTTAACTAAAATTTAAAAATATTACGTAAAAAGTACAATTAACTATATAAAGTATATTAAAAGGACTGAAAATGCCCCCCTCCCCCCCCCCCCCTCGCTCACAAACTCTCACCAGCCTTAAAAAAACGCATCTCGGGACGAGCAGTTAATCTTATTTTTTAATATGGTTAGAGATTACTTCAGTTAGTTGCTTAGAGATTACTTCATTTATTTGGTTAGAGATTACTTCAGTTAGTTGGTTAGAGATTACTTCAGTTAGTTGGTTAGAGAATACTTCATTTAGTTGGTTAGAGATTACTTTATTTAGTTGGTTAGAGTTTACTTCATTTAGTTGGTTAGAGATTACTTCAGTTAGTTGGTTAGAGATTACTTCATTTAGTTGGTTAGAGATTACTTCATTTAGTTTGTTAGAGATTACTTCATTTAGTAGGTTAGAGATTACTTCATTTAGTTGGTTAGAGATTACTTCATTTAGTAGGTTAGAGATTATTTCATTTAGTTTTTAGAGATTACTTCATTTAGTTGGTTAGAGTTTACTTCATTTAGTAGGTTAGAGATAACTTCATTTAGTAGGTTAGAGATTACTTCATTTTGTTTGTTAGAGATTACTTCATTTAGTAGGTTAGAGATTACTTCATTTAGTAGGTTAGAGATTATTTCATTTAGTTGTTTAGAGATTACTCCATTTAGTTGGTTAGAGATTACTTCATTTAGTTGGTTAGAGATTACTTCATTTAGTAGGCTAGAGATTACTTCATTCAGTTGGTTAGAGATTACTTCATTTAGTTGGTTAGAGATTTCTTCATTTAGTTTGTTAGAGATTACTTCATTTAGTTGGCTAGAGTCTACTTCATTTAGTTTGTTAGAGATTACTTCATTTAGTTGGCTAGAGTCTACTTCATTTAGTTGGTTAGAGATTACTTCATTTAGTTGGTTAGAGATTACTTCATTTAGTTTGTTAGAGATTACTTCATTTAGTAGGTAAGAGATGACTTCATTTAGTTGTTTAGAGATTATTTCAATTAGTTGGTTAGAGATTACTTCATTTAAAAAGGATAGGTAATCCATAATTGACTGATGCACAGATTTCCCTAGTCAGTCTATTCCCCCCGCCCCAACTACCCACCCACCCATTTCATAATCTACAATCTGGTTATTAAATGGCACTGCACCGAGTAAACGGTTACACAAGCTTCTCTTGTGTTCCGTATTAAACCAATTACCAAAATACCCTAAATTTAACACATTTACTTACTTACTTTTGTACCGCCTGGGGCATATACCACCAACAAGAGTTTTTCCATTCATCATGGTCTTGTGCTTTCCTTTCCAGTTGCTTCCAGGTGTGTCCTATACTTTGTGTGTCTGCCTCTAGCTCGCGTCTCCATGTATTCTTGGGCTTTCTCCTCTTTCTTTTTCCCAGTGAAATCTATGTTAGGGATTATCTGTAGATTTTATTTGGACATTGACGAAATTTTTCCCTATCCACCTCCATCTTTACCTTATGATGTTTTCAGCAATAGCCTCCTGGTATGTCCTTTATAGTAACTCTTTGTTTGTAATGATGTTTGGCATTTTGTTGGTGTGGATGATGTTTAGCCATTTGATGTTCAGGATCTTTATAAGGCAAGTGTTTACAAAGGTCTGTACTTTCTGCGTGATGCTCGTTCTTCTCCAATTTCGGCTCCATTCAGTGGGACTGTTTTGACTTTTGTGTCGGCTCCATTGACTCCCATATTGTCTTTAATAGCACACGTGATAACCTAGTCTTTCCATTTGTAGCCCTGACATCAAATTAGGGTTCACCATTAATGTCAATCGTGCTACAAATAAATACGCCTCCACTTTTCCAGCATACTTCCTACTAAGTAGATATGTTCTGAGTTAGTTGAGTTTATCTTCATTTTCTTAGTCTTGCTGTTATTTATTTTTAGCCCGAGCTGTGCTGAAATGCTGGCTACATTTTTTTTGTCTTTCACTGAATTTTTTGCTGGTTGTGGGACAAAAGTGCAATATCATCTACAAGGACTAGGTCATCCAGTTGTTCCCAGGGTGTCCTTTTTTTCTCCGTGGATTCTTTCATTATCCAGTCAATGGCAAGTATTAATATAGGAAGAGGGACAAGAGACATCATTGTCTGAATCTTGTTTCCACGTTAAAGGCATCTGTGGGTCTATCTTCATGTACCACCCTGCTTGTCATTTCTACAGAACAACTCAGAATGATCGTGACATGTTTCCTGGTACACCATAATGCTGAAGAAGTTTCTAAAAGATTTGGTGGTGCAGGCTTTCAAATGTCTTTTTTCCAGACAATAAAATGATATATTATGGGGGGTGGGGGGGTCCATTTGATGGACCTGTCTACAATGATTCGTTGTGTTGCAACTTGATCTCTGCATTATCTATTTCAGGGGAAGCCAGCCTGTTGATCTCATAGCTGCGTGTCGACTTGGTCCTTCATTCTATTCAAAATAACTCTGTTAAAGACCCTTTCCTTGTACTGTCAGCAGTGTAATTCATCTGTAATTTGCACAGTTGCTGAGATCCCCATTTTTTTGCTATTATCTTGACGAGATCTCCTTCTTTCCATTCATCTGGAACTCTCTCTTCTTCCCATATCTTTTCAAACAGAGGGTGCAGCATGATGACTATTGTATCTAGATCTGTTCTCATCAATTCTCTTGGGGTGTTATCAGGTCCAAATACGCTCCTCAAGTTTAAGCTGCCTCAACGCCTGGGCTTTTTGGGCACTATTTTGGGCACTGTTTTGGGCACTGTTTTGGGCACTATTTCGGGCATTATTTTGGGCACTGTTTTGGGCACTATTTTGGGCACTGTCTTCTTTTTCATCTTCTGGTTGCGTATCCAGTGTGTCTGTGGGTGGAGGTCTGTTTAGTAATTCCTTTTTTAGTCTTCCACCCATCTTGTTGTTGATCGTTCCGTTCCGTCATTGATCTACCTTTAGTTTCTTTGTCTCTGTTGGTTTTTGTATCTTCTTGAGAGCTTTCTTGTTATGTAATAGAGATTTTTATGTTCCGCTTTCTGGCTGCTTCTTTGGCTGTTGACTGCCACACCATTCATGTCAGCTCTTTTATCCTTTTTAATACATTTCCTTAACGTTCCATTGGATTCTGTATATTTCTCTTGTACATGTGTTTTCTCTGCATGCCGTAGTGTTTTTTTTTACCTACTTCATTTCTCCCCCCACCCCCACCCCCCTTTCTCTCCCCCCCCCCTTTATTTTTGGCAACGTTTTGAGACATCTCATATTTTGCCATTGAAGTTCTGTCTGGTCATCATCTGTTTGGTCTTGCAGTACCTGGAACTTCTTTCTCAAGGTAGCAATGAATTCCTGTCGTTTCCACTCGTCTGCCAGATCTGCTATGTTATATTGGCTCTTCCCAGTTTTTATTCAGTTTTAACTCACCAAAACGTGATGATGATGAGATGCGAAATCAGCTCCTCTTTTAGCTCGCACATCTTGTAAAGACTTGTTGAGTTTTTTGCTAATGCATATGGGAACAATGAGGTTTTCTGATCTGTTATGAGGGGACACCAAAGTGTATACCCTGTCGATTTTGTTATTCTGGAATACGCTGCCCCAAAATGACGAGTTCATTTGCCACATAGAAGTATGCCAGTCTTTCACCGCTTTCTTTTCTCTCTCCTATACCTTGGCGCCCCATATTTTTTGTTGTTGTAATTCTCTATTTTCTTTCCAAAACTTAGCATTTACAACTCCCATTGAGGTCTCTACCTTGAAATTTGTTTAGTAAAGCTTGTATTCTATTGTAGGACGTTTCTTTTTCATCTTCCTTACTATCTTTCTGGTGGATGCATAGCACTGTTCTACATTCATAATTAAATTATTTTCTTCTTTTTGGTTCGGAAAGTTGCTGTAATAATTCTTGGACCATGGGCTTCCCATCCTATTAATGTCCATTGTGCAATTAATTTCACGAAAGCGACTCCTTGTGAGTGGGAAGCATTTTCCTCCTCATGCCCGGAGTATATTAGTGTTACTCCCGAGGCCAACGTTAAATCTCCAGCTTCTGTCCGTCTTGTTTCTCAGATGCCGAGAAGTGTGAGTTTGTTTGATCTCATATCTGCCGCCACTTGTGCTGATTTCCTTGTTTCATGCCTAGTTCTAACATTCCACGGGCCTAGGTTTATTGATTTATTGCCTTTGAAAGACTTCCAGTATAGCATGGGTTTTGCCGCAAGGCTTCATAACTTTTCAGGGCTGAAAATAGTTAGTTTTTTTTGTGTGTGTGTGTTCTTCTTCTTGACGTTTCTGTAGCACTTTGGTGTTCTTTTTTCGGGTGAGGTAGTTGGCCTCGTGCTTGGGACCAGGCCATGGCGGCGTTATAATTAGGCAAGATATATCTTTCTATCTTTTTCTTGAATTTATTTTTTTCAGATTGTTGCCATAGCAACGCCCGGCTGGCTCTCCACACCCAATGTCCTCGTTGGACTCTTCATGTATTGCGGTTCTTTCACAAGCCAGTCCAGTACAAAATCATTGCATGACTGCCGTAGCATCCTACCGAAGGAAAGTCCTGGTAAATCGCCAAATACGATTAACAACGCTATTTTAACACCATCCTCTCCTCAGAACCCCCATGAAGTGGATACCACTCTAAATTTTACTCATTCTCACTTCATATACAATGTTGAACTTATTATTATTTTTTCTTTAAATTGCATAAATGTTGACTATCATAATGGTGGTAGGCCATAATAATAACAGAGGAAATAATCTATAGCGGGACCATGAAAGGAAGGAATTATTTTTTTTTTTTTTTTTTTTTTTTTTAAATTCCAACTATTGTTAATTATATAGGTCAATGGTGCTGGGCAAAAAGCAATCACCATTATTGTTATGAAATGGAAAAGTTATATTTAAAGATATTTGAAAAGACTAATAAGCAGAGGCGTAGCTAGGGTTGGTGTCATCCGGGGCGGACCAAGCTTTTTGCCACTCCTTTTACGAAGAAAACTCTGCATTTGCCGAAAATGCACCTACTCCAAACATTTTTTTTAAAAATCCCACCTTCAACTCTGTAATCTTGTCATCATATTTTTCAACAACAAAAATTATTCGATCATGCGCTAGTGAGTTATAGCTCAAAACTCGCTTCCAATCAATCAATTTTAGGAATGGTTTTTTCTGCAGATTCCCTTCAAGCAGTGAGAGTTATGTCAGTGCTCACGGCGGCCATGCTGCTCGTCTCTTTCATCACGTGTTGTGTTCACACGTGGCACGTGGTCAGAACGGAGAACATCAACAAAGTTGTCGTCATCATTTGTGTTGGTGTGGCTATCCTTGCAGGTCAGTAGGCTCAGATTTAAAAAAAAAACAACAAAAAACCTGTTAATGAAGTTAATTTAAGGGGAGTTTAGGACGTTGTACTTTCTCTTTTTCATGAGACGTGGGGAGGCGTGCATGCAGCGCTCGTAAAGCTGTTGTTAGTAAGTTGATCCTTTAAAAGGGCGGGAATCAGACAGGGTAATGATTTCTTAGTCTTTTTAGGATGATGTCAAGATTTTAGTTACGATAGTCTTAATAGACAAATATGTAATCAACAAATTAAAAAAAAAACAAACAACAACAACATTAAAGAGCATCCTTAAATGACGTCACACATCTAGGAGGGAAGGGGGTGTCACGAATTTGTGATGACCTACACTAAAAAAAAAGTGTGTCTAAATTGTGCGACAGTTGTGTGTAGATTGTGGGAGGTCGAATTTATGGATAATAGTGTGACGTCATTTATGGGTGGACTCTAAAACTGCCTCCCCCCCCTAAACCTCCCCCCCCCCCCCCCCCCAAAAAAAAAATCTGAAGTGACCCCCCCCCGGGAAAATTTCTGAAATAATCACTGGATGTGGGATTTCAGGGATTCACAATTTAAAAAAAAAAAAAAATAATAATATATATAAAGAATGAAAGCTACAACTAAAAAAAAAAGTTTGATCCCCCATTTACTTGTTCTGCTTCTTGTAACCAAAGACACACCTTTTGATTCTTAAAAGCTGAATATAGAAGCCCTCGGCCTCGGGTAGCGTTTAACACGAAAAATTCATCAAATTAATTCACTAGTCAAAATTATTATGCTATAAATTTGGTTAGGATGCTTAAATGTGAAGACATATTAAAGGTAAATTTAAATGAGTTAGGGTTAGGTTTAACACATAAGAAGCTAAAAGATCGAATCAGTTGAGACATAGCTTTCATTAGGGATTTTCAGCAAGTTTGGACAGAAACATTCTCATTCTGGCAAGTCGCAAATAGGATAGGGCCAGATTTTATTTCCAAAGCATCAATAAAATTGATTGTTTAAAAGTAAGTTGTTCCGAATAAAACGTTGTTTAATGACGTAGAACTTTCAAAATTTCAGTTATCGTGACTGTCATAGCCAGCATTGTGTTTGGTGTAGAGACCAAGCGGAAGATGCCCTCTGACCTCAAGTTCAACTATGACCTCCATTATTCCTTTGCCTTATACGTGGCCGGTGGAATATTCACTGTACTAGGCGCTGGCTTGGTGGTTGCGAGCATCAAAAGTCTGACACGAGTTTTATTGGTGTAAAAAGACAACTTTTTTTTTTTTACAACCCGACTTATAAATAACAATTATAAAAGTTATATAATTATTACTTCATTTACTCTAAAGTTGAGCAATTATTTATCAGACATCCGCTTTGTGATCAATGCTTGGTCTTAGTTTTTCCCTTAAACTTTAGTTGTTTTTTTCTTATCGTACAAATAACACTGACAGCTAACTTTTTGTTGTTGTTGACAATGTAAGTATTTTAAGATGATTTCTTAATTTTCTCCCCATCAGCATGCATGACAATATTTTTTTGTTTTTTTGTTAAAGGCGATAGAGAAATTCAGTTTCATCAACAATCCAAATCCAAGGATTGAAATAATTAAAACAGATCCATCTATACGATATAAGAACACATACCGTAACTCATAAATACATTGTTTTTTTTAAATTAATTTTTTTTTTAAATAGTGAAACAGCAGTTCTTTTAAAAACATTTATTATATTATTTTAACTTACCACAAGTTCAAAAATGACACCAGTGGCTTAGCGGGGCGGGGGGGGGGGGGGGGGGGGGGGGGGGGGGCGGCGGACCATACCGGGTGATACGATCTCAAGGGGTGACACCAAATTTAAAACTTGCACATTTACATGGCACACACTGCTAGGTCTAACTGAATTTCATAAAAGTACAACCGATCACTTGTAAATGTTCAAAACATGTAACCACTCCAAATGCGTGCTTATTCAAATTTCAAGGTTGATAATTTATTAAGTGGCAGAAAGCTATATTTATCTAAATTCTGAGAAAGCTTTCCATTAACACCAAATAACGTGGTCGGGCGATTCTAAGTACACGTTACAGTACAGTTCTTAAATACCTTTAACCCCGAACTTCAATTACCGTAATTTGTTTTTGTTCTTGTCATGGTTTTACGGTAGACTTATTTTAGCCAGAAGAAATCCATCGTGGAAGTCGGTTGACACCAAACCTAGCTACGCCACTGAATGACATACATCTCCAATATTAATGGGGTTAATACCATGATGAATGAATACAATACGAGGGGGACCAACTGATTTGAATGGCTGGACGTGTTTAAGCCTATTGCTTATTTTACCACGAGTCACTATTTTTAGGCTTATACTTCAAAAATCCTGAATGTTCTAGTCATATTTATGAAACGAAAAGTTTTCGAGGAGCTCTTGCTCCCATTTTTAAATCGCCCGAGTTGATGTTCTTAGTTGATATGTGTATGATATTTTTTTTTTTTTTTAAAGTTTAAAAAGTGAAGGTTTTAATTTTTTTTTTTTTTAAATTTAAAATCTTGACATGTTTATTCTTTTATTTATGAAACGAAAAGTTTTCGAGGAGCTCTTGCTCCCATTTTTAAATCGCCCGAGTTGATGTTCTTAGTTGATATGTGTATGATATTTTTTTTTTTTTTTTTAAAGTTTAAAAAGTGAAGGTTTTAATTTTTTTTTTTTTTAAATTTAAAATCTTGACATGTTTATTCTTTGCTACTGCATGTGTCATATATTTTACTGTTTAAGTATCCCTATTGGATGCTTAGCCCCCAAGAAAGCCAATACAAGGCCTTTGTACAGTTTTTTTTTATACCAAATGTTATATTTGTTTAAGTTTATTATTTGTAGAAAAACATGGTAACGATGTAGGACAGCATAAGTAAAGCTGCTCTTCTCGTGTCATAAGTAAAGCTGCTCTTCTCGTGTGTGCTGTACATTATTTCTAATGGGAAAAAAACAACACTTGCTAGATGGTTTTTTTCCTTAAATATTCAAATAACACCTGAATGAATAGAAACTGTCTTAATAATGTATGTAAGACATAAATACTTTGCTTAGAAAGATCCTGAACATCAAATTGCCAAACACCATCACTACAAAGACTTACTGGAAAAGACATACAAAGATTAATTGCTGAAAACATCACCAGAAAACGGTGGAGGTGGATAGGATACACTCTTCGTAAACCGTCACATAACATCATCAGACAAACATAGATTCCACAGGGAAAAAGGAAGAGAGGAAGGCCTAAGAATACACAGAGACGCCAGCTAGAGGCAGATACACCCTGAAAGAAAAGTACAAGGCCGAGATGAAGGGTATTATGAAGGCAACTTATGCTCCTGGCGGAGTAAAAGGCATAAGTAAGTTAAATGTATCAAGGCTAATATAGAGCGCTTTCGAACTTTCATCTACATTGACTTAATGAGATTTAGGAACCCATAAGTTTTGAATTAACTGTTGTTTCATGTATGTAACGTCTGCCGATGAAGGCTTCTAGCCAAAACATAATATTAGTTGACCTGTCTTTTCTAACACATCTTGTTCCACTATTTATTTAATTGTATCTGTATCAGTGTGCTTTAAATTCTGATCTCTTGAACAAGGTGATCATATTAACAAGAAGATCACATGAACAAGGCGATCACTTGAACAAGGCGATCACATTAACAAGGAGATCACATTAACAAGGCGATCACATTAACAAGGAGATCACATTAACAAGGCGATCACATTAACAAGGAGATCACATTAACAAGGCGATCACATTAACAAGGAGATCACTTGAACAAGGAGATCACTTGAACAAGGAGATCACTTGAACAAGGAGATCACTTGAACAAGGAGATCACGTGAACAAGGAGATCACATTAACAAGGAGATGACATTAACAAGGAGATGACATTAACAAGGAGATCACATGAAATCAACACGTAATTTTGTTCATTGTTTTGCAACAAAGGGAGAGTGGGCTTATTTTGTTTAAAGATGTCAACAAGAGATATCAGGTGCCTAACACTACCGAGGGTGCAACACCCCACCACAACCTACTCCATCTATTACACAGGGTGGACAACCCCAACACACAGGGTGGACAACCCCAACACATCTCTTTCACAGCATGGATTACACAAACACTATTACAATTCCCACCACTTATCATAAATGTAGTTACATGGACCAAGCCATTTGACAGTTTTGATCAAATGCTATTCAATGTACAATGTCAACAACACTATTAGTGGTAAGCCATTCAGATTAGTCTGTCCTGTTGTCATTCAATGTAGCTAAATAAAATGACAATAGAGACATTATAAGTAGGCAGATCATGACCACAGGTGTGATGTCATCCCCACTGGTCTGTACTGTTGTCATGCAATGCAGCTAAATAACATTGCACTATATTGCAATAGAGTCTAGAGACACTCAAGGAGGGAGATCATTACCACAGGTCTGATGCCAGCATTTATTTCATAACCTTCATTCAAGAAAATGAACACTTTTAGTGTAGAAAAATGTGAATATCTTTTTTTTCATAAATATCTATTAATAAATCATTGTGCTTTCAAATAGATTTCTGTCTTGGATTACAACAGAAACTTGAACCAAGTTGAATAATCAGCGTTAAGAAAAACCACACAAAATTTGCTAAGAGTGTAGAAAACCAAATTTGATACTCAGGGTTAAGAATGAAAACACTTAATCAAATGTTTATTAAATGAATCACTAGACCCGACAAATTTTATTTTCAATCCATAAATAATTTTCTTTTGAAATATGAACACATTCAGACAGACTTAAAAGAAAACAAATAAAAAAAATATTTAAAAAAAAACAACCTCTGTTAAATGTAAAAAGTGACAGTTTTATCACACAACTTCATCCACCATCAGTCAAAACAAATTATGCGTTCAACGTTGAGATTAAACAAATCCTCAAAAAAAAAATGTATAGATTTAAAAAGATATCAAATGTATTATGACCACTAACAAGTTATCCTTCGGTTGATCACACTTCGCTTGCTACAGTGACAGCTTGGTCATCAAGTCAATAGTTGACCATATTGTATTATTTTGTATCAAGACACTCACGTCTCTAGTGACCCACCATTCAGATGTAAAGATAGTAAAGCTCTGGTTAACACAGAAAAGAACCCCCCCCCCCAACGTAAGCATCAATCAATTAGGAACAAAATATGACCTGAATCTTCATGAGGAGTCTCAGATTTAAAAGCATAAAAAGTTTCAATATGCTATCAATAAATAGAGAATAAAGCCATTTTTCTGAGTCAGACTAAGCCAAAAGATATGTGAATGGTACAAACCTTCCATCAAAATAAATATTTTATGACACACTAATTGATTTCATGAGACAATATGTTCCTACTATTATTATGCAACAACCCATACTTCATATTCGAGTTGAAGTAATGGAAAATAAACAGTGTCCAAGCCAAATTACATTAGATTGAGAGAAAGGGAAAATTTCAACAATGGCCCTAGTTCAATGAGGCGGTTTAATTTATCTGACGTAAGTCTTAACAGGCCCCCCCCCCCCCTACAATCCGTGGTGAGCCTGGAATTAAAGGTTTAATGGAAAAAAAACAGTGTCCAAGACAAATTACATTAGATTGAGAGAAAGGGAAAATTTCAACAATGGCCCTAGTTCAATGAGGCGGTTTAATTTATCTGACGTAAGTCTTAACAGGCCCCCCCCCCCCCTACAATCTGAGGTGAGCCTTGAATTAAAGGTTTGCTTGCACATGTCAGATCTAAACACAATATGGCACACAGAACAAACAATTTGTCTGAAAACAATATGTGGTTTTTACTTCTCAGTTTGGCGTTCATAAACTTCCCCTCATTAGTGTTAGGTCAGCAATAACAGCAAAAAGAAGTGGGGTGGGGGTGACAATTTGATAGTCTATTTGTGCAATCAAGGGAAGATGGTCAAAGTGGAAATCTCAATACACAATTCATTTTAAATGTGTACCGACCTGAAGTACAGACGTTTATTTGAGGTTGCATCTATAATTATTTGAAATAATCATGGTCTAAATCAGTGTTTCCCAAATTTTCGACATCTATGTACCTGTCTAAAATGTTTTTAACACTCAGTATCCCTCGTTAAAAAAAAATTGCATAAACTTTCATAAAAATTTTTTTTTTTCCTTTGCAGTGCGTACTCCCACCAAACTCTTCCCGTACCCCCAGGGGTACACGTAACACACTTCGGGAAACACTGGTCTAAAATGATAGCAATACAGTGATGAAAAAAATTCTTGGGCACAGAAACCAAAAGGGGGGGGGGGGAATAATGTGAATCTAATAAAGATCAAACAAGTCTTGACCTGAAAGGAGAACAAGAAGGCCTACCAACAACAAAACTAAAAGAAATTTCAATTATTTACCATAGCAGTAATACCAGTACTTGTTTATCTATTTTAATATCAAACTTTGCAGATCAGATTGAACTCATGTCCTGATGAATTATTTATTAAATCCAATTCCTAACGGCCTGATCAATTGAGGTTAAAGATCTATAAGATATCTATCCCCATCTGTTTCCATTACCAACATCAGTCACACAACTGCCTTGGTGATATAATAGATGCAAAAAAAAAATATAGTGCATGCGTTAATTTAAAAAATAGACACAAACACTAGAAGAAGCAGCAAATAACGCTGCTAAAATAAATAGTCAGTTTAAATTTACTAAAATCTAAAAGGATTTGGGAGTGGGGTGTATAGAGAAATGAGACATAGAAATGTAGTTATCATCAACTAAATGAAGATTAAGACTCCACAAAAAAAAAAATCACAACCTTTAACTACAACCCCCAAATGTAAAAAGAACTGACCCAATTTATTTCAATGTAGCAGGTTGAAATCCAGTCAGTTGGCAATAACTTCTATAATTTATAAATACTAACAGCTTTCATCATTGAACAATCAAGGACAGGATTTAAATTTTTCTTTATTCTCCCCCCCCCCCCCCCCTGAAATGGCTTCAATTTGTCAAAAAGTCATGACTGCACAGTGCACAATCAACATATATATGAAATAGAAGACAGAGATTCAATCACCTTAACAGTCATAGCTTATTCCAGTCTCACCAGAAGAAATCTAAAAATTAGTTCCTGTTATTCTCACTAGTCAAAATTTACCACACAATTATGAGATCCACTGGATTGGAGTTTTTTTAAACCCAACCATTAATTACGAGCTCCATGAATTACATTTTCCTGCTATTCACACAAGTCAAAAGCTACCACAACGAAGAAACAAACTTATTTTTTATTCTTTTCATTAAATTTATCATGCTGATTGCAGTAGACCAACTATAAATAATTCTTGCTCTAGTTTATCTAGGAACTCCAGGGACCTTAACTAGAAGGAGATATTTGGGACCTTAAGGGGAGATGGGTGTTCACAAAAATTATGCTTTGGAACCTTCCGCCAGGACCATAAGAAGAACAGAATGGAACAAGAAAAATAATCCATTTACACTCAACAAAATTTCCATTAAAGGGTTGCTGCAGTGACCTGTCACTGAGGATAATAACCAGAAGCTCCCCCCCCCCCCTCTATATTTATCACAGCTCCTCAAAACAGCACAAGTTATGGCAGTAAACTCTATATTCAACAAATCTATTAGTTATTTCAAAAATTAACAATTATTTGAATAGATTTACATTACTCAACTATTAGAGGTACAGGCTCTTCCTCTATTACAGGCTCTCCCTCTATTACAGGCAAAGTCTACAGGCTCTCCCTCTATTACAAGCAAAGTCTACAGGCTCTCCCTCTATTACAGGCAAAGTCTACAGGCTCTCCCTCTATTACAAGCAAAGTCTACAGGCTCTCCCTCTATTACAGGCAAAGTCTACAGGCTCTCCCTCTATTACAAGCAAAGTCTACAGGCTCTCCCTCTATTACAAGCAAAGTCTATGCTCTTATCATTTCAAAGTCATAAATAATACATTGGGCCATTCTTGGCTTACACTGTGTGGTCAACGTCATGTCAACCAAACATTTAAACAGTTTCAACACACATTCAAATCAAAACAAGCCCTTTGTCAATGTAAAGCGCTTAGGTTCAACTATCGAAACTCTTTAGCACATATTTAAATTAGTTTCAGCCTTCCGCCAATATCTATTATGAAATTATTTAATCTCAACTAATTTTCTAGTGGGATGGACTATAATCCCCCACTTGCTGAATCATCATGGAGCACATAGTGACGATAGGCTTTGTTCATCTGCTCAAGGAAGATAAATGTCAGCACAGTGTGGGGGCCCAGCCTTGCATAATACGGGGTGAAACCTTTCCATAAGCTAAAGAATCCTTCCTGACGTATAGTTTTTGTCAAGACATCCTGTAAATTCATATAAAAGTAATTTATCTTCAAGAGATCTGTTGTGAACTTTTACAAAGTCAATATGATTTAGATTTGTAGATTATGTAAAACAAAGAGTCTCGCAAATAGAAATATTTTATGATGAACAAAGCAGTAAAAATCACTTTAAAATGTATTATAATTTCTATAAACACCTTTGTTATTAAAAATGAATGACAAATGACCATTGTAGGAATTGTTTTTAAAAAATGTAGATTATTTTTTATATGGCTATAACTTGCCTCTGCAAAATATCTAAAAACAGATATAGGTAATAAATCAAGTAACCGCACAAATGAAATGTACTTACAAGGGCTCCTGAATATTCTGGCTTGCCATTTACAGTCTTCATATTTTGTATTCTGTGGGAAGGACAACACTTTAATTACAAACTTGGATTTGAGAAATGTAATGAAATAAAATAATGGACCCATCAATTACAGTATAATTTGCTGTATTATTGATTATAAATATAATAAATTATTGTAAAATAAAAAACAGTCAGAAGGTGAATTTCTTTGTTACAAATACAAAAATGACTTAAAACAATTAACATCTAAAATTAAAGCTGATAATCAACATCTCGAATAAAACATGTATGAGAGATAAAATGCCCACCAGATTAATGCCCAGCACGAGATCCAGAACATTGTATTAATTTGACTAAAGAGGTCTTCAATTATGCACTTACCTCGTCTTGGCAATGTCAACCGGCATGGACGCTGCCGTTGTTATAAGACCACTAATCATACTGGCAACAAAATGAAGGAAGAGGCCGTCGTGAAAGTAACCTTTTATTATTGAATGGAGAGAAAACATGTTGCACTGAATTAATTTTTTTTAATAAACGCCAAACATGATATCTAAAAAAAGGTACAAGCAGGCATTGGAACTGGGAACGTCCCAGCATGTCAGATTCAGGAAATGGAACAGGGAAAGACAATATTTGTAGGAAATTTGAGAAATAATTTTTCAATACAGTTCATCTCTGCGTAATGCTGAAAAACCATTGAATGTAACGGAGAGGAAGATGTCTCTCATCCCAGCCAATTATCAAAAGACTCAATTGTGTTAAAAGTTACTAAAATTAAGAGTTACATCATGTACCTACAAAATTCATTAAAGAATGCAATAAGCAGATAATATTTTTGGTAATTTTTCATTATGCCTCAATCAAATTTTATGTAATAAGTATTTTTTTAACAAGAAAGAGTTCCGTTGCCATTGTAATTTTATTATATGCATTTAAAAACATTTCCAAGAAGGTGTCAGTGACTGGCAGAGGCCTATGGATTATAAAAGGTTAAGAACCCCTGTTTTATGTTATTTATATGGGATTTTACACAACTTCAAAAAGAGGTAATAAAATTTTTTTGTGCAAGTTTCAATTTTTAAAAAATTTAACCAAAATTAAAAGAACCAAGAGAATATCAACATTAGTACTCACATAAAAAGTGTGAGAAACTTTCTTTAGAAAAACTTTGCAAACTACTATCATCACATTCATCCTCTTATTTAAGTTTGAAAGTCAAAATAGTTAAACACTGAGTTAGTTTAATGTCAATGGGAACAGAATAAAATAATGTATTGTGATGGAATAGTTGAGAAAACAAATCATTACAAATGGGAAGAATATGCTTATTTTTCATACAATGTGAAATAAATTTATCTTAAAATTTAAAAAAATAACCTATTTCTGGCAGTGACATCACTTGGCCAAACTACCCTTGTATTCACTTTATATTTTTCTACATTTTCACACTGTTGATTTGATTAGCCAATGAAAGCTTCTATATCAATTATTTGTATAAATTAATTTTTTAACAATCATATAGAAAATATCCCCGGAAGTTTAACATTTTTAAAAAATATTATTTTAGTCCATATATAAACGTTGGTGGTTTCTTAATTACCATGAGAATTATTTTTAAATGTAAAAATATGCGACATTTCACTGTGGGCAAAAAAGGAAGAAAACAATTCCCATTCTGAATTGGGCCATATTCTCTTGTAGCATCGTTTTAGGATACACAGCTATTGATTTATATGATAAAAGATTCACTTGTTCTTTTTTAATCTAGACTCACCTGTGGAAACTAGGATCTGTTTGGCTTGCGAATATGAGGCTAGTTGTGCAGCATTCACCACCATGGCTCTGCCAACAGTGGGTACGCATCCCTGAAAATCAAACAAGGGTTAAAATCAGGCAAGCATTTCAGTTTACTCAAGTAGACAGCTGCTTTTTAATAACCATTTTCTAAAAAACAAATGGTAAGTTGAAACATGTTAGTGAAATGACACGTCACTTACTCTCCACAAGGTGAGGACCCCTTCTTCCTGAACAATCCTAGACAAGGCATTGAACACATTCTTATAACCTCTCCTTTCCTCTAAAGGTAGCCTGCAACAGAGTGACCACACTTAAAACTCAAGGGCATCAGTTGTATTGCTAATACCTTTTTCAGTAACTACTTTTCTTTAAATAAAAAATGTGAAGTAAATTGTTAAAAATGAAACACCTCAATTTCAAGGAATTTGTTAAAATTTTAGGCCTTGTAAAAATTATCTTCTAGGGTCATTAAACCATGAGACCTCTAATATTTCAGCACATGTAAGATCACATCTAAAACTTGTAAACAAACATCTCTAACTAAATAAATCAATCAATCAATAATAAGAAATTTAAAGTGGCCATGCTCCTTTAAAAAAAAATAGGAGAGAAAAAACTTCCCATGAATAAAATAAGGTGAACTGTTCTGCATTAAAAAAATTAATTTAATGTCAATTATTTCAATATAAAAGAAGATTGAACACTTGGCAAGTCAAAAAAATATTCCTACCTTCCATCAGCAGTCATACGAATGAGAGCAACTTCTGCAGGTGTGCCCACAAAAGCACCAATTCCACCAGCAGTCACACCAATCAGAGCTTTAGCAAGGAAATTGGGAGGCTTACCATCCCTGTAACAGAAGGGGGTGCAGATAGCTTTTTATAAAACAAAATTGATAATCTTAGCTGCTGCAGCTTTAACAACAATTCAACATAGATTTCTGGATTTTTTAAACATTTTCGTGGATGACTATTGCTACATTAAAGGTCACATTTTAAGATTCGCTTTATAAAGCTAATATAGTGAATTAATAATAATACAATTTTTATAATCAGCTGCACAATGCAGCTGAATAAAATGTGAATGAGTGAAGTAAACTCACTTAGACAACATGTCAAATAAAGATGTGTAGATGCCAAGCCTTGTGGTTGTATATGTGGCTTGACGTAGCAGACCAGCACTTAATCTGTAAAATGTACATAGAATAAAATAAATGTAATTAGCTAAGCTTAAGAAATGATTATACAATACTTAAAATATGATTGGTTTCAGCACAGATCTACTGCAAAATTGGGGTTTAATGAGTACCCTGAGGTGGCACACAAGAATAAATACATGTATAATTCCTGTTTCTAATATGTCACTTGACCTTGGCATGGGAAATAAATTAGGCACAAACCATCTGTGTAAATAAAAGAATATAAGTTCAGGTTTAATAATGATCATACAAAATACAAATGTAGATCTTTTGGCAAATGCCTTCGTCAGTACAAACAACATGGGAAAGTAAGGGGAAAATTAAACCTCTATTGAGGCTTCCCATCTTCTGTGCAAAACTATCTTAAGCGTTTGGAAATTAATCTTACATGATCCACCCAAAAGATAAAGTTGTATTATTTTGACCACTAATTAGTTGACAGTACCCTGTGTATATTCCTGACACTCCCTCATTCTTAAGGATAGAAGCAAGAGCGTGAAAGCTGGTCTTGTATTGCTTTTTAGCACCTCCCACACCTAAAAGTTAAAAGAAATGAAGATAAAAAAATCTGTAAGATTATTATTTTGCTTTTATTTTGGTTCCACAACTACTTTTAATCAAAAATAAACACTCACTGCAAAGCTTATACAATTTTGAATTAATTATTTTAAAATAAAACTATAACATTAGCAATGCTTTGTTAAAAACTTAAACCTTATGAAAATGTTTATAAATATTTATATTCTTCAAGTTATCTGGATCAATGGTTCTCAGGCAGCGGGTTGGGTAGAATATTATAATTAAATGTAAAGGAAATAGGAAGGGGGGGTGGAAAAAAAAGGGTTGAATATTACTATAATAGTAAATAAAGTTAAGTAGCATGAATACATTGATAAGCAAAAATATCACCACATTTAATAAGTGATTCTCACTTGTTAAGAAGCTGAATGCACAGAAGCGCAAAAAAAAAAAAAAACACAAAAAAAACCCCCACTACATTTTAATATTACTATAATAGTAAATAAAGTTAAGTAGCATGAATAAATTGATAAGCAAAAATATCACCACATTTAATAAGTGATTCTCACTTGTTAAGAAGCTGAATGCACAGAAGCGCAAAAAAAAAAAAAAACACAAAAAAAACCCCCACTACATTTAACAAGTTCATAATCGTAAGTGGTTGCTGGGTCCTTAATTGTGTAAATGATTTGTTTGATTATGCTCACTAAATATTTTTAGCACATGGCTCATGTGTCAGCTGATAATTAGCTTGTTTCCCTGTAAGACTGAATAATTCTTACTTTGCAATTCAAATTAGGGAATCATTTGAGAAATTAATGTAAGAGCACAGGTGTTTGCCTATAGTATTATAAAAAAATATTGGATTGGATGAGACTCTTTTTGTGAAAGCCAACTGTTGATACATGACTCTGCATGAAAATGAAGAAATGGCTGATGTATCTAAAGGTCATGGTACATTGAATTATGGGGGCATATAAAAGACTTTTTAACAAAATAAACCAATAAAATTCTGTATCCTTATAATAACATTTAACACAAATTATTCCTTGACAGTTCTCTATGAAATGGTGTGATAAAATGATTTCAGCTTTGAAAAATATATTTAAACCCTTAGGGTGTTTTAGGAGGTATCTCTTGAAGCTTATTGCCAAATTACTAGCATGAACTTTTAAGGGTGATTAAGCTGAGTTAGAATCAGAAGCTATTTCTAATCATTACATATTGTTTGTGGTGGGCAGAAAATTAGAATTTTAAAAATCCTAACCTTAAAAAATCCTAACCTATGTAAAATAGTGTGGGAACAAAATTTTCAGTCACGAGTGAAAACAACAAAGAAAAATTTTTATAGATAAATTTATGCATCAAAATCAAGACTGGTGCAAGAAATCAAGACAGCTTACCACTAAGTTGCATACGATTTTTCACAAGATCAAGTGGCTGAACAAACACTGTGGCTGCCATGCTAAAGATATGAAGGGTACAGAATTATTTTTGTGATAAAAAAAGTAAACAGCATGCAACTGCAGGGGTAAATAAATACTGGGTGCAGGGTAATCATTTTGACCTGGCTCATGAATTTTCTACTTTATTTCTAAAAAGTAATTGCATAGAAATTATACTGGCTGTTTATTTGTAGTTTGGTTAACCCCTCTGCCTGTATCATTAATAAAAATTATGCAAAAAATTATCTCTACTAATAAATCTATACCAACATTTATATTTTTTTTACTGATTAGAGTTCAGGTAATTTTTTTTCATTCTTCTTTTTGTTGTTCAGGTAAAACAGATAGATACTAATTGGAACACCTCATGATATGTATTACGAAGTGTCTACACGCCTGGCGCGCCGGACAAATAGTGCGCGAATTATACGTCCGGCGCCATGTCACGTGACCGCCGGATGGCTAATAGTTGTTATTATTCCGAACGAATTATAATTTGGTAGATCTTGTGTGGTCTTGTGGTAGAGTGGTCGCTTGTCGTTATGATTTGAGGATCAATACAAAATAAATTTTTTTCCCATTTTAATTAAAAATATTTTATACTATATTTATATTATCATGTTCATCAGCAACAGTAGTTTCATGAGAAGTTTTTAAATATTTTGTAGCAATTTAAACAATTTAAAATGAAATCTTTTACTTTTATTGGTTGCCTACTCCACACTGGCCCCTAATTTATTTTATGGATTACTGGTACACAAACTCAAATAACAAACTAAACAAAATGTTACAAGCCACTTTCACTTAAGTTTTTTTCTATTATTTGCATTCAAGATACTCAGTACATTACTTGGTAGAGAAATAGATTTTAAAATTAATAGTTTTGAATCATTCACAGTCACGTGACAAGGCTGACCGACAAGATATCTCTCGCCACTTTGTTATGGCGGTCATGTGACTTGGTGGCCGGACAAATTGTGCGGGAGATATACGTCCGGCGCGCCGGACGTGTAGACACTGCCTATGTATTATGCAATGTAGGCCTACTTCCTACTACATATTTATTTCTATCTGGCACAAATTTTATGTATCAAGACTATCAATTATTAATGAAAAAAATGTGCTCATAATCATAACAATCAGCAAAACTAATGCAACTTCCATTGATTTCGATTGAACCCTTAATCCTTTTCGACATGATGTTGAACTGCAGCATATTTTAAATATTTTTCTTTTATTATTATTATATAAAAATCTTTTCCTTTAATAAAAAATTGTCTTTTTTTAAAAAATATGTTAAAATACTGCAACAGCAAACTACTCACACATAGCATAGCCTGTAAAGCTGTATAGGTTTGCACTATGTGCTCACACTCTACACAATGTATTACAGTGTTCCCTCGTCTATTGCAGTTACACTGTTACACGACACCGATTAGGTTCCAGGATCCCCCCCACAAAGTTAGGACACCTTATATTTCATAAATATTTATAGATATTTTAAGGCTATATAATATGATAACATTTAAATTTAATGAACAGCTTCACATTCACAGCAGGCATAGGGCAGGATAGGGCCTTGTTATTTTATTTTTGATTTTGTTCAGTAGAGTTAGAGACCCATTAAAAAGTCAAGTATCTCATTCTGATTCTCAAGGAACTCTTCACATTCACTTCACAGTATCATTGAGTATCACAGTCTAACTAATAATATGAGTGTACGTCTACAACAAGGCACAAGCTCAAGGCCCAACCAAGCCCAAGCCCAAGGGCAAGAAGTCCGCCTCTTGAACGGAGGTTACTTATTCTATTGATACTGTATTTAAATTAAAAATAGGCCTTTGGATTAGAATTAAAAATTTTCCTTGAAATAATCCTAATATAATAAAATCTTACCCAGCAGTTCCTCCAAAGAGAAATTTAATTCCTTTTCCCATTTGCTGGGGCTCAGCTGCTTTTGTGGGGGTAGACATGTTTACAGTGATGAGTGTGAACTGAACGTGTCCTTGAACCTTTGTTTCTTTTCCGAGTGATTATTCTTTTCTAAATATCCACACTTTTTTTTTTGCCAGACTGTAATAGTCAGTAAATGCTAGATCAATAGTACCGTGTAAAAATAAAATAATCAACCTTTTTTTTTTAAAGTCTAGTCTCCAAATTTTGAAATCATTGAATAGACTTAATTTTGAAAATGGTATTATACATTTATTATTGTCTAATTAGGGATCCTAATTTTTGAAATGACACAATTCAATTGTATTACTTTTGACTATAAAAAAAATCTGGCCTACTTTAAGCGCACATGTTAGTTTAGTAAATAAACATTTTACTAGGCTAATACCGGTAATTTAAATTTATAATAATTAGTTACCATTAACGTAAACATAGATCTCATAAACCAAGGTATTGATATGAAATGGGCTTAATAGCAAAACAATATTGGTCTATAGGCTATTAATTTGTTGGTAATCTGAAAATAATTTAATCAAATCATTTGTGAGTTAATAAGAAGTTTTGAATGCCTGGCCTGGGAGTGTGGTGGAAGTAGCCGGCGTCAACGTACACACGTCGTCGTCGTTTTACGCAGTCTGTAAAAAAAACTAGTCTAGTTAAGGATAATATGATGAACTATGAATAAGTCGAATATTAATCGTATAGGGCTTATTATAATTTAGTAAAGCCCGAGTATAAATTTTCAGGCTGTACCGTCTACTCTTCTAATCTGCCTCTTATTAGTACTCATATTATTATTATGTACTTATAGTAATAGTACATAACATAGTGAAGTAAATAAAAAATACATAACATAGTTACATTTTTATGTGACTATATCATAATCAATATATATAGGCTTGATAGTTGCTTTTAAGACTTATGGGCAAAAATTAGCAACATCAAAAAAAGGTCAACCAATACTGCCAGTAGCGAGCCAGTATCACGTTTTGCTGGCACTCAAATTCAAATGTTTTGGAAAACCGGAACATTATTCATCCAAGTTTTCTTATTTTGCTTTACATTTCTAAATAATTATTTAGATCTTTACACTAAACCCCACTGCAAAAATTTGATATACCTCTGTTATTTTCTCCTTTTCATTGAAGGCTAATAATGCTGGTGTTTTATTAGAATTTTCAAATATGTGGTTGAGCATTCTAGTTTGGAATGACCTTTTAGATACATCAGCTATTTCTTCATTTTCATGCAGAGTCATGTATCAACAGTTGGCAAGTCTGTAAATTTTTTTAATTTGAAAAATAGAAGAAGAATTTTAGATTCCATAAAAATGGACCTTTATCGCTGATGATGATATCGTCTACTTTTAGCAATGTTTTTTATTAAAAGAATTTTGCCACAATGCCAGTGGTTTCTCCTTAAATGCACATGAGCTTTACACGTTTCAGGTATGGAATTGTGTACCATACTGCTTTGATTGGTACCTTATTAATATTTCTACAGAGTAAGCGCAAGAACAGACCTTGCTGCCTTGCTTTTTATTTTGCCTTTCTAATCGCTTGAGTACAGTAAGAAACATTGGTAGGCACCACAGCTTTAATAAGATTCTCCCCAGGAAATGCTTTGTTATGTATGGGGCTAAATTAAGGATAGGGATTCAGCACCCAGAGTACTTTCTATTAGAATGTGTTTCAAATTTTAATGTTCCCGTCTCTAATAGAAGAAATAAACATGTCCAGTGTCATCACAAGGGTTGGAGTCACCCAGTGGGGTTAAATCATGTTATCACCCCTCTACGGACTTCCCCATGGACCTCCTCAGAGTCTGCCTGCTCTGGTGATCAACTGCTCTGATGCAACCTTGTGACATCCTTATTTTGTGGCAACCTAATCTGGTGTAACCTGCTTTTGTGGCACCCTGTAAATGGTTGCACCCTGCTCTTGTATTTAACTGAGATCATTTATGAAACAGACTTGAGTGAACTCTGTCAAATTAGAAATACTCCATTTGGTGTCAACATCCTGTTAGCGTGTCATCCAGTGGGGTCTGCACCGCCCTAGTCTTAATACATAACAATCTAATCTTTTAGATTTCAAAAATGCCAAAAGACATTCATTATGATATTAGTTAGCAAACTTATAGGCCTACACTTAATCTTATGAATTAAAAAAGTACAAATGTCTCATAGCCAGAGCTGTAGCTAGTTGTGTTACCAGCAGCATCAATGAGCTTAGAATGGTCTGAGACAGTCTATGTCAATAGCTACCGAATTTTAAAAAAAAACACAGCAAACTGATTTTTTAACAGCTGCTTGTCTATCATTTGAGATTTTGAAATAGTAATTATTTATATCACTAGCAATGTTGAAATAATTATTACAAACTTTTGAACTAATTGAATTTTATTTTTATATAATTATGTTTTTAAACACAATGTCTTCTTTCTTCTTTTTATGTCTTTTTACCCCATCTGGGGCCGAGCCGTCCACAAGAATTTTCCATTCATCACGGTTCTGTGCTTTTCTTTCTAGTTGCTTCCAGGTGTATCCCATACTTTGCATGTCTGCCTCTAGTTCACTTCTCCATATATTCTTTGGCCTTCCTCTCTCTTTTTTTCCCTGTGGATTCCATGTTAGGGATTGTTTGGTGATGCTGTCTGGGGGTTTACAAAGAGTGTGCCTAGGTTTATTTGTTATTAATGCATGTTATTATTAAATTTTTATTAAAAAATGCCTAACTCTTTAGATTGAAACAATGGGAGAACTAGTTTTGCTCATCGGAAGTGGTGGTCGAGAGCATGCATTGGCTTGGAAACTGTCACAGTCCAATCTTATTGACAAAATCTTTGTGGCTCCTGGCAATGCTGGCACATCAACTGTTGCAAAAGTTTCCAATGTTGGTATGTATGATGATATTATAGGAGTTGACATGAAAAATGCAAGTTTTAAAAAATTGTGCTTAAACTTATGCAAATGGTATCTTACAACCACAGTATTTATAATAAGACCTGTTCATTTTGGAAGCTTATTGAGGTGCCATTCTTTGTGTATCTCAGTATTTCTGAGCCGTGGGTGTGTTAGACATCTTTTTTTTTTTGACAGAGGCTTCTAAACATCATTACACAGGCTCAAATTGAGATAACATTGTGAAAATAATATACTTTGTGACCCTTCTTTTTTTTTTTACAACAGTTTACATGTAACCTATATTGTCATTTAGAGTTGGAAGAAAAATTAAGAGACAGGCCAACACCCTTGATTTATGTTTAAAGCATTATTATTCAAAGGACGTTGTTAATGAATATCAGTTGTTTTGTTTAAATTTAAGAAAACATTTGGAAAGTCTGTCAATTTTATTGCAAATTTCTAACATGTTGTTTTTTAATCCTCAGATCTGAATGTTAAGGATTTTGAAAGCATATCAAATTGGTGCAGATCCAACAACATTACGTTTGTAATAGTAGGGCCAGAGGATCCACTGGCAGCTGGGATAGTAGATTTTCTAACAGGAACAGGTATGGGAATTTTGTGTGTGGGGTGGATGGGTGGGTATTGTGTTCTTATTCAAGCTTCTGGTTTCAAATTAAAGAAAAAGGAATGATTTTTGTAAGTATGATTTTTTTTAAATGATAGAGGACGCCAGTCATAACCCAAAAGTGTATATAATCTTGATTTATTGTCCAATGAAAGTCTTTTAGTTGTTGATTTCTTCTATTGAAAAAAGCTTATGTGCTTGTGATAAATGAATACATTTTAAAAATCAAATCACATTCCCTTCCACAACAGGTATTCCCACATTTGGGCCGACTGCATCAGCTGCTAAAATTGAATCAGATAAATCCTTTGCCAAACATTTCATGGTTAGACACGGGATTCCTACAGCCAGGTTCAAGAGTTTCACGGAGCCTGACGAGGCGTGCAAGTACATTGTTAAGTGAGTTTGACATTATTTAGGCTTTACCTTAAACTTCTTTAAGCTATTTTGCGAGTCCTCTTATTTTAAATGCTTCTGGCACCATTGGTGGAAGGGCATCCAAATCCCAATAGCAAGAAAAAAATGAAAAAATGTTTTCATGAGTCTTCTCCTTGCTTACGCACTAAAATCTCTGTGGGATTTAGGTGTTGTTGAATAGGATTCAATATTTATACTTAGATATAATCTAGTTGTAATAAACATTTATACATAGATTATCTGCGACTCTAATATTCCAATTCTCAAGATAGACCTACATTGGCTACAATGAGTCTTTTTTCGGTTTCTGATTATCTGTTTTTGTTGTTTTGTATTGTCTGCTGAAGAAGGCATTAGCCAAAATGTCCTTTTAATTATCCTGTCTTTTCATTTCAAGCCTAACAATATCTTGTTCAACTATTTCCTCCAATATTCTCGATATACACTGAAATTATAGTGATTGTTCTCATGCATAAAACCTATTACCTCCTTTATTAAAAGTTCCATGTACATTAGTTTGGCATCATTGGAGATGATGTGTTCTCTGATACAGACCTTCCATTTAAGTTCGCTTAGTTACAGTAATGCAGCTGAATTCATTACTATTTAATGTAATATGTTTGTGAAGATTTAATCAATTGTAATTTTGCAATGCTAATTCTTTGGAGCATCCACTCAAATGGTGCGTGAAATAACAATGTGGAACTGATGTGCTATCGGTGGTTATGATCAAAATGATGCTTTGCATATAGTAAAATATGGAATAAACTGCCAAATTTTGCATCTGGTGATAATCTCACACATGCAAAAATGTAAAGTGTACACCTCCAAGATGAGCAAAATATTGGAAACAAACATGAGCCAAATATAAGTGCAGTATTAAAAGTAAAAAAAATATATATATATTTATTTGTTAATTATGATAATTTCAGTGCAGACTTTGCAGCTCTGGTTGTTAAAGCTAGTGGGCTGGCTGCGGGCAAGGGTGTGGTGGTGGCATCCTCACAGGAAGGAGCTTGTGAGGCGGTGAGGGAGATGATGACGGACAAGAAGTATGGTGCTGCTGGCGATGTCGTGGTGGTTGAAGAGCTGCTGGAGGGACCCGAAGTTTCGGTGGGTCACTCTGAACTTCCCTAAAATTTGTAACAGCATTAATCAAATTATAGATATTAACTTTTTATGTAACCTTTCAAATTTTAAGCTTAACCTTTACTGAAAGAATCTAATGAATAAGTTGACATCTCAGAAGTTTTTTGCTATTAACTTGTTCCAATGTTGGTTTCATGTGGAGCTGATCATTTTGCCTTATGGATAATTCAGTTTTTTCTAATGTGCTGTAAATTTAATTCCACAAGGCATTTGATTTTCTGCTGTGCAGACTTATGAATTCATTCTTTGTTTATCTTTTTTTCTCCCCTTTTCCAGGTTCTTGCATTTACCGATGGCATCAGTGTACATGTCATGCCTCCTGCCCAGGACCATAAGAGGCTTTTGGAGAAGGATGAAGGCCCCAACACTGGGGGGATGGGAGCCATTTGTCCATACCCAGGGGTATTAAAATAGACATATTATCTATCCCTAGCTTCACTGTTAATTATAATTTCTTCTATAAAATTGCAGCCTTTTCTCTCTGGTTCTTATATTAATAAATTAAGAAACAGTGTGTATGTGTGGGAAAGGGCTACTGCATTGCATTGGTAGCATTTCTGACTTTCAACTAGTAGGTAGGATGTTTGATTGCATGTGTGGTCACCCAAATAGGAGAATATCCAGCTGGCAACCTTTCTGAAGAAGAATTTTGAATGGAAATCCTCCACTACCAAAATATGAGTTCCTAAAAATTCTTAATTTTCTAAAATTAAATCACCTTGACTACAAATAAAATATTTTACTTTGCCCTCAGCTTACACCAACGGACTTGGACTTTATTCAGAAAGAAGTTCTTGAAAAAACTGTATCTGGTATGGCAAAAGAAGGAAACAAATACTCGGGTAATTTGAATTGTTTTGGGTATATTTATGAATAATTATAGTTTCAATAGAATTAATGGACTTGACTTATTGTAAAGTGCTCCTGTTAAATAACTTTTTTACCCTTGAAAAAAATAAATTTATTTTAAATATGATCTCAGATATTCATGGGATATTTATGGAATAGATGAAGTTTACTATACATATGATCTTTCAGTGTCTAGGAATAAATTCTCAATTTAGTTGTGCTTTTCTGCATTTTTGCCAGAAGAATTCTGTCTTATTCCTTAAAAGAAATGAAATTGCATCTTGCAATGTTTGATTTCTGCTTAAACTCATAGCTAGTCATGGTTTATTTGCTTTTTGTTAGAGACCAGGTGTGATGCATCACAATGCAGATCATATTGAAAATTTTAACCATAGAGCAAAACCGTCTTGAAGTATCAGAAAAAAACAATGTTTTATGCTTGTCATTACTGATAAGTAATTTCTATTAATTTAAGTTGTATTTCTCAGACAGTTTATTTTTTATGAGGAACTTAAAGTCTCTATTATTCCTGAAGTAAAAAAAAACGTTTTAAGTTTTGATTAAAGGTACAACTACAATGAACTGTTAGATCAATCATTGTATTGAATTAAATTATAATATCATTTACCAGCTTTAACACTCATAATGATTACTCATCGTTGGATTGTGTCGTTGATGTTGTTTTATAGGTGTGCTTTATGCTGGGCTCATGATCACTAAAGATGGCCCAAAAGTTCTGGAGTTCAACTGCAGATTCGGAGACCCTGAAACACAGGTAAATCCACCATAAATTAAATGTTCGAAGTTTGATTTACTGTCAAATTTTATATCAATTTAAAATGGCAAATGAATATATACTATTCATTATAGATTATCAATATATATTACATACATTGGAAACTATATAAATATTAACTAATTGAAAAATACACCGTAAAAGAAAAAGACTTAATTATATCTTCCTATGTTTTCTTTGTATTCCAGTCAATTTTATTGTTGATGACCTCTGACCTCCTGCCAACATTAAAAGCTTGCGTCAGTGGTAACTTGAAGCAAGCTTCGCCCAGTTTTGACACATCTCGTACAGCTGTGGGAGTTGTTGTTGTTAGTGGTGGCTATCCTGATGGTTACAGGAAGGGTCTGAAAATTTCTGGTAAGTTTAATGAGAGAGTTTATTTTCTGAAGGCTGCGACTATTCAGACCCGGGTATCAGAAGTGAGAGTTTGGGGTTATTAAAAATATTATTGTATGGTTTGTAAGACAAAATTAGGTATCGAATGAAAGTTAATTAAATGGACTATATTTTTGTAAACTTACTTCTTCAGTTTAACAGAAATAAACTACCACAAATGACATCCGAATAGCATTTAGTCTAAAGGGACCCGGACATGCATAGCCGTTATTCGGACCCGAGTCCCTTAAGACTAAATGCTATTCAGATGTATATAGTCCATTTAATTATCTTTCATTTGAAACATAATTTTGTCTTACAACCCAACAATAATATTTTAAATATATTTTTCATCCCTACCTCTCACTTCTGCGACCTGGGTCCCTATAGCCACCTCGTTTTCTGAAACCCCAGAATTGCTAATTGACTAGTGAAAGTTGTTTCCTCGTTGATTTGCTCATGGCTGTGTAAGAATGACATGGGTTTGTGCTGAACTTGTCTGACTCTGTCATTTCTTTACAAGGAAGTGAAGAATTGGTTCTGTAATCTAGGCAGCTCAATCAGGAGCCTCCCTAACTAGCACCTTTCCAGTCTTTATCCTATGTTAGTTGAAAATGCATTCATTCCAATTAGTTTATTTATGATCATGGAAAATAGCAGAGGCACCACAATTTTGGTGGTATTTACTCTCACGGGGCATCAATTTGGCAACATAAGACCCCTTGAGAGCAGTCTGGGAAAATTGACATCCAGGGCCATATTGGTTTTGTAAGAGCAGACACATGTCTGAATGAACGTTCAGAAGCAGCGCCGTACGTCCATGTTCAGGGCCGCACAGTGGTGCTTCTATTTTCTGACAAATGATGTGTAAGTTGTGTCTCTGTGAATTCCCAACAAAACACAAAAAACCTTTTCACATGCCACACACATTCCTTTAACGACCCCCCCATCACCAAATGCAGGGGTTTCCCATGGCCCGAAATTAGTCTCTTCCACCCTGCACAATCTCAGGAACACATCTATGAAATAACATTTCACAACATCCTTCATAATTACTGACATCTCAGCACTTGTGACAAACAACATCTCATCACCACCGTAAGGATGTGTCACACATACTTCATGCGTTAACAATGACTGAGTTGAAAGTTTATGTTTTGAATTGATTTCCTTAATGCAGAAATACTTTTATTGTTGTTTAAAAATATTTTGGCTTCTTGTCTAACGAATTAAAAGAAAAATTTTATAATGTACTTCTCCAGGAATTGATGAGGTTGAGAGAAATGGTGTTAGAGTATTTCATGCAGGAACCAGTCAAGATGCTGAGGGTCAGGTGGTCACCAGCGGTGGGCGTGTGCTGGCCGTAGTAGCCACAGAGTCAACTGCCATCTTGGCCAGTCAACGAGCCACCACTGAGGCCGCAAAGGTTCAGTTTGAAGGGGCATATTACAGAAAAGACATTGGCCATAAGAGCTTTAAAAGGTGAAGATGGGAATTTATAAAAAACAATTTTAAAAAAAAAATGATTTAACAAAATTTTTTTTTTTTAACATTTAATTTGAAACCTTAAAAGCATTGTTAACTTAAAAAATGTGTATTCAATCAGCTGAAATGACACATTTAGATGAAGATTAACTGAAAATTACGCAATAACAGTGTTAGTTACAAATAAATATTTTTCCCAAATTGTTTTCCATATTGTATTATTGTTAAATATTTTGGCTGTCAAAATCAATGTGTACATATTTTAGTGTGATTTAAAAAGAAAAAGAACTCTATGGCTAATGTCTAATTTTTACTGATATGAATGAGGCCAGAAACTACAAAAAATGTTATAGATGTTTCCTTTTTTTTTTTAATTTTGTTTATTTTTTAAAATTACCTGGCATTTTTTGCGATATTTTCTGCTGGCTATGTGCTGGATTTTTTTTTTTTTTAAAGATTTGGTGCATGAACTTGTATACACTCTTCTGTATGGTTAACTTGTTTGTAATGCTAAGAATAAATGTTAACTTAAATTCTTCTTGATTTTTTGTTTTCTTGAGCACTGTAAGAATTTCATAACAAAACCATTTTGAAGAAAGAAAGCATACACAAATAAACTTTAATAATTTAGAGAAAAAAAAGTTAGAAAAAGAATAGCTTTCAAATTAAAGTTGTGTTTTATTGAATAGTCAAGAGGAGAATTTGTACGTATGTGTGTGAAATATTTACTTGTCCTTGTGCTTGAACCAGCAGATGACACTGATTAGATCAAGGGATCTTAACCTTTTTACATTGCAGCAGCCCCTCTTGATTGACAAATGTTTACCTCACCTTATCTCAATTTCAAAACATATTTCCCCACACTACAAATGCTAATAAAAATGTAATTAAACAATTTTTTTGGGTCTCTCCGCACCCTGTGACACTGCCTCCCACTTCCCTTGGGTACCCCTGGTTAAAAAGACCTGAATTAGATAATTACCTATAAGTAGATGATTTCTAAATTTTTAAAAAGTGAGTTTTTTTATCAAATTATTCCTGTTGCATAATCCTGATTTATAAACAGGACACTGAAAAATATTAAGATAGTACAGAAATGGACTCAGACATTTTATTTTAAAAAAAAATAAATTGTCAAGAGTATCTAGATTTATGTGTAGGGTTTGGTTCATTCAGTATTTAAAGCTTTTATTCTAACATAAAATGAAGATTTTCTTCAATATCTGTGGAATTCACTAAATCGCTTGCCACCTGATTTGGGGTTTCTAGGTTAAACCAGTACACATAACTATTTATATCTAAATCAGGTCTAGCAGGGAGAGCACTCCTACAGTCACTGATGACCAAGGAGGTTTGCGGTACAAAGATGCAGGAGTTGATATCATCGCTGGTGATTACCTTGTGAACGCCATCAAGCCTCTTGCAAAAATGACGAGGCGATCTGGTTGTGATGCTGACTTGGGTGGCTTTGGGGGTATTTTTGATCTCTCCGCTCCCGGGCTCAATAAATCTGTGCTTACCTGTAGGACATGGGGAGTTGGGCCAAAACTTAAGGTACACATCAAATTTTATCTTGAAATAATCAGTTTATTTAATCTAATGGTAGGCTATTTCCAATCAATACATAAAGATTGACTTAGCTATTGGAGAGAAAAATAAAACTTGGTGGCTTTTTGCTATTCAAAGAAAAAAAATGTGAAAGATTTGGCTGAAATTCAGATATGCCTCCAATTATGGCTGCAAATTATAATTTTACTATTTCCTATAAAAGACTTCTTTTAAAATTTGGGACCACAGAAACCATGTATTGAATGTTGAATAATATTTTTTTTTAAATTAATGATATGAACAATTCATACTAAAAATTATCTTTTAAAAATTTGTTAGTCAGCCTTATGTGTTAAAATAAATTCTTAGTGAAAAGATTAAAAAAAATTTTTTTTATTTAAGTTGATTCAGCAGCCACAGTTTCTCTGTTGTATATTTGGAAATTGTTTATCAGCAGTCAAAAAGTATTTTTCAAATTCTTTTGTTCATATCATGTTAATTGAGGGGTATTAAAAATGCAATCACTGTATCTAGTTCTATACACTATCACCTTTCTTAATGTTATTTGCTAATGTAGGAACCAATTCTTGTCTTCAGTTTTAAATCGATGAAATTCTGTCAACAGCTAGCTGAAAGCCTGGGTCATCACTACAATATTGGCTTTGACCTCCTGGCTCAGTGTGTCAATGAACTCATCACTCTCGGGGCAGAGCCCATTTTTGTTTTAGACTATTATGCCACGGGGAAGCTGAATGTGCCTTGTGCCGAAGAAGTGGTTCGCGGCATAGCCGAAGGATGTTTAGAAGCTGGGTGCGCTTTGATTGGTAGAGTATCTTTTAATTTTGTCATGTTTTAAGATTAATCTTTTGAATTTTAAGGAGCAATATATAAATAATCGCAATAAAAGAATTTAAAATGAGGAAAAAGAGAAATAGGGGTTCTAGATTATTATTATGAATATTTAAAGAGACATATAATGGTTTGGATTTTGATTATAAATCTTTAATTCGATATTTAGTGGTTTAGATTATGAAAATAATAATAATAAAGTTCATTTCAAAAACAGGCTCCATCCCCAAAGGCTCGAAGCGCGGATATATAAATAAACACATAGCAACTGTGCTTGATTTTCCTTTTTTGTTTTCGTTGCGTTAACCTCTGCCCATATGTGAGGGGATTCAGCTTGGCAAGCAATATTTATTAACATTTCCCTGACCTCATAAATTAATTTCTCTTTGAAAAAAAATATTTTTAAAGATATTGTGCTTTGTGAATGAGAAAAATACTGAACATTCCAATTTTTCAGTCATCATCACCTGCAAAGGCCCTTTTTATTAGGACGATTAATTATTATTTAATTGATAACCCTCCTTTCTTCCACATCTATTTTTAAATGACACCCTTTGTGCAAAAATGTGCAGGTGGGGAAACAGCAGAAATGCCAGGCATGTACAGAAACCAAGATTATGATGTGGCCGGGATCGCAGTCGGTGCCATTCCCGAATTTCATCTGAAGTCAGAAAGGCAGCAGCCTGCTGCCGGGGATAAAGTGCTCGCCCTGACCTCCAGTGGCTTACAGCACGAAGACTTTGTCATCTTAGAAGAACTCCTGAGTCTGCACTCCATGAATGCACACAAAATTAAAGGTGTCAACGGTGGAGCGACTTTGGGTAAGATTACATTTTGGCCTACTGATTCACCAGAATCACCAGAAAAAGTGTTGCTTTTCTGAATCAATAGATTTAAGTGTTGCCTTATTGATTCACTATACTAGATTAACTATTGAATTACTGAGTCACTAGATAAATTTTGGCTTAATGAGCCACTGGATTAACTTTTGGTTTACTGAGTCACTAATCAAGTGTTTACTGATGTAGTGATGAGAAAAACTGCATGCTTATTGAATCACTAGATAAAGAATTGTCTAGTGTGTTCATAATTATCCCTGTTCATAAATCTTTATATATTTGCAAACTTCATAAGTTAGTTTAATACCACTTCTGAGTATAATTTTGTTCCTCTTCTGGTCGTGTGATATAGTTTTCATTACACCATAAAGTGTTGACCCAAACTGGTAAAAAAAAAATTTGATGTGCTCCATGCACTGTCATTCTTTTCTATTGCCTTGTACTTTAATATTTTAAAGCTAGATTTAAGCTAGATCATTGTACATTTGCTACACATATGTTTGAGTGATTCAGTCATGTCTGCCTGAAAATCAAACAAAATAAAATGGAAACTTGACGATTGATCAGTCTTGGAATCGGAGATTTCCAGTCACAGGAGCGTGAAATGTCTAAGTTAACTTATGTTTATAAGAACAGAGTTATTGCTGCTCAGCATGTCATTATCTTCTCATTGGACGTTAGGTGAGGAGATCCTGGTGCCATCCCACATTTACATCAAGCCTGTTCTGCCACTGGTGCATGCTGGGAAAGTCAAGAGTTTTGTCTACATCAGTGACGGTCTTTCAAAGTGCATCACAAGAGTACTTCCCCCTGGCACAAGTGCCAGGCTGGATGCCCACAAATGGCCACTGGGGCCGGTGTTTGGATGGATGGCTGAGATGGTGAGCAGGATAATTCTAGAATAAAGAAAGGGTAGTGTCACCTACTGATACATTTTGCGGTATTGGATTCCTATTCGTGTTACAATATATTATTTTAAATATTATGGGGGGGAGGGGGGGTATCTAAATATAATCCGACCAGCTTTTGCTGTCATCAATATTCTCCTGTTTTTTGAGCAAAATTTGACTTGTACATTATCCCCCTTTTACCTTTATTGACTTAATTGAAATTTTCCTAAAATATGTAAATGTTATATGGTCAACACCAACCTTTTTGAAGAAAAAAAATTTGAAACTGAGTCTCAATATTACAATTAATTTATTTTTTGTTTTATAAAATTTAGTGTATTTTTTTTGTTGATAATTTGTTTTTTTTCTTATATATTTAAAAGACAAAGCTCTCGGCAGAAGACATGGCCCAGTACAGCAGTTGTGGCATAGCTGCAGTTTTGGTTGTAGGACAAAAAGATGTTGAGTCAGTTGAAGTGGCACTGTCCAGTCTTCAGATAGATGTGAAAGAAATAGGTCAAATAGAGGAGACAACCGGTAAATAACAAAGCAGGCTTTTTTTAAAAAGTTAAAATACTACAACAAATTGAACTCATTCTTAAATTCATCATTTAAATTTGTTTCAAAGTTAAAATTTTTGTGTGTTTAAGTGTTGGTTTAGGGTTGTGTAGAAAGACACCCCTTCAGAAGATGTATAGTTTATCTCTTCCATTTCAGGTGACACTAGAGGCGTTATTGTTGATGGTCTGCAGTCTGTTCTAGAGAAAGCCAAATCTGTTGCCCGGCAACATGCCCCTGAAAACTTTGGTTAGTTTCTTTTATCTTCAACTCTCCTTTGGAAACATTAGCAAACAACAAAATTGATCTTAGTCGATAAAATCTGGCTCAAAATCTGATTGTACAAACCAGTGATTGGTAGAGCACTTTACTGCGAGCCAACTGAATACATAACACACACACTACACTCCCTTCACCACTACTATGTTGGCCAGTCTGTCACATAAATAACACACACTCCCTTCACCATTACCATGTTGGCCAGTCTGTCTCATAAATAATGCACACTCCATTCCTCACTACCATGTTGGCCAGTCTGTCACATAAACAGAAAGAGCTGTAACAAAATTAACAATTGAGGGCTGATTCTTTCAAACCCATTATTGGACAGGAAATTACAAAAAGAAGAAAAAATATCCTTAAGCTGTGTAGGAAAGTTAAGCAATTAATTAAAGTAAATTAAATCTTTGGAAAATACACTCAGTACCCAGGATCCTAAATATACTTAGTACCCAGGATCCTAAATATACTCAGTACCCAGGATCCTAAATATACTCAGTACCCAGGATCCTAAATTTACTCAGTACCCAGGATCCTAAATATACTCAGTACCCAGGATCATAAATATACTTAGTACCCAAGATCCTGCTTCAAATACATTTGACATACCATGCAAACAGGAAATAAGTTGAAGGTTTGATGTCAATCTTTGGTTTCAGTGAAGCATCTTGAATGTGCGCCTGACGTTCAGGGCAAGCTTCACAAGCCAGATTTCTCAGCTGTTCTAGATATTGCCAAGAGGCCAGGGGCTGTCTTAAACAAAGATGGGGGGCCTCCAACGTTCGACATCGGTAGTTTAAACCTTGAGCATCCTGTTCTTGTGTCTGGAACAGATGGTGTGGGAACTAAACTGAAGGTATCTAAAGGGTTACACAGTCATTAAGTTATTTAGGTTACTCATGTTGGCAGTCTTTCTCCTATTTGTGTTTATGAGTAAGACAGCCATTGGAGGGTACTGATGGCATGGGAACTGAACTGAAGGTATCTGAATTGTTATGTGAGGTTATTTGGCAGTCTTTCTACTATCATCTATGTGTGGCTAGAAGAAAGACATTAACTAGATTTTTGTGTCCATGCTTGAAGTGCTTGTTGACGAATTCTGATGTGAGTAGCCGTCGTTGGGGTATAAGTGCTTCAAGTTTTAGTTAGACTATCGCTGAAACTTTTGTGTAGGAAAAAGGTGAGTAAGATAATCCTTTTGTTGGCTGCTCCCCCCACCCCCTCCCTTTTCCACACAAACCACCACAACACCACCCAATTTTGTACCCCTTGTGATTAAGAAAGTGAACTCTTGACATACAAAATTTACAACCTGAGCATCGGTTATTAAAAAATGTCTGGTTTCGAGTGCTATTGAAACGGTTATTCTTTTATTGATAGGATAAAATTCTTTTATTGATTGTACATAAAGGAATATGACTCAGCACACAAATCTAAGACAAAATTTTAACATAAATGTAAACAATTTAATGATTTTAAAAAAAAGTCAACAGTTTAATGTATGGAATGCAAACAGAGTTTGAGTTTATATAATCTCCACAAAAACGATTGCAGAACATGAATTCATGCAACTCTAAAGCATAACGATCGCAGCTTTGTGCGCATCCACATATTTTCAACATTCTGCGTGTGGACACCAGCATCATTTGGATCAAAAGAATTTTGTTGATGCACAACAATAGAGTGTTTGTAGATTCTGTGTCTGATCTGGTTTATTTTTGCATACCCCTCCCCTCAATCTGATACAATACGTGAGCCTGCATCTCTCTATGCACTCCTGTAATGTGATCACAAATTGGTCTGGGACTTCAAAAACAGTGAAAACAGTGCCCACTCTCTTTTGTTATGCCACCAACAACCCAGTCACCCTTTCTCCTCTGTACTTTAACTAACGGGGATCAATAAGAATAACTGTTTCAATAGCACTTCAAACCCGAACAACACAATTTTTTATTAACGGATGCTGAAGTGGTAGATTACCCAAAATTTCACTTAAGTAAGCATGCAAAAGAAGTATTTATATTTCGTTAGTGAACGAGGATCTGAAATCTATTCATGGACCCCAGAAGTGTCATAGTTCATCCACGTTAAGAACCCCTGCTTTAGAAATGTTTAGGTATTAAAACCTACAATATTTTCAGCTGATAACTTTTAAAATTGGATGAAATTTCAATGGAAGTTTGTGTACCTGTGTCCATCATGTTTTATGTTCTCATCTCTTAGATTGCCCAGGCCCTGAATGATCATGGCGACATAGGAGCAGATCTTGTTGCCATGTGTGTCAATGACATCTTGGCGAGTGGCGCTGACCCACTTTTCTTCACTTGCTACTTGGGAACTGGTCGGCCAGATCCTGATCTTGTTGAAATTGTGCTTAAGAGTGTTGCAGAAGGGTGCCAAAAAGCTGGATGTGCTCTGATTGGTGAGTTGTACGTTATGAATTATGTTCCTCTCTACTATGTTATTTATATTTATGTTTCTAGGACTGATTTTTAAAAGTATCATTATGTTTTCATTGTTTTTATTTCAAACAGGTAACAAACATATATATACATAAATACAAATTCTCAATCAGGTGTTGACTTTCTGCTTGCGTCCGGAACGCGGTTCATAAACACACACCCTCTGTCCAGTCTCTTTGCACATGCGCGCTGTTTCCTTGGCTGGCTATCGGTACGGGCCAGTCCGCTAGTCCACCATAACAATCATATCATTACTTCCTGATATACATTAATAAGACACAATAAACAGCATTTTTAAGCTTCAATTGAAAGATAAAAATACAAATTTGAGACGTTTTGGCTAATTCCTACTTCAGCTCAACAAAAACAAAAATTGCATGAAAATAAATTAAATTTTACATAATATACATATATCCTACCGATCATTATGTAAAAGGAACAAATACGTCCGGGAACAAGTCCCTCACAAAAATAAGAATAGAAAAGGAGCGGGCTGGAGTAAAATGTAAAAACAACCAGGAAAAGCTATTGCAAAAAGACAAGTACAGATGGATTTTGTGAGGTTAAAAGGCTATTTCTGATAGGTCTAGCGGTGGCTCACCGCACCATTTTTTTTGTTTTCTCAACAGTATTTGCAGCACATAGTAAAGTGATACATTTCGCTTTTCAGTTTGTAATTTTTAAAATTAAATTTAGAGCCGCAGGCGCACCTTTTGTTTCTATAAGAGATAAATTTGTGCATCATAACAGTTGAAACATATTAATATTAGATATGTTGTCCAAATCTGAGGTGTAGAAAAAATGCCAGCGTTATGGTCAGATTACATTGCTGTTTTCGTACATGTATTTGTTTAGGTGAACAAAAGTGTTAAAGAATGTGTGAGTTATGTTGAGCGTGAGAGATAATAATTTGAATAGCTGTGATTTAGATTAAAAGTTGTAGTGAAAGTGAGAATTTTTTTGGACATCGGTAAGTGTTCCATTTCATTTGACTTGCAACCAATGTTCCCTTTAAGCTGTGCAGCTATCTCAGACGCCGCGCAGCAGTTTTGAGAATCCGTGCAGCAAATTTCCCTGTAATGTAAGTTTGTGTTTGTGGACTTAAAAATTTTGCACACAAAAAAATTGATGCTGTAAAACTTTGCACACAACTGTATGATTTTGCACACGAACCAGCAAACCTTAGAGGGAACATTGCTTGCAACTGAAAGTCAGAATTAAAATGCTGTGGTAGAAACGTGTGTGTTTATTTCTTGCTTGAATTCAATGTGGTATAAATACAAACTACTCTACATCAGCCTTTGCAGAGGCTATGAAGTGTGGTCCCTCGGAGGGCCAAACCTAAGAGATCAGGGCAATTTAACGAGCATACTGATTGCAGACTTTGTTTTGGCTTTTCTGTGCCCGGGGCAGCATCTGGAAGGGGACCCAACCCCTTGATTACCTGTGCCACAGCCAGCTTAACTTGAAATAGGTACATCAGAAAAGTTGGAGAATGTCAAGATACATCTGGATGCCAAATCTAACTTTTTCCCTTGCTGTTATTTCAGAGCAGCACATCTCTTATCTGCCCTCGATCTACTCGGGCAACATATACGACCTGGGCGGGTTCTCCGTGGGCGTGGTTGAGAAATCCAAGATGATGACATCCACGGATGAGATCCAGGCGGGGGATGCTGTAATTGGCTTGCCGTCCAGTGGCCTCCACAGCAACGGGTTCAGTCTGGTCCGCAAGGTGGTTGAGCTGCACAACTTGAGGTTTGACATGCCCTGTCCCTTCGATAAGAGTGTGACATTAGGTAAGTTTGTTTTTTTCATGTCAAGGCAACTTGAATACACCTTAAATAGTGTGTTGGGGTTAACAAGGCAACTTGAATACACCTTAAATAGTGTGTTGGGATTAACAAGGCAACTTGAATACACCTTAAATAGTGTGTTGGGGTTAACAAGGCAACTTGAATACACCTTAAATAGTGTGTTGGGGTTAACAAGGAAACTTGAATACACCTTAAAATATATTGATTAAAGAGTTGTTTTTAACAACAAGAAATAACAAAAGTATAAAGATTCTTGTAAATCCATGACATTTTTTTCCGTCATTGTTTGCCCTATATATATAAATTGTGCAATTTAATTTAAAATTCAACAAAAAAATTTGATACTATGGATCCAAATAAGATTTGAAAACAGATCACTGGTAAGTCTGGTTTACCACATACTTCATTGACCAACTAAAGTTTAAAAGCAAATACTCAAACTCAGTATAACAGAATTCAATATTTTTTGTGTATCTGACTCCTGCCTAACCTACGACTCCCATCTAACCAGTTTAAATGAAAACTTGCTATATTGCCTAAGCAAAGGGCCATAACTCCGTTTTTAAAGGTAAATGTTATTTTTTTTTTAAACAAATGTAATTTTTAAAACAAATCAATTTCTTTGCTATTTAAATTTATATTCAATGAGAAAATGAATTAAATGTTATCATCATTAAAAAATAAGGTTATTGAGAGAATAATAATTAAAAGGTAACGTTGACTATCGCTGCATTTAAAAAGATTCATTGACGACTGACACTTGACAGTCACCATGGTCACTGTAACATGCTAGTATTATTATCTACATATGTAACAGTGTTGGTTTTTATAGCCTGATTCAGATATATCTTCAACTATAACATCATCACTATTACTTCCTACATTAATTTCAATAAATTCTAAATTTAGCTGTTCAATCGTTTCATCATCTAAACTAAGAAGCTTGATCTGGGGAAGTCGTGCTGAACTTTGAACTCTTGTAACTTTTCAACAAAAGTGAATAAAATCGTACTAATTTTTCTTTTAAAAAAGAGCTTCACTTGTGAGGGAAGCAGTAAACTTTAGCAGATGAATGTATGATAGTGTAGTTACTAGGCGGCCTTTAGTGGCATCACAAGTAACTATCTGGCTGATCTGCCACCACCTGGTGTAGTAGGCAGGCGCTGGTGAGAATCTGGGAGGTGACGGCGGACCCAAATGGTAGTTTAGTGTTAAATGACGTACAAAGGGAAAAACCTCAGAATAAAGTAATGGCAACATAAGAAATCAAATGATGTGGTCTACTAACTAGGTGGGCGAGTCCTCAAGTTGTCAGTAGAAACCTTTTCACTGTCTGCAGTAAACAAACATGATACGTTTTGTCATTTGTTTTGATCAGAGACCAAAAGTTGTTTTACTCAAAATTTCTATTTGCAGGCAGAAAGCTACTCACTCCAACAGAAATTTATGTGAAGTCAGTCCTTCCAGCCTTGCACTCTGGGAAGGTGAAGGGCTTTGCTCACATCACTGGCGGTGGACTGACGGAAAACATCCCAAGAGTTCTCCCCTCTGGCTCGGGTGTCAGATTAGATGCCAGCAGTTGGGAAGTGCCGCCGGTGTTTGGGTGGTTGCAGTACATGGTGAGCTTCTTGACCACCTGTATATCAGATGTGGTGGCTTGTGTTGTTTTAAGAACATGTCCACTACTGTGGACTTTTTTTTTTATTGCAGTTGAAATTCAGCTTGTAATTTCTCATTTATTAACTACCCAAAATGATCAATAAATTGATCGTTGGCCTTCACATATGGAAAAAAAGCAAAAAACCCTACTTAAGTAAGGGGTTCTCAACCTGTTTTCAGCTTTTTATCCCCTCTTGATTCCAAAACACATTCCCTGCAACCCCTTTGATAAAAAATGCTAATAGACTTGATTCTATGTGTGTTCCTACACCCCCTGATTAAGGACCCCTGAACTAGAGGTTGCCGAGCAATGCCCATTCATTGAGATATAGATAATTTTTGTGTGTCTGGCCAATCTCCCCTGCACCAGATAGAACAAATGGACATTGTGCAGCGGACTGTGTCGTTTGCCCGCCAATCAAGAAGTAGCTGGTTCATATCATCCAGTGTTGTTCTCAGCTACGAGGCTTTCTACATGCCTCCAGTCAGAGTATCTCTACTCATATTTTAATGTTGAAATCTTTATTGAACATCAAACGGGTTGGTGTTTTTTTTGTAATAATGTAATTTGTCATGTTCCACCAACATTTTTTTTTTCAGGGAAAAATCAATGATCATGAAATGGCCAGGACTTTCAACTGCGGCCTTGGAGCTGTGTTGATTGTCAGCAAAAGCCACGTCACTGAAGTCCTTGCAGTCTTATCTGAGAACCAAGCCAAAGCCAGGGTTGTGGGCTCTGTCGTCAGTGTTCCTGGTGAGTTTGTCAAACTGTCAGTGTTGTCAGATGTGCTGTCAGTGTTCCTGATAAGTTTGTCAAACTGTCAGTGTTGTCAGATATGCTGTCAGTGTTTCTGGTGAGTTTGTCAAACTGTCAATGTTGTCAGATATGCTGTCAGTGTTCTTGGTGAGTTTGTCAAACTGTCAATGTTGTCAGATATGCTGTTTGTGTTTCTGGTGAGTTTGTCAAACTGTCAGTGTTGTCAGATATGCTGTCAGTGTTTCTGGTGAATGAATCAACCACACTGCTGTCTCAAAGACCGAGTCCACTGCTGAAGTAGATTTTTGTGTTGATTATCATGTTCAAGTCTGGATTTAATAGTATTTATTACCTAATAATTTTTCTTGAAATGATGCACTGTTTAAAACAAAAATGCAAATTAGAGTTGATAAATTCAAATGAATAAGTAATTCATAAATAGTACACAGTTTGGCTTTAATGGTTAACAATCCCTTCTCTATCTGAATTTACAAGTTTTTGTCCACATCTATAATCTTGGTTCCAAACAGGTAAAGCTTTTTATGTGAGAGATCCAGTGTGATACAAATTCTTGTAGCCATTGGCATAGTCATTAAGGGGAGCAACTGTGAGCCATTTGAGAACATGAGGCATCTTTTTGGTGGATGAAAACGTGGCCTTTTACAAAATTCTCTTTAAAAAGATGTTATCCTTTTCTCTTTCGTATATGTTCAATGGAAATTTAAGTTTTTCTACCATTCAATGCTACTTGAGTCTGCATTTTGCTCCTTTTCAATGCTGAGTCTTTTAAAATTCCCACATGAAATAAACTTTTCTTCACTTGCAGGAGCTGACAGTGAGAAGGTTGTTATTGACAATTTGAGGACCTCTCTTTTAACCAGTTGGCCACGTCCCAAACTCCCAGAGAGGAAAAAGAAGGTCGGAGTTCTTATATCTGGATCAGGTAATGGTGGTTTCTTTCATATTCACCAATAGTACATGACTTTTGATCATCATTGTTTCCATGCTGCAAGACGGTGGAAGTTTAGAAGAGAAAAAAATTAATTTTGGAGTTTTTATTTAAAAAATTAAAAAATGCTGATTTGTATTCATTAAAATTAGTTTTTTTCTTATGTAAAATAGTATTTTCTCAGAATGGAGACTTGCTTTAAAATCTGTATTGATTGTTTTTTTTAAAGCGTGTAAATCACTTTATTCTATTAGATTAATAATCACTTGATTCTGTTAGATTAATAATCACTTGATTCTGTTAGATTAATAATCATTTGATTCTATTAGATTAATAATCACTTGATTCTGAAAAATTAATAATCACTTGATTCTGTTTGATTAATAATCACTTGATTCTTTAAGGATCGTAATCACTTGTTTTGTTTTAATGAAAATCATATTTGTTCTAGAAATACCTGAACTAATATCTCTGTTTAATATACTATCATAAATGCTTTCTTATGCTGTGTTGTTTCAACACATTGTCTTTGGGTTGGTTATGCTATTACAATGTTGAGATATAAATATGATTTCAATAGAAAATTTAGTTGTTTTTTTTAAATATTTTTTTTTAGCACAAAATATCTCCACAATTTGCTCTACTCACATTTTGCTCCAATATTCTAACTTAGTAGCTGCAGCTGAAGTGATGAAAAGTGTCCTAATAGCAATTACTGATGACTCTTATCATGTTGTTTATAACTGTTATTTCCACCCCAGGCACCAACCTGCAAGCCCTGATAGATCATACTCAGAACAAGAGCCACAACTCTGCGGCTGAGATCACCCTTGTTGTTTCCAACAAAGCCGATGTTGCTGGACTCACGAGGGCTCAGAGGGCAGGCATTAAGACCTTGGTGAGGTTTTTTTTTTCTTTGTGTTTTAAAAAAAAAAAGTCTGGTGGATTATCATGCAGGATATTGTCTACAAATTGTCTTATTTTACTGAAGAATCCTGTTTACTCTTGGCGACCTTTTTATTTAACTTGACCTGTGTATTGATGTTCAACTTGACCTGTTTTTTATGTTAAACTTGACCTGTGTATAGATGTTCAACTTGACCTGTGTATAGATGTTCATCTTTACCTGTTTGTTGATGTTCAACTTGACCTGTGTATAGATGTTCAACTTGACCTGTGTATAGATGTTCAACTTGACCTGTGCATTATGCTCAACTTGACTTGTGTATAGATGTTCAACTTGACCTGTGTATAGATGTTCAACTTGACCTGTATATAGATGTTCAACTTGACCTGTGTATAGATGTTCAACTTTACCTGTGTATAGATGTTCAATTTGACCTGTGTATAGATGTTCAACTTGACCTGTGTGTTGATGTTCAGCTTGATCTGTGTATAGATGTTCAACTTGACCTGTGTGTTGATGTTCAGCTTGACCTGTGTATTATGTTCAACTTGACCTGTGTATAGATGTTCAACTTGACCTGTGTATAGATGTTCAACTTGACCTGTATATAGATGTTCAACTTGACCTGTGTATAGATGTTCAACTTGACCTGTGTATAGATGTTCAACTTGACCTGTGTATAGATGTTCAACTTGACCTGTGTATTGATGTTCAACTTGACCTGTGTATTGATGTTCATCTTGACATGTGTAGTGATGTCACTTTTTGAGAACCCAAACTTCCCTGAATCCTACTCATTAGAATGTTGAGATCCCCTGCTAATTTATCTGGAGGCAGATTTTTCCATCTTGAAATTGGACCCCAAATATTTATTAGAAATTGTTTATACTTCAATAAGAATGAGTGGACAAGTCTAGTGTTATGAGTGTAGCAAGCATAGCTAAGAGCCATAATAAGAGCAGTAACTTTTAAATAACTAAATTTATCAAGTCTTGTTTAAGTAGATTGGAAGGCTGGTTAGCTCATTTAATGCCAATGTCATCCCAATCCTGGTCAATTTCATTTTCAACTTTTCTTTCGCATACATAAAAACTGCATGATGTAATGTTGAAATTGACTGCTTTTAAAAGCTTTTTTTTTCCTATCATATATTTTTGTTTCCTCTTGTGTGTAAAAAAAATTTGTTTGTGATTCGCTTTTGAGACTTTTTAAGTTTATTTGTGTAAAATCCAGGTCATCAAACATGAGGAGTACAAGAGTAGGAAAGACTTTGATGCAGCCGTGCATGAGCAGCTGGTGTTGCATGGCATTGACATTGTTTGCCTGGCTGGCTTCATGAGAATTTTAACAGGTCAGTCTTTTATCTTAATTTGGCCGTGAAAGAAGTGTGCTGTGGCTCACCTAGTAGGATCAGCACTAATTGGGATTCTTATGAAGTGGGTTACTTGAAAGCATGTTTTTTTCAATTATCTTTGGTAGAAGTGGAGTTCAGCCATTGCTGCCGCCATTGTTTGAAAAGTTATACCCAGTCTTCAATAAACTTGTTATACTATTTTTGGGTCATTAATCAATAGGATTAAGTTGCAATTTAAAAAATGGACAAGTAACGAGTGAAAAAGTTTTTTGCTACAAGCCTTCATCAGTTAAAACAAAATATTTATGAATTTAAACTTTTCATAATGTATAGCCAACTACTGAATATGAAGGAAAAAATGAGTGCATAGCATCAGGAAGCCATGTAAAATTGTGGACTTGGTTTATTCTGTGTGCAGTCACTGTCCAAAATTTATGGGGGAACAAATTCTTGAAATATTTTAAGTTTTGTGTTTCTTCTCACAGACAGAACTTTATGAATTTGTCCTATACACATTGGAACTGTGCTACTTATCATCAAGCATTCATCCAAATTACATAAAAACAGAGTACAGATGTCTGTGGTGAATGCATGAATTGTACCTCACATCCCTTATGTAATGGAGAGTATACTTTAATCAGAACAGTGGAGACATGGCCTGGTCAGACTCACAATTCAGCCTATTGCTAAAGATAAGAAAATACTGCATGATGTTTTTGTTTTGGGTCAAAGTTTCGGCTATTCACAAAGTTTTGTTTTTAACAATTTTTGTGTTCTTTTCTCCAGGAGAGTTTGTTGACAAGTGGACAGGACGCATGTTGAACATCCACCCATCTCTGCTGCCTTCCTTTAAAGGGGCTCACGCTCAGAAACTGGCCATCGAGGCTGGTGTACGGATATCAGGATGTAGTATACATTTTGTCTCTGTGAGTCATCCCTATTGTCATGTGACACATTTGGCTTCATTAAGTTATCCTTTTTGTCAGGTTTCGATTACTCTCAGTCATGTCTTCAGCCACATACATTTCTTTGAAGCAGTGAACCCATACCCCCCCAGCTGAGCACCAAAAAATAGGTTGCTGGCGGGCCTAAATTTGTTCAGTGGCCTGCTTTAAATTATTCATGTTTGTACACAATCTGTTTTATGGCAAGTACTTAATAATAATTTGAACTTTTTTTAAGAACTATTTTGTCTTAAAACTAATTAATTTTATTCTGATCAAAATGGTGGGGGGGGGGGGGGGGGGGGGGGGGGTGGGGGTTGTTGTTGTTGCTTATTTCCTGCAAGTAGAACAAGAACTGGTTATGAAACTAATTCTTTTAATCTATTATTTTTTTTGCCTAAAATGTTGTGTTTTTTGTTGTTCAGGAAGAGGTTGATGGAGGTGCCCTCATAGCACAGGAGAGTGTCCCTGTCTACCCAGGCGATACCGAGGCCACACTTGCTGAGCGCATCAAGACAGTGGAGCACATCGCCTACCCAAAGGCTCTGGAGCTGCTGGCCAGTGAGAGGATTCAACTGGGGACTGATGGGAAAATTGTCTGGAATTGGTAGTTGTGAGTGCTGGTGGGTGGAAACATAATGGGTGGGGGGTAAGTGGGGTGGTGATCGTTCCAATTTAATGTATGTATTTTATTTATGTGTGTTGAAAATGAAATAAAATAAATCTCCATTTGCAATTCATTTTATTGCAATGATTATATTAGCTTTGTTCAAGAATCTGTGAGGTCAAACTTGCGACTGGTGATGTTAGACAGTCAGGCAAGGTTTTATTGACGTCCATATTTTACCGTCGGCTTTCTAATGTTAGAGTAATATTATTTTGAGACCAATTAGTTGTAGATATACACATGGGATGATAGTGAAACTGCTGTTTTTTAAACTTATACATAAGTTCAGATTTGTAGAAAAAAAAAAAATTGTAATTGTAAAGTAAAAAGCTCAGTTTTTTTTTTTTTGCTAGGTTGCTGTCAATCCAGTATTGTTATGTAGTAACTGATGGTAGGAAACTCTAGGGTTGCCAGGTTTTTTTTTTGGTGCTTTTTTTCATGAAAAAATTGGATATTTGTGTTAATTTGTTTAGTATTTATTTTATGAAATTAGCAAAAAGAGCTCACTTTGTTAGCAATTAAAAAAAACTTAGTCTAAAAATATAAATTTACCTGGTAACTCTAAATGTAACCGTGCAAATGTCATGCTTTTAAAAAATTATTGTTGATAAGAAAATCTTTTTGTGGATTCAACAGCTGCCCAGTGGCCGATTGTGTTAAAATTTGGCATTTGTGTTAACATTTAGCATTTTATTCTTCACATTGGATGTGATACAGCCCAACAATATGACTATATCATACAGTTGAATTGTAGTTCAATAAAGTACATTGATAAAATGTTGACCCCCCTTTTTCATTGCATCACTTTCATACTTAACTCCTGATCTCAATGGGAAATAATTAAGAGGATTTAAAAAAAAGAATTAATTAAATAATTTCTTCAGAAAATTTATAACAAAACTCAATTTACAATTTGGTAGTGAGACTGAACAGATCTCACAAGCCAAAATGTACTTGATGATACATTGCTTTTTTTTAAATTTATTTATTTCTTTTTTTTTTTAATTGTTTGCTTATGTTAATGGTAAAAAAAAATATATATGTTTCATAATTAAATGTATGTTAGTTTAACCAATGCATTTATCATCATGCCGTTAAAAATATTTAACAAAGAAACAACTCATTTCTTTGCAAACTCTTCTAATTAACATTTGAAAAATATTACTCTTTTGCTTTAAATGGATTTTTCTTCTGTCTCTTAAACAAAAAAATAGTAATTTTCCTAACTTTTATAATACCTTTGTGTAAGGTGAAATAGAAGCATTCCTAAACAAACATGCATAAGTGGTGGAGTACATCACTCAGTGAAGGATATTTACAAATGGCGACCACATCAAGTTGTAGCATGGCTAGACATTCTGTTATCATTATCATCTACACAAAGTGGTTCCCATCCTGTGCTCTGTGGAGCTTTAAAGGCGGGCTTTTCAAAGTTAACAAAGCAAGTAATTGTTGTGTTTTAATACTCTCTTGCACTGCTCAACACTATAACAATACACTTCATGAATTCATTGGTTCATTGACTTCATAAATTCATTGATTCATTGACTTCATAAATTCATTGACTTCACAATTTCATTGGTTCTTTGACTTCAAATGTTTTTGTTTAGTTATCACAATGGCTTCCAACATTTCAGAAACTATTTTTAAAATACTTAACTACAATGCTTTAAGACAACATACAAATGTAAAGATAAATGTGTCATTGAGAAGTAGCTGATGACAAAGGAAAATATTATTATTTGAGATGGATTATATTTAACCTACGATGAATGATGTTACATTTTGCAGGCATAGTACCCCCTAAAAACAGTGCATCATGTATGCTCTGCGTTATAATTTTTTTTTTTTTTCATTTTTCAAGTTTGACTTACATGGTAAACACCAATACATTAATAGGAATGCCTGCAATATATTACAGTTTTGATAGTAATGGAATGTCTGTATTATGTGAAGATAATTGATTAATAATATAAGGATGCCTGCAATATATTACAGTATTAACAGTATTGTAGTGCCTGTAATAAGTATTGACAGTATTGTAGTGCCTGTAATATATTACAGTATTGATAGTATTTTAGTGCCTGTAATATATTACAGTATTGACATTATTGTAGTGCCTGTAATATATTACAGTATTGATAGTGTTTTAGTGCCTGTAATGTATTACCAAATTGATAGTAATGGAATGTCTGTAATATGTTAATTAAGACAATTGATAGATAATATAGGAATGCCTGAAATATATTACAGTATCAATTGTATTGGCGTGGCTGAAATATGTGAAGACAATTATTAATATTAGAGTGCCTATTACTATTAATAGTGTAGGTGTGTCTGAAATATGTAATAAAATATATATAAAAAAAGTTGTTATATTACTTACATTGTGAATTATTTTTTATGATATTACTGCCTCACCAAAATGTACAGTGCATCATCATGGATGTTGTTACCATTATTTGAAACACTTTCTTTGCACAATTGATGTTCATGTATCGTAATCAGGGATCTTAGTTTGTAACTTACATGATAAATCTATGTGTTCACACATTTCAACATCTTTGTCAGAGCTTTTAATATTCAGAGAATGGAAATATATGGAATAAAGTTTGAATTCTACAGTAAACTGACTCCAACTCAGCCTTGTTAATTTTTTAACTGAAGCAATCATCTGTAATGTGTTATAATGAAGCAATCATCTGTAATCTGTTTGTTATGATGAAGCAGTCATCTATTATCTGTTTGTTATGATGAAGTAATTATCTGTAATCTGTTTGTTACGATGAAGCATCATCTGTTTGTTAGGATGAAGCATACGGGGTGCACTCTTATGAAGCTAATGCTCAATCTTTGAGGGAAATTGAAGATGATAAAAAATCTCATGTAAGAATCATTTGAAGACTTTTTTCTTTAAATATATTTTAGGACATCAGAGTACCGTGAACATTCTAAAATAGCATGGACACAAGCGCTGTAAAAGTACTCAATCATCATCTGTAATCTGTTATGAGGAAGCAATCAGTTAACTTTACACAGAGGTCAGCCACTCATTGTTTTATAACTTAACATAGTGGCCAGTCACTCATTGTTTTTATACAGTCGAGCAGGAGCAGGGCTGCTGTACAAAATTGAAGATACCAGTATTGACAACCTCTGCATTTTCCTCACATTGTATTTCCAAATATCATCATTTCTGATTTTACACATTAATTAACATCTAGGCTTGAATGGGACAATTAAATTCTCTGATATAAGATTTAATCAAATTCTATTTTGCTGCTCACTGAATTCATTTATTTGTAACTCTCCTGGCTAGTTAAATGCAGATATGTGTATATATACATTAATATACATATACTTATATAGGGCTCGCCTGTTATTAAATGGCAATTTAAGAAATTAACAAAACGAAATTGGAACAGGTAGACGAGAGAGGAAAGATATAATAAATAATTTGTTGAGATGTATTCAAAAATCAGAAGTTGGCCGAAAATGTCGCCACCCCCCCCCCTCACTCCACATACAAATAAAAGCTCCCCCATGCCCCTTGCCGGACCTCCTCATGCTCCCAGCTTTCCCCACGCCACTGGTGACACTCATGCAAAGCCTTTTAGCCAGGACAGCCTTCACAACATTGGAAGGCCGGGGTAACGGGAAGGAGCCGGGGTCCCCTAATGGTTCCAGGACTGTCTTAACAACATTGGAGGGCCTGGCACAGCAAAGCACCGGGGGCCCCTAATGGTCCCAAGACTGCCTTAACAACATTGGAGGTCCTGGGCACAGCAAAGCACCGGGGGCCCTTAATGATCCCAAGACTGCCTTAACAACATTGGAGGTCCTGGGCACAGCAAAGCACCGGGCCCCCTAATGGTCCCAAGACTGCCTTAACAACATTGGAGGGCCTGGGCACAGCAAAGCACCGGGGGCCCCTAATAGTCCCAGGACTGCCTTAACAACATTGGAGGGCCTGGGCACAGCAAAGCACCAGGGGCCCCTAAAGGTTCTAGGATTGTCTTAACAACATTGGAGGGCCTGGGCACAGCAAAGCACTGGGGGCCCCTAATGGTCCCAAGACTGCCTTAACAACATTGGAGGGCCTGGGCACAGCAAAGCACCGGGCCCCCCTAATGGTCCCAAGACTGCCTTAACAACACTGGAGGTCCTGGGCACAGCAAAGCACCTAACATTGGAGGGCCTGGGCACAGCAAAGCACTGGGGGCCCCTAATGGTCCCAAGACTGCCTTAACAACATTGGAGGTCCTGGGCACAGTAAAGCACCGGGCCTCCCTAATGGTCCCAAGACTGCCTTAACAACATTGGAGGTCCTGGGCACAGCAAAGCACCGGGGGCCCCTAATGGTCCCAAGACTTCCTTAACAACATTGGAGGTCCTGGGCACAGCAAAGCACCCAGGCCCCCTAATGGTTCCAGGACTGTCTTAACAACATTGGAGGGCCTGGGCACAGCAAAGCACCCAGGCCCCCTAATGGTTCCAGGACTGTCTTAACAACATTGTAGGGCCTGGGCACAGCAAAGCACCCAGGCCCCCTAATGGTTCCAGGACTGTCTTAACAACATTGGAGGGCCTGGGCTTAATTAATTTAGTTTTTTTTTTTCATTCTGCACCCTTAAAGCTAATTATATTGCCTAAAGGTCGTTCAATATGCATCAAATATATGGGCAGCATGATGCCAAGAGAAGTGAGAGGCCCTGGTCAACTCCACAGTGTGTCCTGCCTTAAGCTGACCCCCTCCCCCCCACCCCCATAAAACAACAACTTGCTTTAGTTATGTTGTTATTCTTTGTCGGTACAGCCTTCCCACCCCTCACCAGTTACTAAACCTGTGCAACCAGGAACCGATTGGCAACCTGCGGCTCCGATGGCGCAATTTGAATTTTTTGTTTTAATGTGTTTCTGTTAATTTAATATTTGTAGGCTACTCCAGCATGTGTCATATGCTAGTGACATCCTCATTCACTCCAGTGTTTCTTTCACTTTTCGGGGGGGTTTTTTTTTCCTTTTGGGGGGGGGGGGGGGGGCAGTGCCAGTGCAAAGAGGCGTAGCTAAGGTGGGCATATGGGACATATGTCCCCGGGCGCCAAACTAGCCGGGGAAGCTGATGGGCTATCCGGCTATAGTGTTAACGGATGAAAATAATGGGTTCCAGAGTTTAGCGGGGAAGGGGGAAGTAAAAATGAATTGTGTCCCCTGGCACAAAAGGTTCACGCCGGTGACGTAGAAAGGGGAAGGCGGCCAATATTTGGTCTTCCCGTGTTTCATTTTTTCTTTAGATTGAGCGGCGGGATTTTTGGACAACTGCAGCGTCTCTATCGAGGAAGGTGGCGCGGCAAACTAGTTAACCCACCTAGGGTGGCGCTAAAACCAGGCAAGCCGCTGGGCAGTGTATATATCAGCACCAAAATTGGTTGTCAGGGCAAGCAATACTGCAGTGGCGTAGTTAGGGGAGGGGGTCCAAATTCGAAAGTCCCCCTGGGCCCCTACTTGAGGGGGGCCCCAAAGGCGTGTCCGATTTTTTTTACATTAAATAATGTCAAATGTCAAAATGCAGGGGCCCCTAAAGAGGCCAAGCCCCCCGGGCCTCCAAATCCCCCCCCCCCAAAATCCCTAACTACGCCACAGCAACACTGCCATTTTTATCGGGAAGTATGGCGGAAATCTAGCATCTCGGTGGCTTTTCCTAACAAGAAATTTGTCATTATTTAAAAATCAGTAGGTGCATTTGGGGCCGTCCAGAAAGTACGTCACGCTATTTTTGACCATTTTACCCCCCCCCCC
>CAXITT010000014.1:2190864-2203176 GCA_964033795.1 Lymnaea stagnalis | reverse complement strand
TAGACAAAAAAAAAAAAAAAAAAATAAAATAAAAATAAAATTTTAAAAAAATTAAGTGTGGACCTCACACATGGGCCGGCCCCCCCCCCCCCCCATGTCACAAACTGTCACACTTTTACCCCCCCTCCCCCCCTCTGGAGCGTGACGTACTTTGTGGACGGCCCCTTTTGGAGTATACATGATATACCCCAAAAGACTACTCTGGTTGTGCTGCGCCCAAGATAATCATTGGAAACAAGAATAGACTTAACCCCGTTAAGTCACACTGATCAACGTCAAGGAAGGAAGTAGCAGAAATTGAGGAATCAGAAGAGTCGTGAGCAAAAGCGAGGGCAGGGGTCCCCTTAATTTAAAAATAATAAATTCAAAATGCATTGTGGTGCCAATTCAATGTGTCTTTCGGTCAAAGTGTGACGGGGCATTTCAGACATTCATTTATTTACTATCAGATGTCTCGTGGAGAAATGCTAAGAATACAACATCAACATACATCAAATATATGTGGGCTTCAAATCAACTTATGATAGCATAGACAGGAAATACCTGTACGATGCTCTCCTGGAACTTGGAGTCCCTAACAAACTTATCCGACCAATACACATGACGATGGATAACTCCAAAAGTAGAATCAAAGTACAGAGAGAGTACTCGAGGGAGTTCCCAATTAATCAGGGCCTCAGACTAGGAAATCCATGTATCCTTTTCAATATCCCGTTAGAGACATACGTGTGAGCACCAGAGAGGTAGTACAGAACAACCATTAGGAACTTTATAAAGCCAGCCACTGCCATACCTGGCATACACAGACGATATAGCGCTACTTGGTAGAAACAGCAATGATGTAATTAAAGCTTTCAGGGAACTTGAAGATGTCACGGTCAAAGCTGCGCTGGTCTTGATGTAAATAAAGCGAAGGCAATGTCGGAAAATACGCCCACTGTTGACAACATCACTATATATGAACAACCACATATTTGAGAGAGTAGCTACTTTCAAATATCTAGGGGTGACTATAAATACGCAAAAGGAAATACAATCGGAGGTGAAAGAAAGGAAAACAGCATGCAACCGTTCTTATTTCAACGTAGAAAAGCTCTAACGAAGCAAAAACCTCTCTAGGGGAACAAGAGGCAATATGCACCGTTATCATAAGACCAGTAGTAATTGTCCCAACAATGAAAAAAAAAGGGGCAGACAGCCCTGGACAGGACATATTGAAAGGATGCCGGATTCTGGAGCAGCAAAAACGATATACATGCAAAAACCTGTGGCCAGCCGGATCACCGGTCGACCAAGACTGTGATGGATTGACGATGTAGAGAGGGATTTACAAAGGTAAATTTACAAAGGGGTTCGTGCATGGAGGCGGGAAGTGATGGATCGATCCGAATGGAAGAATGTGGTGGAGCAGGCCAGGGCCCTACATGGGATTAAGCGCCATTGATGAAGACATTTCAGACTTTTGGGTGGGAAGCGCTAGAAATAGACATAATAATAGGACATCACTAACTCTTCCACCAGCCAAATATTAACTAAATTCATTCCAGGTTGGAGCCTAAGGCTATGCTTTTTTTTTTGTCGAAAGATACTTCCTAGCGTAGACACGCCCTCCCTAGCGTAGGCACGCCCTCCCTAGCTTAGACTCGCCCTTTAAAACTTTATGGGCCCCGGAAAATTTTTGATTATGCAAAATGCAAGAATGTATTTTTGTACATAGTTAAATTAGTTTTTAACTGGAGAGCAACGAAAGAGATGCTAGTTAAGTTTTTGGGTGTCACTTGACCTCGGAGCCATCGTGTGAGGTCTGCAACCCGTATAGCTGCATGGGGCCTCGCATATTTTAGGGGCTGAAAGTTGTGCTGTAATTACTTTAAATTATCAACTTTTACTGGTAGGTAGGGAACGGGAAGGACAAAACCAAAAAGTAGCAGGGGTGCCACAAAAGGACAAGCGACGTCTCTGCTTGACCAAGTATGTTATACAAATATATATATTTATTTTATTGAAGAGTTATGTGTTTTTTAAAGTTTTTATTAAAAAATATTTTGGGGTAAAATATATAAAAATAATGGATTTACTATAAAATATATATTTTTTTAATTTTAAAAAGAACTCCTTCCAAAAAAGGTATCCATCACAAAAGAAAAGAAATGCTAAAAAAGTTTTACATTTTGAACGAAAAAGAAAACCACAAAACTTGCGTTTATTTGTAAATATTTCCAAATTTTACCAAAGTCAACAAAGAAAAAATAGTTTCTCTGTAGAAAGGGCGATACATTTTTATGGTATTTCAAAATTGGTATTTATTCATAAATCGTATGTAACCGACAAAATAGTTAAGAAGACATAAGTTGTTTACAAAAGACATCATATTATTAATGTGTGATTTTTTGGTGAAGGAAATCGTATAAAAATAAAGTTAAGAGTCTCAATATTCAGTTGATTGAAATGTTAATTTAGATTTCAAGCTACTATAATTTGCTTCAAATCAATTACAACTTGCCTCTTCGATATTATACTTTAAAACATTTTTTTTTTTACCAATTCCATATAATTTATTTTTAACTACTACAAAAAAATGGCATTTATAAGATAATAGAAAAACTAGATCTACATTTTAAACAAGAAATACGTTGTTTAAATATGTATATTCTTTCTAGTGGATTATCATCTAAAAATGATTGTTTTTTAAAACAAATAGTTCAAAAAGCTGGGGAAGATTGTTTAGTATTCTCAAATCGAACAGAGAAAAGTCGTTGGGGATTTAATAAATAAAGGTTAAACTAAGTATTTTAAAAAAAAATCATTTTTCTCTGTTGTTCCCGAAACTGTGTTACAAAATTAGAAACGCAGTCGATTTAATAATAATAAAGGAATTGTCCACTATTTGTATGCAACCGGTAAGTGTTTCTAATTTCATGTTTTAATGAATCGGTTTTTTTTTTTTTTTTTTTTTTTTTTTTTTTTTTTTTTTAATTTTCATTTTAACTAACTCAATATACATGGATGGAATCTACTACATTAAAATGTAAGATAAAAACAATTAAAAAAAAAAAAAAGCATGATGCTATTATAAATTTTATAATTAACACACATTTCTACTTTAACCGTCATGGTTTTATGATGAAATATAATTTGAAAGCATAGTGCACATGTTAATTACTTAGCAATAATTATTTTCAATTTATAGACAATTATATCCATGTGAATGTATTTAAATACAGTGTTATTAAAGTCTTTCAACTTGTGCAGCTGCAAAATATAAATAAATACAAATACCGATAAATGCGAATAATAAAAGTACACATTTGGCTTATGATCAGGAGCGGCCAATTTTCAAAACAATACGATATTTATAATTGAATTCTGTAAGCCTGTACTGTATGTAACAAGATTAACCTGAATGATATGGACCATCAATATATATCGAACAAAGCGATATTTTATTGGTTCCATTAATTGTAATCGACGAATTGCACACATTTCTATTACTTTTAAAAATTTTATTAAAATAAAAAAAAAAAAAAAAAAATAAGAAAATATTTTTTCTTACACCTTTTCCTCCGTGGGGGAGGGGGCACTTGACTGCCCCTCCCCCCCCCCCCCCCCCCAGGTATGCCTGAAAGAAACCCCGATTCACTCTCCCAATCTGTCCCTGCCAGTGGGGAACAGTTGGCCTACTAAGACCAAACTAAAAAAAAAGGCACCCTAAAAATATTTTCGTAGCAGGTATTCTGAGGTATTATTATGTTAGTCTGAGTATGTGATTTTGGAAAAGGAGGGGGGCAGGTAGTTGAATTCAAGTAGTTAAAAATTACGTTAATTTTTATGTATCTCTTAGAGTATTACTTATTAATATTAAGCCGAATATTAAAATTGTTAATTATTTTATCACCGATATGCCGTTGATACCGCTTCACATTTTGACCTTTGACCTACTTTTTGGATTTCTGTTATGAAATGTCTCAACTTGACTGAAATGACGTTGAGCCCTGTGGAGATAAATTATGTATGTGTCTGGCCCCCTGTCACCTAAGCGAGCGGCATGAATTATTTATCCAGGAAATAACTTTCTTCTCAGCCTTCTAAAATGAACAAGTTAAGGATTCCGCTTCACAGCTCACAGTCACAGCTGCTCTCCAGTAACTCTCTAGTTACAAAAGCAAGGTAAACTATGATGATTATTAAATTATATTATATTATTCGACTGCGTATAACCACTTCGTTATTATGATGTAATGTCATGTCGTGACAAGTTACATTTACATATTGTGACACTGAGATACAGTTTTATGTATACTTAATTAATAATAAAAAAATAAGCTATAACATTAATGTATGTTATAGTCTTGGTAAGTTTATTAAATCAAGTATGTAATTTATAATTGTTAAGTAGATAATAAATCAGACTAAGACTAAGACTGTCTGGGCCTAGCTAGGCTAGACTACTATTATTATTATTAATTAAATACTATGACATAATATGCTGCAAGACCATACAGATGAATATCAGATAGAACTTCAATGGCAAAACATAAAGATGTCTCTTGTAACATCCATGTGAAAACTTTTGAAGAAAAAAACACAAAGATTGGCTATCAGGCTATCACTCAATACTTGGGATACAAAAAAAAAAAAAAGGAAGAAATGAAGTGAGCAGTTAAAAACAGGACCAGGGCAGAAAAAACAAAAGAAAAAGAGAAATAAAAAGAAGCAAAACAAAAGGCAAAAGAAAAGCCTCAAAAATGAAAAAAGATAAAACTATTGAAAAAAAAAACACAAAGATTGGCTATCAGGCTATCACTCAAAACTTGGGATACAAAAAAAAAAAAAAGGTAGAAATGAAGTGTGCAGTTAAAAACAGGACCAGGGCAGAGAAAACAAAAGAACAAGAGAAATATAAAGAAGCAAATCCAAAGGCTAAAGAATAGCCTCAAAAATGATAAAAGACCATAGATGGTCATGGGTCAACAACAGAAGAAGCTATGACAACAAGAAAGCTCCCAAGAAGATAGATAAAGACAGAAAGACTGGTTAAAGTCAAGTGCCTTTAAAGTAGAAACAGATTAATAACGGGACAAAAAGAAACAAAAAAAAAAGATGGGTGGAATACTTTAAGTAATTACTAAACAAACCTCCACCCACAGACACACTAGATATACAACCATTGATTGAAGACTTAAAAATAGAAGACAGTGCCCCAAATAATAAAGATTAACATACAGAATACAGTTCCCCAAATAAGGAAGAAATAGCCCTAGCTATCAAATAGCTCAAAATAGGGAAAGCACCAGGACCAGATAACATCACAACAGAGATGATGAGAGGAGGTATAGATTCAAAAGTCAACATGCTGCACCCTCTGTTGAAAAGATATGGGAAGAAGAGAGATTTCCAAAAAATTGGAAAGAAGGATAAGTTGTCAAGATATCAAAGATAGGGGAGCTAAGCAACTGTGCAAACTACATATTAATTACACTGCAGTCTGTACCAGGAAAGGTCTTTAACTAAATTATTTTGAATAGAATGAAGGACGAGGTCAACACCCAGCTCTTAGATCAACGGGCTGGATTCCGCTGAAACAGATCATGCACAGATAAAATTACAACTCTACGAATCATTGTAGAGCAGTCAATGGAATGGAACTCCTACTATGCCTAAATTTTATCTGCCACGAAAAGGCTCTTGTTAGCTTAAACCGACAAACCTTGTGGAAACTTTCCGACAGTATGGGGTCCCAGGCAAACTAGTCAGGATCATTCAGAGTTCTTATGAAGAAAGGACATGCAAGGTGGTACATGAAGGTAGACTCACAGATGCCTTTAAAGTAGAAACAGGACTCAGACAAGAATATCTCTTCTCCCCCTTCCTTTTCTTCCTTGCCATTGATTGGAAAATGAACAAATCCACAGACAAAAAAAGGAACCAGGGACAGTGGACACCCTGGGAACAACTGAATGACCGAAACTTTGCAGATGACATTACACTTCTGTCCCACAACCACCAACAAATGCAGACTAAAGATCTAGCCATCATTTCAGCACAGCTCGGACTCAATATAAATAAAAGCAATACAAAGATCATGAAGGTAAACTTAGCCAACCAAAATGATTTCTCTCTGACAAGAAATGCACTGCAAGAAGTGGGGCACCATTGACATAAATGGTGGATTCAAAGCTGATGTCAGGGCTGAATTGGAAAGGTTTGGTCAACATTGTGCTACTACTACAGTGGAGCCGAAACTTGGATAACATCAGCAAGCATTATGCAGAAAATACAGACCTTCATAATCACTTTCCTTAGAAACCAAACACCATCACCAAGAAAGACTTACTGGAAAGGACATACCAGAAGCCTGTTGCTGAAGACATTATAAGGAAGAGATAGAGGTGGATAGGACACACTAATCCGAAATGTCCAGATAAAAATCACCAGACAATCTCTAACATGGAATCCACAGGGAAAAGGAAATGTCTAAGAATAAATTGGAGATGCGAGCTAGAGGCATACACACAAAGTATGGAATACACCTGGAAGCAACTGGAAGAATGGTCAGCAGCTAAAAAGTGGTGAAAATTTCTGGCTTGGTGAGAACTGGCAAAGGCATTGAAAGTCTATTGGATACATAATTGGAAACTGACTCTTTCAGGCAGTGGGTTGGACAGAACTGGTCTAGGTGAAGAGTCAGATACCTCGGGTCTTTGAAAAAATAAAGGAATAAACAGGCTGGATTCTGGCCAGGACAAAGTAGCTTGTAAAAGCTTATAAGTCTGACTTACTAGGCTATAACGTCATATTTTGCTAATAGCTTTAATTTAACAAAAAAAGAATGCAGATCCTTTTAAAAATATTTTATGGCCACTTAAACAGTTGTCACATCTTGTTTGTTCTGGCTTTGATGTTCAGGATATTCAGGGCTGTTCGAGGAATGTCATCCCAGAATCAATCCCAACAGGAAGGCTGCCAACAGCCTCCATATTTTCAATTGGACAGGACAGCGTCCATGGAAACTCCTCTGAACCTTCAAGTTCAAGGTGGGCAGTGTTTTGCAGCTTTATCTTTTTTACACAAAATATTTGCCATTAACGAAAAAATAAATCCATAATGTTCAAAGGGAAATTTGTTTTTAAAGCTTAACTTTTGATTTATCATCACAAGAGTCTCAGTCCCATTGTTGCTTAAATTCTGATTCATCATAACAAGATGCTCAGTCCTTTTGTTGCGTAACTTCTGATTTATCATCACAAGATGCTCAATCCCATTGCTTTCAAAATGATAAGATTGTAACTTTATTGGATCAGTTGAACACTGCCCAGGTTAGCTTTATGACCAAGAGGAGCTGATTGGTATTGTCTTTCAAAGAGTGTTGATGAGGTTGGGGCTCTGGATGTGTGCATACTCTCCCTCATATCTCTGTCACACCTTCCTGTTTCCATGGGTATAACCCACCTTGAATATCATGTGATATTTTATTATGTCTGTGTGTTACACTGCTTTTCCTATATGTTACAGTGCTTCTTCTTCTTCTATATCTTAAGGGCCCACGATCAATTTATTGATCATTTTGGCTCCTATGCACGTAGAGGGGATTTGCAATGTTTCTGTGGCTGGTGTTGATGATGATATTTCACTGATTACAAGTGCCACTTTGTGAGGGAATCATGCACTGGGGGTTTGAAGGCTTGAGGCAATAGACACCAATGTGTCTAGTGTTGTCGCCTCAACTGTTCCTTTTGAAAGCTTGTTCTAGTCCCTGATTGTCTTTGGCAGGAATGAGCAGTTCCTATACTGGCTTCTTGCTGGAATGAGCCTGAATTCCTATGCGTTACAGTGCTATTCCTATGCGTTACAGTGCTAAAGCTTGAGTATTATTATCACTAACATATGATAAATGTTTTTAAACGTGAAGAGTCAAGGCTACTCTAAATCTATTCCCTAAACAAGCATGGTTCCTTATCCAAATTTGTATTTTAGTTGGCCTTACAATGTCTCCACTTGCCATACCGACTGTTAGCATATACGTGGTCTACACTCATGGTATTCTATACTCATGGTGCTCTATACTAATGGTGTTTTATGCTTATGTTGTTCTATACTCATGGTGTTATATTCTTATGGTTTTTTATACTCATGGTGTTCTGTACTCATGGTGTTCTACACTCATGATGCGCTGAGTGGTCTAAACTGATCCGTATAAGTTCATGGTCAGGAGTTCAATCCCCACCTAAGCCAAGTAAATAAAAAAACTTCACCATCACCCTGCGTAGATCAGAATCGTTAACCTTGGATGGCAACTCGTTTAAGAGAAGGAAACTCTGAATTCAAACCCACAGATGGTGTCCCATAGGCGACTAACATTGAAAAGATGAATCATTCCAACAACTCCTTGATGCCACTGATGCCATCACTGAGAGTGCTGTAAGCGTGCTAAAATAGCATGTATACAAGTATTCAATCAATCAATCAATGGTGCTCTATACTTAAGGTGTTCTACACTGTTAGTCTTTCAAAGCCGAATTGAAAACAATCTATTTCGCAAACACCTGCTGGAGTGATGTTGTCTACCATCTTTTCCACCTAGCTATTATCTCCTGGATGTATAGTGGCCTGTGTTGTTTATGGTTGCAAGGGATGAAAGACTTAGAATGGGTATTCTCGTATGTAGTTTCTGTAATGTTGTGTTTTGTATTTCAGTGTGGTAAAATATAGATTTTTTTCATTTCTTTTTTAATATGGTTGACTTTGTACAGCCCTTTGAGCCTTTGGGGGTGAAGTGTGATTTTCAAATAAGCTTTATTATTATTATTATTATTTCTATACTTACAGTGTTCTACACTCCAGATTTTCTATACTTAACCCATTAACTGTGGCATGCATCATTCTGTGGTGTGGAGCTTATTAGAGTGTTTTGAGTGCCATTGGAAATTGCATTAAATGGCATAGAAATATTGCTACAAGACCCCTATAAGTATATATTTTTAGAAAGGTAAATGGATGGGGATAAAGTTGGCCATATTGTCCACCGCGTTCTCAGGAGTTCTCAAGAAAAAAAAATCGATAAAATTTCTTGCTTTCAAGTGGTCATGACATCATTAATTTTTATAGATACACTTAAAACACAAATCTAAATGTTGCAGCCAATTCATTTATCTTTCAGAAAATGTATAGTTTGCTAACGTTTTGATTGCAATTAAACCTCTGAAAGCAATTTTAGTAATTTTAGGTCATTTATATAAGAAACTAGGACCACTGCTAAAACCAAGTACAAAATACAAAATCTCAGGCAAAATAGTTATTATTGTCTCGTAAACATTTAAAAAGGAACTGTGGATCTGATTTGGGTTGTTTAACTATAAAATTTATTAGTTCTGAACTATAATCTGTAGCTTCTGTGACTAAAATTCAGTCAGTCCTTGACCAACCTCAGGGCCTGTCTCGAAGTCTAACAGTAGCCTCAGTAGGCCTACTTTAGTATCACTAAGACTAGAAAAAAATTCACGAGAAGAATAATCTCAACTGATATCGTCATGGGGAATGTTAAAATCATCATCAGTTTCACTTAAAACATCTCCTAAAAAGCTTTCAAACATATTTCCATTAGTTCTTGCACTGAGGGCCCAGCCACGGCTTCAACCATTTTAGCTTTAAAAAAAGCAGAGATATAAAACTCCGATTAAAAAGTATTTATTTTCAAGTTATCACGAAACAGCTTGAACCGGAAGATGATTTAATTATTAATAAAAGGAAGTGGCTATAATTCCGGTGAAATATTGGATTGGAAGTGGCTATCAGACCATGTTTTTTATCGGCCGATTATTCGGCCGCCACAGAAAAGAACGAGAATGTCGGCTAATTTTTTCGACCGACCACAGTTCGTGGGTTAAGGTGTTCTACACTCATGGTGTTTATACTTAATATGTTCTACACTCATGGTGTTCTACACTCATGGTGCTCTATACTTATGGTGTTCTACACTCATGGTGTTCTATACTTAATATGTTCTACACTCATTGTGTTCTATACTTAATATGTTCTATACTTAATATGTTCTACACTCATGATGTTCTATACTTAATATGTTCTACACTCATGGTGTTCTATACTTAATATGTTCTACACTCATGGTGTTCTATACTTAATATGTTCTACACTCATTGTGTTCTATACTTAATATGTTCTACACTCATGGTGTTCTATACTTAATATGTTCTACACTCATGATGTTCTATACTTAATATGTTCTACACTCATGGTGTTCTATACTTAATATGTTCTACACTCAATATGTTCTACACTCATGGTGTTCTATACTTAATATGTTCTACACTCATTGTGTTCTATACTTAATATGTTCTACACTCATGGTGTTCTATGTTTATGGTGTTCTACACTCATGGTGCTCTATACTTATGGTGTTCTACACTCATGGTGTTCTATACTTAATATGTTCTACACTCATGGTGTTCTCTACTTAAAATGGTCTATACTCATGGTGTTCTATACTTAATATGTTCTACACTCATGGTGTTCTATACTTAATTATGTTCTACACTCATGGTGTTCTATACTTAATATGTTCTACACTCATGGGACTCTATACTTATGGTGTTCTACACTCATGGTGTTCTATACTTAATATGTTCTACACTCATGGTGTTCTATACTTAATATGTTCTACACTCATGGTGTTCTATATTTAATTATGTTCTACACTCATGATGTTCTATACTTAATATGTTCTACACTCATGGTGTTCTATACTTGATATGTTCTACACTCATGGTTTTCTTTTCTGTACACTTGTGGTGTCCTTGCCAAATTTTTTTTGGTGCAGTATGAGTAAGTTACCAAGAAGTTTTCAACTGTTAACTGTCGATACATTTTCCTTTTCATTCCCAAGTGGCTGGAGGGATCCCAGTACTGTTCTCACCTGCTAACTATTAATACATTTTCCCTTTCAGGAACCATCCCCAAGTGGCTGGAGGGATCCCTGTACCGTAATGGAAGTGGTGTGTATAGAGTTGGAAGTTCAAACTTTCAACATCTTTTTGATGGATTCGCTGTGGTCAGCCGCTGGACCATACAAAACGGCAGTGTTTCCTTTCTATCCTCCATTGTGGACACGGACACATACAAGAAGGCAGTGAAGCACAATGCCTTGGTAGGATCCACTTTTGGGTCTAATTTCCCTGATCCCTGTAAAAGTATATTCAGCAGGTAGAAACCCAATTTTTTTTTTATCAAAGAATAAATTTCTCTTAGGGTTGATGATAGGTGTGTACTGCAGTTTTAGTGTAAAGAATACAGCTAAACCTGGAAATAATGTACCTTGAAATAGTGCTGACCCTGGCACATGCACTAACACATAGCACCATCCCAGCAGAAGGAACTACATTTGCTTCGGTCCGAAGGGCTTACATTATTCCAGGTTTCACTGTACAATTATTTAAATGCAGTGTAAGCCTACAATGGTATCTAGAATCGCTTTGGTGTAGGCTAGTTGAAGACAGTATTGATAGTGGAAAGAAAAGAAATACCATGGCTTAAAGCTTTGGAAAGGCATCATGTCATCAGGTGGTAGCATCATGACATCAGGTGGTAGCATCATGACATCAGGTGGTAGCATCATGACATCAGGTGGTAGCATCATGACATCAGGTGGTAGCATCATGACATCAGGTGGTAGCATCATGACATCAGGTGGTAGCATCATGACATCAGGTGGTAGCATCATGACATCAGGTGGTAGCATCATGACATCAGGTGGTAGCATCATGACATCAGGTGGTAGCATCATGACATCAGGTGGTAGCATCATGACATCAGGTGGTAGCATCATGACATCAGGTGGTAGCATCATGACATCAGGTGGTAGCATCATGACATCAGGTGGTAGCATCATGACATCAGGTGGTAGCATCATGACATCAGGTGGTAGCATCATGACATCAGGTGGTAGCATCATGACATCAGGTGGTAGCATCATGACATCAGGTGGTAGCATCATGACATCAGGTGGTAGCATCATGACATCAGGTGGTAGCATCATGACATCAGGTGGTAGCATCATGACATCAGGTGGTAGCATCATGACATCAGGTGGTAGCATCATGACATCAGGTGGTAGCATCATGACATCAGGTGGTAGCATCATGACATCAGGTGGTAGCATCATGACATCAGGTGGTAGCATCATGACATCAGGTGGTAGCATCATGACATCAGGTGGTAGCATCATGACATCAGGTGGTAGCATCATGACATCAGGTGGTAGCATCATGACATCAGGTGGTAGCATCATGACATCAGGTG
>CAXITT010000014.1:2145123-2190819 GCA_964033795.1 Lymnaea stagnalis | reverse complement strand
CCCCCCCTCCCCTCCACACACCCACCCCCTCCTCCACACACCCACCCCCTCCTCCACACACCCACCCCCCCCTCCCAAGTTTTTCATTCCTCTAAAGTCATCTTTCCATCCTGTAACTGCCTGAGCTTGTTATAGTAATCAATGTAATATTTTTTTTATTTTATAGATTTTTTAGCCATTTTCTGCCCAGACCTCCTAAAAAAAATGACAACGTTGGAATCAGTATAATAAAGTGTGGGGAACGATTCTTTGCCCTGACAGAATCTTCAATGATTCATGAATTGAATGGAGATGATTTGCACTCTGTACAAAAGGTTGGATTTTATTTTTTGATTAATTATTACAGTTGATTCTGTTGAATAGAAATATATTTTTTTGGCGCACACATGTGGTCTGATTTTGCCTGATTGGCTCATCAAATTTAGGATGAAATTAAAAACTTAAATGCTTTTATTCAAGCAAGTTGGAATGTCAGTTGTTTGATTTCCATGTTAATGCATAGAATACAGGTGGGCAAGTATTTCGAAGGTGGGAAACTATTTGGCAGATGGGCAACTATGTGGCAGGTGGGAAACTATTTGGCAGGTGGGAAACTATTTAGCAGGTGTGAAACTATATGGCAGGTTGGAAACTATTTGGCTGGTGGGAAAATATATATGACAGGTGTAAACTATTTGGCAACTCCACTTGACATTTTTTTACAATATTTGCGTGACTACCTGTACCTCATTAGTTTTAGTATAATCATGTCTCCAGGATGGTGTCTGCAAGCATGTTTGTGATAAAAGGGTGTTATGATATTTGTGACAATTTAGGTGTGTTTGTGTGGGGGAGGGGTTTAAAATTTTTAAGAAGGGTGTGTCATTGATTTTTGGAAGTCCCCCAACCTTGTATTTTGGGATTTTAATTATTATTAAACAAATTTTTTCCTTTTTATAATTGTAATTTATGTTCAAAGGAAAAATGATTTTTAATCTTTGAAATATTGATTTTTTTGGCCATTAGTTTGAGTATAATGATTTCCCCAGATTGATGTCTCCAAGCACTTCCCAGTCCAGATGGGGACGGGTCACCCCCATTTCGAGAAGGATGGCACCATGTTGTACTACGCTACAAATTTGAGAGATTACAACAAAGCCTACAATTTCATTCGAGTCCCTCCACCGTCCGGAGGCGTGGGTGGGTGTCTGGCCATAGAAAGATTTCTCTCTGTTAAGAAGAGGTGGTGACCAGTTAATTCTTCAGTGGGGCGGGTTTGGCAGATCAACAGGGCTCTTACGTACTTACCTCACCCTAATAGTTGCCTGCAGTCTTAGTTTTTAATTTGATTTGACCATCATGTTATCATCACATAATGGTGAATGGTTGTTGTCCCAACACTGACACTCAACATGAAATAAATGGTACGTTGTGGTTGTTTTGTTGTTTGCTGTGGGGGGGGGGGGGGGGGTTTAATTTGATTTGACCATCATGTTATCATCACATAATGGTGAATGGTTGTTGTCCCAACACTGACACTCAACATGAAATAAATGATACGTTGTGGTTGTTTTGTTGTTTGCTGTGGGTGGGGGGGGGGGGAAGAAAAGGTGGTTTTGAGGGGAGGGCAGTTTATGTGGCTCATTTAACAAAAATATTGTATCATTGGCCTTATGTGCTATAAAAGATTGATCAAAAATATGAACAGCATCACTTTATTTTGGAAGATCATCCATTACAAACTTGCCACAAAATTTAGACGCAACTTGTGGTCGCAAATTCGTAGCACCCCTTCATAACGTCATTATGAATGGCCCTCACACAGATTGTCTCATCTTTTTATTATTACTGCTTCTGGTTCTGTTCTTCAAGACCCACTGTAATTAGGGTCCATGAAGTATTTAACGTCGTTTAATGGAATGAAATGTTCCAGTATTTCCTCACATCCTCAGATCCTTGGTCCAATGGCCAGATACTTGCCAGTGTGGCCAGCAGGTGGAAGATGAACATCGGCTACACCCACTCCTTTGGCCTGACAGAAAACTACATCGTTCACTTTGAGCAGCCCCTGGCCTGCAATGTTCTCAAGATACTAACTATGGAAATGAGGTCCAGTTCTTTTGAGGACACTCTCGTCAACTACCCAGGTGAACCAGTGAGTGCTTTCCGTCTATTTATTTCTGAAGTGTTCAAAACAAGCGGTGATTGGGGAAAAAAACAAAACGCAGTAATGGTAAACCATCATTTGAGGAGTCTTTGACAGCAAGAGACATTTTCTGTTTTGAGTTCTTCAAAGTTATACTTCATTAGTACAAAGTTATACTTCATAAGTACGAAGTTTTACTTCATTAATACAAAGTTATACTTCATTAGTACAAAGTTATACTTCATTAGTACAAAGTTATACCTCATTAGTACAAATTTATACCTCATTAGTACAAATTTATACCTCATTTGTACAAAGTTATACTTCATTAGTACAAAGTTATACTTCATTAGTATAAAGTTATGCTTCATTAGTACAAAGTTATACTTCATTAGTACAAAGTTATACTTCATTAGTACAAATTGGAAAATTCAATGTTAATTATTTAAATATGGACAATTTTTTTTGCCTCTTTAAGATACAAAGTCAATTTTAAAGTAAATATGACATTTGATAAAGCTGTCTTGTTTGTGAAGGGTATCAACATATACATACAAATATTACGGGCTGAGTAACAAGCATTACTATACTTCTTTGAAAACTGTCTTTTTTTTTTTAAATTCAACCTAGTGTATATCCTGCTCAACAACTAATTATGCACATTCATATTCCATGGTGCATGCACTCAAGAAGTCATTCTCTTACCAAATAGTTTGTTCTAACTAATGAAATAGTAGAACAAGGTATGTGGAAGCTTAAATCAAAAGAAAGGACAATAAGATGTGAATGCTTCGGCTAAGAGCCTTCTATGCATAAAGGACAAATGAAAATACAATAAGAAACAGAACACTGTAAAAAAAACTTCAGCTTCTTGTATTCTATCTCATTTATTATTATCTATTATGCTCAAACTAACTTTCAGTGGCACCCACTTTCCATAAAAGCCAAGATGGCATCATGGATTCTTAAATAAATTAAGCCACACGGTGCTGGACAAAAAATATTCCTTAAGGTACTAACTAAAAATACATAACGAATGCACAAACCAATTTTACACTATATTTTATGCTAGACAACTCTTGTCATATATCATATCTCTGCTGCTTCCAATCATTGAGCCAGCTTCCAATCACTGAGCCAGCTTCCAATCATTGAGCCAGCTTCCAATCACTGAGCCAGCTTCCAATCACTGAGCCAGCTTCCAATCATTGAGCCAGCTTCCAATCACTGAGCCAGCTTCCAATCACTGAGCCAGCGCCCAATCACTGAGCCGGCTTCCAATCATTGAGCCAGCTTCCAATCATTGAGCCAGGTTCCAATCACTGGGAGCCAGCTTCCAATCATTGAGCCAGCTTCCAATCACTGAGCCAGCTTCCAATCACTGAGCCGGCTTCCAATCACTGAGCCAGCTTCCAATCATTGAGCCAGGTTCCAATCACTGGGAGCCAGCTTCCAATCATTGAGCCAGCTTCCAATCATTGAGCCAGGTTCCAATCACTGGGAGCCAGCTTCCAATCATTGAGCCGGCTTCCAATCACTGAGCCAGCTTCCAATCACTGAGCCAGCTTCCAATCACTGAGCCAGCTTCCAATCACTGGGAGCCAGCTTCCAATCACTGGGAGCCAGCTTCCAATCATTGAGCCAGCCAGCTACTTGTATGGTATCTCATTTATCCACAGATCAACATTATAGTGCTGGACAAGAAAACCGGGGAGAGAACTCCCATCACTTACTTAGCACCCCACGGATTCACCTTCCATTTTATCAACTGCTATGAGGATGCAGGGCATGTGGTGGTTGACGTCTGCTTGAGCGAGGATGCCCAGATCATCAAAGACTTGTACATCGATGCAATTTTAAAGAGGCAGCAGCAAAAGACTCCTCTCAATATAACATTTGGCCGATTTGTTCTACCTCTCAGTCTGGACAAGGTTTGTACAAAACTGGTCAGAGTTTTACTGGACAGTTTACTTACTTAAATCACTCATGCAGATTGCAGGTTTTACAGCTATTTTAAAATCTTTCCCAATTTCAATTATACTGCCTTTATACCACTTAAATATGTGCCTCTCTCTCTCTCTCTCTCCCCCCTCCCCCAACCCAAAGTTTCTTCTCATTGTGTTGCCATCATTTAGCTCAAGGGTCAGGAACCTATGGCTCGCGAGCCAGATGTGGCTCTGTTGATGACAAATATTCGATTATAAAAAAAAAAAATTTTCTTTAGACTCCTTTGATCTACATATTAATTGCATATCAATATTTCATTCTACAAATTTTCTACAATTTTTAGTTTTAAACAGAATGTATGGCTCTCACAGAGTTACTTTTCAAAATATGTGGTGTCCATGGCTCTCTCAGACAAAAAGGTTCCCAACCCCTGATTTAGCTGATCTTATCCTATAGTTTAAAATTTAAAAAAAATTATGATAAGGTAATGAAAAGTTAATCTGACAATTTGGGGAGGGGTTGGGGGGGGGGGAGGAGTTCATTCATCATTTCATCTTATTTTTAAAAAAATATTTATCCTATAGTTTAAAATTTAAAAAAAATTATGATAAGGTAATGAAAAGTTAATCTGACAATTTGGGGAGGGGTTGGGGGGGGGGGGAGGAGTTCATTCATCATTTCATCCTATTTTTAAAAAAATATTTAAGAATGTTCCACAGGAATGCTAAATCTGTTTGAAAACTCTGTCTGGTAAAATGCCACATAAGCAATTCTGAGCATTTGAATTTTTTTAACAGAAAATTTTTGGATTGAACTTACAACGTTTAATAATCCTGGTTGTGTTAAATCACCGCCTTTGCAAATATATAACATATTAAACATCTCAAAGGTGTTTTCCTTTTAATGATTAAATTAAATTTCAAAATTTAATTCACTCGTGAAGATGGACCCCCCACTATTTTAAAGAAATTTCCTAAAATAAGAAAAAACACACATAAATGATTATTCTGAGACGGTTGGACTGTGATAAAACCAAACGAAAACAAAGATCAGAAGAACAGACTGGCACCCATTCTTATTCTTTCCATATCTTTCATCTTTTAAGCAATAGGCAGGATACACATACATTATGTCAAATTAATTTATAATTATGTTCATGGTTTTTTTGTTTGTTGTACTTGTAAAGATGAAAGCATGAGCTGAAACGTTCGAGTTTGTCTTTTTTCTGATCATAAGTGAGGCTTAACGTTTAATGTTTAATGTAATTAAATTATTATGTGTCTCATTGATCATAATAGGTTGTCATATTTTTAAAAAAAAAATTCTTTAATTATCTGGCAGGCTGAGCCTGGTAAAAATTTAGTGACCCTCTCCAACACAAACGCCTCTGCCGTGCTGAGAGAAAAAGGGAAAAACATTGTGGACGTAAGGAGGGACACTTCCTTTGATGGTAAGTGGTTTCATGTACATTTTGTTCCTTTCATGACATTGCATGTGTGTACAAAAATAAAAACATGTCAAAGCGTGCATTCTTGTCCTAACATGTTTATTCAAATGTTGCACACAGAACAATGTGTTCTTAGAGGTTCTTGTTTTCAAGTTCATTTTTTAGAGTAACGCTATGAGCACAGATCACCTTCCAGTGTAACAATCAACACATATCACTTCCAGTAGAACATTAATCAACACATCACCTTCCAGTACAACATTAATCAACACATCACCTTCCAGTACAACATTAATCAACCCATCACCTTCCAGTACAACATTAATCAACATACATCACCTTCCAGTACAACATTAATCAACATACATCACCTTCCAGTACAACATTAATCAACCCATCACCTTCCAGTACAACATTAATCAACATACATCACCTTCCAGTACAACATTAATCAACATACATCACCTTCCAGTACAACATTAATCAACCCATCACCTTCCAGTACAACATTAATCAACATACATCACCTTCCAGTACAACATTAATCAACATAGGCCTACATCACCTTCCAGTACAACATTAATTCAATGGAACTGAATTTATTGGAATTGAACAATCTAATATTTTGCCATCTCGTCAGGAATGAAAAGCCACAGGCTCAGAGTGCTTCAAGATAACAATCCTACTTTTGAATGTCAAATTATTGTACTCTTGTCTGAAAAGTCTTCCTCTGTTTTCAGACACAGTGTACTTTGATTTACCGCGTATCAACTACGACTACAATGGTTTGAAATACAGATATACCTATGGCTCATCAATCTTCAACACATCTCTGGCAAGGGTAAGTCTCAAAATAGATGTGCTTGTCACTTTTTTGACATACCTGTGGCTCATCAAACTTCAACACATCTCTGGCAAGGGTAGGTCTTAAAATAGATGTGCTTGTCACTTTCTGGACACTGGAGTCTTGTGACGCTCCTCCTAACAGAGAAGGTTCATGCAACTTGAGGAAAGCAGAACTGCTGTGGCGCAAGAACAGTGTGTAGGCCTACCAGATACCAGAATCTGTCTCATTCCCTGTTTTTATTATTTTTACATGTAATGTAAACTGATAATAACAATTCATGATTTTAATAGTTGCATATAATGTTATGATTGGTATTTTTAACTTATAATGAACAAACATAATTCTCTATGTAACAAGGTACATCACTAACGCTAGGGTTCATTATCACACAAAATAAAATTCCCAAATAACGTGCCTAAATGAGGTTCTTAAAAATACAGCAAGTGCATCAGATGCGTTACATTTTCTTTTTTTTTTTTGTTACAAAAAGGGCTTAATAAATCTATGTCAGAAAAGGGGGTGGGGCATAAGAATATTAATATAGTTCAGTGGCGGTGGCGTACCAAGTTGTGTGGGGGTCTTCACTAATTGAGAATCTTAGTAACTCTTAATAGATGGAAACTGCACACATTGTGGCTGCCATTGTTTGGCAGGCTATAGCTAGTTTTGTAAATAGTTGTGAAGATTTGTTCAAATCATGATGTGAAAACATGCTCTTAAAATTGTTTTCAACTTAAACAACTTGTGATTTATTTGTGACAGCTGGTCAAGCTGGATGCAGAGACCAAGAGTTTTAAAGAATGGAGATGTGGAACAACTCATATACCTGGGGAGCCAGTCTTTGTTAAGTCACCTGAGGGCACCCTGGAGGATGATGGTATGTACTGGTGTGGGTGGGGTGTGTAGGTGGGGGTGAGGTGTGCTAGATGTAGAGACAATCATATACCTGGGGAGCCAGTCTTTGTTTAAGTCACCTGAGGGTGCACTGGAGGATGAGGATGTACTGGTGTGGGTGGGGGTGTGTGTAGGTGGTGTGGTCTTGACATTGTTTTTGAGACATGTGGAGCCACTTGATGGGGAGCCAGGAGACCCAGTCTTTGTTAACTCACTTGAGGGGACACTGGAAGAAGATGGTATGTGCTAATGGGGTGGTTGGTGGTGGAGTGTGGTAGGGTGGGGTGTGGTAGATGAAGAGACACTCGTATACCTAGGGAGCCAGTCTTTGTTTTACACAATCTTTATAGTGTTTTTTCGGCTCACCAGCTGAGTATTTCACTTAGGTGAGTTGAACATACATTAATGTTTGGGAAGTCTGTTGCCTGACATTCTCGCAACATGCTCTGCCCATCTGGCTTGTCCTTTTTGTGTCAATGTGTGGCTGCTGATAAAGTCTGCCTTTTGGAATTATGTATCAGGTACTTTGTCCTGCAACCCTATTGTAGGACTTCTGTATCACGTACTTTGTCCTGCCACCCTATTGTAGGACTTATGTATCAGGTACTTTGTCCTGCAACCCTATTGTAGGACTTCTGTATCACGTACTTTGTCCTGCCACCCTATTGTAGGACTTCTGCATCAGGTACTTTGTCCTGCCAACTTATGCCAAGAAAACATTAAAAATACACATCCAACATAAGCCACATATAGTTTATCCAGTTGGAAAAAACATGTCCTCTTCTTTCTATGCCTTTGATTGGCTAGCCCAGAAATGACTTCAGTCCTGGTCAGCTTGGTCTGACTATAAACCCTGCAATAGTATTTCATAAATATTCATGAAGATGTAGTTTTTAAAACAATTAAACTGAACCAGTTTCTTTAAGTTTGGATAAATGAATGACAATGAATCTCCCCAGGTGTCATCTTGAGTGCCATCCTAGCCCAGACATCGGATCAATCATCGTACCTTGTTGTGCTGGATGCTTCGTCCTTCAAAGAGGTGGCCAGAGCCACTTTGCCCTCTGACATCAAGATAAATTTCTCCTTTCATGGGGACTTTTACTTCTGAACTGAGTTACAAATTTGTAACAGGTAAAGCTCAGTTTGGTTTTGTTACAGTTTAAATATGAAAGACATTGCAGACAAATTAACCCAAGTAGTGCATTTTTGTAATGGGGATCTTTTTGTTACAGTGTAGATATTGCAGTAGGTGCTGACAGACAGTGTAGGTGTTGCAGTAGGTGCTGACAGACAGTGTAGGTATTGCAGTAGATGCTGACAGACAGTGTAGATATTGCAGTAGGTGCTGACAGACAGTGTAGGTATTGCAGTAGGTGCTGACAGACAGTGTAGGTATTGCAGTAGGTGCTGACAGACAGTGTAGATATTGCAGTAGGTGCTGACAGACAGTGTAGGTATTGCAGTAGGTGCTGACAGACAGTGTAGGTATTGCAGTAGGTGCTGACAGAGTGATCTATTAAACTCTATTTATTGTTAAATGGATGCTCTGAAATGGAACAAGTTTTCTAGACTGAAGCCACATTTGGTTCTTTTTTCTTTATTGTACTTAGCAAGAGTGTATATTATGTAACATTTGATTCAAATTAGTGTAATTTCTTTTTTTACAATACTGATGAAGAAGGCATGTTGCCGAAATAAAATTTGTGTCATCTTATTTAGTTAAACTATACTAATTAATTGCATAAAAATTATACCTCTGACAAAATTGTAATGCCTAACATTTCTTGTCTCCCAACATGCCACACCTCCCAACTTGCCATGCCTCCCAATCATGCCACACCTTCCAAACATGCTACACCTCCCAACTTGCCACACCTCCCAAACTTGCCATGCCTCCCAACTTGCCTCACCTGCCAGCAAGCCACATCTGTCACATGTCCCAATAAGCCACACCTCCCAACAAACCACATGGGCCACACCTCCCAATAAGCCACACCTCCCAACAAACCACATGGGCCACACCCCCCAATAAGCCACATCTGCCACACCTCCCAACATGCTATGCCTCCCAACAAGCCACATCTCTCAAAAAGCCACATCACCCAACAAGCCACACCTCCCAGCAAGCCACACCTCCCAGCAAGCCACACCTCCCAGCAAGCCAGACCTCCCAAAAAGCCACACCTCCCAGCAAGCCAGACCTCCCAACAAGCCACACCACCCAACAAGCCAGACCTCCCAGCATGCCACACCTCCCAGCAAGCCACACCTCCCAACAAGCCACACCTCCCAGCAAGCCACACCTCCCAACAAGCCGCACCTCCCAGCAAGCCAGACCTCCCAGCAAGCCACACCACCCAACAAGCCACACCTCCCAGCAAGCCACACCTCCCAACAAGCCACACCTCCCAGCAAGCCACACCTCCCAACAAGCCACACCTCCCAGCAAGCCACACCTCCCAACAAGCCACACCTCCCAGCAAGCCAGACCTCCCAACAAGCCACACCTCCCAACAAGCCACACCTCCCAACAAGCCACACCTCCCAGCAAGCCAGACCTCCCAATAAGCCACTATTTTTGGTTATCGCCACACTATTTTGTTGTCAATAAACATGTGGTTTTTAATTTGCTCAAAAGTTATTCTACTCTACCTTATTTGCAATGTGAACTTTCAACGTGTCATTTTTATATCACATTTACATTGATCTTCAAGTTGTATTTTTTCACACAGTTTCATTAAACAAATATTTAACTTTTATTTTGATGTGTTTCTTTTGTTATTTTCCTCAAAAGATATTAAGGGACCAATCAGGCATTGTTTCTCATAAACCTATTAGGAATGTTTGTGTATGTGCTTATGGACAGTCAAAGGGAAACTAGGAATCCATTAGCCAATGAATTTCCTAAGTAGAAAGACTGCTAGTACAAGTGCCTTGTATCAATGGACATAGTATTTCAGATGAACTTATCTTCCTGCTATGGTAGCACCCCCCCCCCCCTTTTTATATTCATTCACTTTTGTTCGTGGGTGGCTGGCTGGGAAAAACTTCAGATGGTTAATTGACCCACTTCCTGTCAACCTATCAAGCTGAAATTTGGCACATAGACTCGATAACACATTCTATTAAATTTCAGCCCCACCCCCAACCCTTAAAAATCTGTTTTTCAAGGGAAGATGAATGAAATATGATGACATTGATTTCACGTAAAAAATTCCAGATAAGTGCGCTAAATTTTATTCTTGAACTACCAGAAGCCAACAATACAAGATGGTCATTAGTCATACAACTTGTTTTCCTATATTTTATAATAGGCGTGGGCATTTTCGGAAAACTGCAGATTTTGTATCACAGATTATTACGTCCAGTGTCATACACAAACAGCATTTAGTCTCCAGGGGAATCTTTTGGCAAAAGCTTCGATACAAACCAGTACTTTCACATTCATCGTGAGGAGGAAATAAGGAAGCAGAAATTGGGTGTTGTAAAGACTACAGAGTTAAAGGAAGCTGAAATTGGGTGTTGTAAGGACTACAGAGTTAAAAGAAGCTGAAATTGGGTGTTGTAAGGACTACGGTGTTAAAAGAAGTAGAAATGTGAGTGTTATAAGGACTACGGTGTTAAAGGAAGCAGAAATTGGGTGTTGTAAAGACTACAGAGTTAAAGGAAGCTGAAATTGGGTGTTGTAAGGACTACAGAGCTAAAGGAAGCAGAAATTGGGTGTTGTAAAGTCTACAGAGCTAAAGGAAGCAGAAATTGGGTGTTGTAAAGTCTACAGAGCTAAAGGAAGCAGAAATTGGGTGTTGTAAAGTCTACAGAGCTAAAGGAAGCTGAAATTGAGTGTTGTAAGGACTACGGAGTTAAAGCAAGCAGAAATTGAGTGTTATAAGGTCTACGGGGTTAAATGAAGCAGAAATTGAGTGTTATAAGGACTACAGATTTAAAAGAAGTAGAAATTGAGTGTTATAAGGACTACGGGGTTAAAGGAAGCTGAAATTGGGTGTTATAAGGACTACAGTGTTAAAGGAAGTAGAAATTGAGTGTTATAAAGACTACAGTGTTAAAGGAAGTAGAAATTGAGTGTTGTAAAGACTACAGAGTTATAGGAAGCATAAATTGAGTGTTGTAAACACTACAGAGCTAAAGGAAGTAGAAATAGGGTGTTGTAAGGAGTGAGGAGTTAAAGGAAGCAGAAATTGAGTTTTGTAAAAACTACGGAGTTACAGAGAGATGTAATTGAGTGTTATAAATACACATAGTTAAATAGCGCAGAAACTGGGCATGCTAAAGACTTCAGAGTTAAAGGTGGACCAGGATCTGGGGCTCATTGAGCACTTCCCATAAAAGTTTTGATTAATTCATATTTCAAGGATGCATTTTAGCACTTACCTGAATTTAGTTTTGTATCATTTCACATTTAATTGGAGAGCTGATATTTAAAAATGTAGGTGTCACTTGGCCTTGGAGCCATCATAAGGTCCCTGAAACCCCTGCGGCTGCAGGAGGCCTTAATATATCAACTCTAAATGTTAGGGGGTGACAAAACCGTACATTGGTTGGTAGGGGCCTCAAAAAGTAAAGCTACAATGGATCTGCTGGACCTGTTGTGCTATAGGAACACTTTTTAAAAATCAATTAATAATTAGTTGGACTGTGCTTTTTAAATATTTTTAAACTTTTTTTTTTTTTTATTTGGGGGGGGGGGGGAAAATTGCTTAATAAATACTTTAATTAATATTAAAAACACAAAAAAGAAATAACAATTCCGTCCAAAACATTTTTCTCACAAAAAGTACTTTTTTTAAATTTTTTTTTTTTTTTTATTGGGGGGGGGGGGGTAAACTGCTTAATAAATACATTAATTAATATTAAACACACAAAAAAGCAATAACCATTGCGTCCAAAACATTTTTATCACAAAAAGTACTGATGACGTCATTTTACATGTTGAACACGAACAAAACAGATAGCAACTTAGTGTAATCATTAAATTTGCTAAATATTAATTTTTTTTTTTTTACCAGAGTCAAAGAGCAAAAAAAAACTGTATTGCAGAAAAGTTTATAAATTTTAATGAGGTTTAAAAGTGGTTATTTCTATTAATCATATAAGAAGGGCATAATTTATAATTGTGTTAAAAATACGTGAGTTATTTACAAAAGACTTCATCAATTTAATGTGGGATTTTTATCTGAGGGAAATCGTATAAATATAAAGTATACATTTCTCAATACTCAGTTTGATATAAATATTTATTTAGAATTTAAAACTGCTGTAGCTTTCTTCTGATAACTTACAAGTTACATCTACGATCCAATTGAAGTTTGTTTTTCAAAATCCATAGAATTTATTTTTAAATTGACGATTTAAAAGAAAATTTGTTGTTTCTAACAATAGAAACTCACACCCAACACCCCCCCCAAAAAAAAAAAAAAAAAAAAAAAAANNNNCGACACCTCAACACCCCGACACCTCAACACCCCGACACTTCAACACCCCGACACCTCAACACCCCGACACCTCAACACCCCGACACTTCAACACCTCGACACCTCAACACCCCGACACCTCAACACCCCGACACTTCAACACCTCGACACCTCAACACCCCGCCCCCAATGGAATTTACATGATAAACGAAATACTAATTCACAAAAGCATTTTTAAAAAAAATTCTTATCTACTGGATTCTCATCAAGTAAAAATAAGTTTAAAATACAAAATACATGCAAATAGGTAGGTTAGGTACATTGTTTACCATTATTTTTTTTATTAAAAAGAGAAAAGCAGTTGGCAAATTAATATATAGAGACTAGGTATTGAAAAATTCTTAAATGTTCTTCAGGAAAGTATGCCACAAAAGTAGCACATTTAAATCGAAAGTGTTTGCATTTTCTTTAAGAACAATTCATGAAACATGCGCTGTTTGTACGTGACCGTTAAATTCTTTATTTCTGTTGAGAAAAATGATCAGTTGTTTTAGAGTTTTCATTTGATCTGGCACAACATTCATAGAACCTAGTAAGTTGAAAATGATGCTAATAGGTATATTTTATTAAGAATGATGCCATCATACAATTTTTAGTCAACACACTGCCCTACAGTAAAGCTATTTATTATGAAATATAATTTGAAAAGAGATTGCCAATGTTTGATACCTAGCACGCAATATGTTGTTCGTCCGTCGAGGATCGACGATGACCATCGAGTCGTCTGGTGACTGATGACTTGCGCGGGTGACTTTTGTTTAAAGTGAGGAAGAGTTGCGCAGCGTCAACCTCACTCTCTCGTCCGAGCCCACCATATCCAGTGGCAAGACTCAGCGTGCAATATATTGAAATTATAAACGTACAGGTACTCAAATGCCTGATGTTAAATGTCTTTAAACTAGTGAATTTGCACACATATAATATCTATATATATAATTCGCCAGCAAAGGTCAAACACCACCACCACGCAGGCTATTTATAGATAATGAGTTCACTAGCGCGCAAAATATAATTCCCGATAACTGCGCTAAATCATTGTATTATTTGTTTAATAACGCTACTTCGTTTGGTGCGTAATATTTTTCGATAAATGAAATCGTCTAAATTGAGGTATGGGGTAAACAAAAAAAAAATATTCAGTTTAAAAGTGTTTGGGACATCAGAATATTTAATATAGTTCATGGGCGTGAGTTCATGTTTTGGTTAACATGTCAGTGAGAGACTAGATTTAGCATATCAGTGAGAGACTAGAGTTACTGTATCAGCTTAGAGACTAGAGTTACTGTATCAGCTTAGAGACTAGAGTTAATGTATCAGCTTAGAGACTAAAGTTACTGTATCAGCTTAGAGACTAGAGTTACTGTATCAGCTTAGAGACTAGAGTTACTGTATCAGCTTAGCGACTAGAGTTACTGTATCAGCTTAGAGACTAGAGTTACTGTATCAGCTTAGAGACTAGAGTTACTGTATCAGATTAGAGACTAGAGTTACTGTATCAGCTTAGAGACTAGAGTTACTGTATCAGCTTAGAGACTAGAGTTACTGTATCAGATTAGAGACTAGAGTTACTGTATCAGCTTAGAGACTAGAGTTACTGTATCAGCTTAGAGAATAGAGTTACTGTATCAGCTTAGAGACTAGAGTTTGTGATGCCCACATCGGTCCTTGACCTTGTCGTCCTTATTAGGCGAAAACTACACACATGCAGAAGACCCATGCACAAAATAATGAAAATAAAGTTTTTGATGTGGAACTAAAATGCCACCCCAAAGTAAGTGTCACCGGGGAGAGGGGGGACCACTCTCATTTTGCCCGTTCCATAACATTTCACAAAAGACGCAACATTGATTTCTGTCATAAGAAATTCGTCCGTCCAAGGAGCTCGCCTATACAAATGGTGACGTAGTAGAGATACTGTGTGAACTGCAGAAGGGAGAATGTGTGAACTGCAGAGGGGAGAATGTGTAAACTGCAGAAGGGAGAATGTGTGAACTGCAGAAGGGAGAATGTGTGAACTGCAGAAGGGAGAATGTGTGAAATGCAGAAGAGAGGGTGTGTGAACTGGGAATGTAAACATGAAATGCCCAAGTAAGCCTAGAAATTGGGAAGCCTTGCCAGAAAGTTGGACACCTATTTTTTCAAATATCGTTAACTAGTTAAAGCCCATCAAACACTGGCGGTAACAATGCGTGAACTTCCCATCTACTAAAGTTACTTAAGAAAAACGTGAACTCAAGTTACGCACATTTAAGAATGTCAATTTTTGCTACCCCCCCCCCTTTTTTTTTTTTCATGCTAGTCACGGCACACTTTTTATTTCACGCCAACCCGCGGCTTAGCATACGCCGCGAGCTTGCTGGCAAGCGAGGGTGGTGCAGGAAAGGGGGGGGGGGCGGTAGCTACATCGCAGTGCGCATGTCTCGAGACCAACGATGGGCAGGGAAGGGAGGGGAGGGTTTACCTGCGTCTTGCTTGCTTGCTCTGGCGTATTATATATATAGATGGATTGATGCTGATTCGACTGTTCCATCAATTTTACCCAAATGTTGAGTTTATTCTTTGGTGTGTGCTTAGTCACACAACACATTGAATGGTAATATTTCAACCTGTCATTCACCTTTATCTCTGCTTAAATTCTTCTTAGCTTTTCAAAGAAAACATTTTTCAAATGAATTCTTTAAATGATTAAAGTTTGTGTCTTGCCAAGATGCACCAATACAATCAAGTTTTAAAATAACAATCAAATTGCACCATGACAAGCAAGTTGTTCCATGACAATTAAGTTGTTCCATGACAATCAAGGTACACCATGACAATCAAGGTACACCATGACAATCAAGGTACACCATGACAATCTGCTAATACATTATTTTACTAAATAAAAAAAACTGAAGTCAAAACTGAAGCCATTATGTTTGACCGGAAGTGCACACCAAAATAGCACTACTACGCAGGTGAGCTTTCAGTGGCGGAACTCAGCGGATTGCGATAATTATCTCAACGTCTCTCTCCCCCACCCCCCACTTTTTCTTTGTTTTAACACCATTTATTCCATCCCCCCCTTCCTTAAGACGATCGCGTGATCGGTACCCGTCTCTTTCCACTCGCTACGCGTTTGTGAGTAGTCTAAGTCCCGCCAAAGTAGTCTTGAGTCTCAATCAGTGGCGTAGCGAGGGTGTTTGGCGCCCGGGGACAAGATTCGCGCCCGGGGACAAGATCCATTATTAAAGCGCCCCCTTTTCTTTTTTTCAACCCTCAAACCCATTATTTTTACCAATAATATAATATCAAAGCACATTTTGGCGCCTCTAACTAGCTTGCGCCCGGGGACATCTGTCCCCCCCGCCCCCACCACGCTACGCCTCTGGTCTCAATCACATGAAAACACCTTGCATTTTTTTCTTTTTTTAAATTGTAAATTTATTTCAATTTGTGTTTTCTTTTGTCTTTTTTTTTCTTTCGTTATCTATTGGATCCAGTGCATTTTAGAGGTGCTAGGTTTTTCTTCCGGTTTTTGTATCCCCTCGGGCAAGGGCGTGCCGGGATAGGGGTCCGGCACGTAATGGGGGACCGTAAACATGCGACACCGTGTGCTTGGATCTTCAGGGCCCCCGCTCGTGTCATAGTTCTCTATGGTGAGACGATGATCTTTGGGTCTCGGGTAAGGTACAAGGTGGTAGGTCGTCGGGGCTGGGGAGAGATAGAAACATGGAACTTCTGATAGAATTGAAAGTTTGTGTGTTTCGTTGTTATTTTGTGTGTGTGTATGAGAGAGAGAGAGAGAGAGAGAGAGAGAGAGAGAGAGAGAGAGAGAGAGTGAGTGTGTGTGTGTGTGTGTGTGTGTGTGTGTTTGTATGTGTGTGTGTCTGTGTGTGTGTCTTTGTGTGTCTTATATATATATTTAGATATTGTGAGAGAGAGAGAGAGAGAGAGAAGGTGTATGTATGTGTGTGTACGTGTGTTTTAATATGTTGGTGTCTGTTTATGCGTCATTCTTTGTCTCATAGATACAATTTTATATTTAGTGAGAGAGAGAGAGAGAGAGAGAGAGAGAGAGAGAAGGTGTATGTATGTGTGTGTACGTGTGTTTTAATATGTTGGTGTCTGTTTATGCGTCATTCTTTGTCTCATAGATACAATTTTATATTTAGTTCCTTTGTGATACAACGCCACAAGAAGGGTAGGCTCACTGACTGCACCGTCTGACACTCTCAAGGACGGTAGGCCTACTGACTGCACCGTCTGACACTCTCAAGGAGGGGGGGAGGGGGAGAGCAGGCCTACTGACCGCACCGTCTGACACTCTAAAGGAGGGGAGGAGGGGGAGAGCAGGCCTACTGACGGCACCTTCTGGCACTCTCAAGGACGCTAGGCCTACTGACCGCACCTTCTGACACTCTCAAGGACGTTAGGGCTACTGACCGCACCGTCTGACACTCTCAAAAAGGTGAGGGGGGGGGTGGACACCAATAGGAAAATCCCCCCTAGATGGTTTCACAGTTGTGTAGATTTAACTACAAAAGAAGGGTTTCACCACAGCAGGGTCTCACCACAGCAGGGTCTCACCACAGCAGGGTCTCACCACAGCAGGGTCTCACCACAGCAGGGTTTCACCACAGCAGGGTCTCACCACAGCAGGATGTCATTATAGCAGGATATCATCAGAGCATGCATAAAATAAAGCTCATGTATAATGGTCATATGACATAGAGTCAGAGCAATACAAACATAGATCTACTTATTTGATATTTGACATACTCCATAGAGTCATGGCAATAAAGTCGTATTAATGATTGATTTTTTCCCCAGCTTTATTGTTGCAATAAAATAACTTTGAAGTTTGCTCTTAAAAAATGTGTGGTGACTGAGAATATTTGTCAGCAAATTTTATTTTTATTAAGTTGTCACTGTTGGGTGCCCCCCCCCACCCCCCCTCACCCCCCCCCCGTTAGGTTGTCACCCGGTGCGGTCCGCACCACCTGCACCCTCCAAATGACGGTATTGGTTGTACCCCAAACCCTTAAAAGTGTTCCAGATTCAATTGACAATACTCACTGGATCCCTGACCTAGTTCCTCCTTTTGGTTTTGTGTGTTTGCTGTGTTGTTGGGATATGTTGGGGTTGGTTCTACTCAGTTCAATGCCCAGCCAGAAGCACAAGGGCACTTCTAACTCCTTCTCTCGGTAACCTGTGTGATAGCTCTTTACCCAGCCAGAAGAACAAGGGCACTACTAACTAACTCTTTCTCTTGGTAACCTGTGTGATAGCTCTTTACCCAGCCAGAAGCACAAGGGCACTTTTAACTAACCCTTTCTCTTGGTAACCTGTGTGATAGCTCTTTACCCAGCCAGAAGCACAAGGACACTTCTAACTTACTCTTTCTCTTGGTAACCTGTGTGATAACTCTTTACCCAGCCAGAAGCACAAGGACACTTCTAACTTACTCTTTCTCTTGGTAACCTGTGTGATAACTCTTTACCCAGCCAGAAGCACAAGGACACTTCTAACTTACTCTTTCTCTTGGTAACCTGTGTGATAGCTCTTTACCCAGCCAGAAGCACAAGGACACTTCTAACTTACTCTTTCTCTTGGTAACCTGTGTGATAGCTCTTTACCCAGCCAGAAGCACAAGGACACTTCTAACTTACTCTTTCTCTTGGTAACCTGTGTGATAGCTCTTTACCCAGCCAGAAGCACAAGGGCACTACTAACTAACTCTTTCTCTGGGTAACCTGTGTGATAGCTCTTTACCCAGCCAGAAGCACAAGGGCACTACTAACTAACTCTTTCTCTGGGTAACCTGTGTGATAGCTCTTTACCCAGCCAGAAGCACAAGGGCACTACTAACTAACTCTTTCTCTGGGTAACCTGTGTGATAGCTCTTTACCCAGCCAGAAGCACAAGGGCACTACTAACTAACTCTTTCTCTGGGTAACCTGTGTGATAGCTCTTTACCCAGCCAGAAGCACAAGGGCACTTCTAACTAACTCTTCCTCTTGGTAACCTGTGTGGATATGATCTAAGCTCTTTGCCTAGCCTACTCAGATACAGCACTTAGCTAGTTGTTTCACTTGGTACCCTGTTTAAATGTCTTCTCTGCCAGCCCCCAGTCAAAATGCCAGTAGCACAGATACAATACTTACTTGCCCCTTCACTTGCTACCCTGTTTGGATGTCTTCGCAGCTCTTTGCCTAGCCAGTAGCCCGGGTAGCTATGTCGTTGGGTGGACTGTGTTGAATATTTGAGTGTGTCCTGGAATTTACTCCTCCTCGGGCCTAGAGCTTTCATTTCTTTACTCGTAGTCCAGTTGACGACATCTGGTATAGAGGATACAGTGTTACAACTATGTCAAACCTAGGATTCAGACAATGAGCAGATATATTGTATGGCCAATTGGTGACATCTGGTATAGAGGATACAATGTTATAACTAAGTCAAACATAGGATTCAGACAATGAGCATAAATATTGTATGGTTCAGTTGGCGATATCTGGTTTAAAAAAACACTCTATTGAACATTTGTTAGGAAACTATAGGGCCTTTGTAGAACAAATAGTAGAAAATTGAAAAAAAATATGTTTTATTTTTAAACTGAATTTCAAATAAATGTTTAAAAAATTAAAGAAACATTAAATGACTTGAAATTCACATCGATGAAAATATTACAGGAAGACATTAAAAAAACAACAACAAAAAAAAGACATTTCTATCATATCTTAAAATTAAATTCAATATCTCCTCTGTTATTGTAAGCCATTTCCCCCGCACCCGCTACAATGCTACTTTGTACTTATTAGGGTGTGATCACCTCATGCTGGGTAACCCGGTCTGAAACTATGCAACTAGAGGACCTTATCAAACAGTTTACTTTCAAATAGAGTCGTGTATCTAAAGTCGGTTTCACATAGATCAATAGACTGGTGTGAACAGTCAGTTATACATAGGTCAATAGACTGGTTTGAACGGTCCGTTATACATAGATCAATAAACTGGTGTGAAGAGTCAGTTACAAATAGAGCGATGGACTCGTGTGAACAGTCAGTTATATATAGATCAATAGACTGGTGTGAAGAGTCAGTTACAAATAGAGCAATAGACTCGTATGAGCAGTCAATTACACATTCATCAAAAGACTGGTGTGAACAGTCAGTTATACATAGATCAATAGACAGGTATAAAGAGCGAGGAGTTAAAAAACCACATACATGACATAAGTGACCAAATATATGACACAAATAACCACACATATGACAGAAATAACCACACATATGACAGAAATAGCCACGCATATGACAGAAATAGCCACACATATGACAGAAATAACCACACATATGACAGAAATAGCCACACATATGACAGAAATAGCCACACATATGACAGAAATAGCCAGACATATGACACAAATAGCAACCAATATGACACAAATAGCAACACATTTGACAGAAATAGCCACCCATATGACACAAATAGCCACGCATACGACATAAATAGCCACACACATAACACAAATAACCACATATAAGATCGAAATAGCCACACATATGACCGAAATAGCCACACATATGACACAAAAAGCCACACATACGACACAAATAGCCACAAATATGACACAAATAACCACATATATGACAGAAATAGCCACACATATGACACACATAACCACACAGCTTACTGATTGCCTCCAGCATCTCTGTCATTTTTTTCTCTCTGTGCATGGGCGGGTCGTCAGGGATGACAAGTAGACGCCTCTGTAAAATAGGCGGAGTTACAATCATGTATTTAAGAACGGAAGCAGTACGTTCAATTCTACCCCTGTCAAAGATCATTTCCTTTAATGTAGCACACCTTTTTGGTTGGGCGTGGCCACTCTCAAACCCTATGGGTCAAAATAACTTCAGTTCCACCAAAAACCTCACCCACTGGGGATGTAATTATAATATATGGTTGAAGAAATCAGTGGCGTAGCTTTCTATCAAATCGCACGGTATCCACCAGTGTCGGGGACAAGGTTTCGAACATGTGTGCACTCTAGGTTGGACTGCCACAGAAGTCGGCCTTGGGCTGCACCCTGTTCCTGGCACACATGTACGTCCTGCAGTCACTCTTGGTAACAAAGAACACAATGTTTGCAGACGATTTGGCAATTTAAAGCTGTAGCAAATCCATTCAGCACTTGCAGAGCCGGCTGCGAAGTGATCGCACCAAAATACAAGATTACGCTCGGAGATGGAGATTGGTGGTGAATGGGGAGAGGACCGTCTATTCATTATTTACCGATGGGAGGAATGCTCCCAAGGATGTGATCGGCCTCCATATCTGCGGGAAGCCACTCAAATGGGACAAGTCACCCACGTATTTGGAAATAAAGTTGGACCAGAAACTCCAACTGCATAACCACTTGCGGGAACACATGGTGCTAGAACCACGTCCAAACTCAGCCTGGTTAAAAAAAAACTTGCAAGCACCACTTGGGGGAGCTGACGCAAAGCTCTTGAGAACACTATCTCGGGAGCGTTAGAGGTGACTATAGCCTCCCGGTCCAAGCCTTCGCAAGTCGTACGGTTCTAGAGGGATTGGACCGGATACAGAATCTAGCTTTAAGATTCGTATGCGGGGCGTTACGCACTACACCCACGGCTACCGTGGAAATTAGCTCAGACATAGAACCACTCCACATCAGGAGGGACAAGGCTATCCTAACGACCGTAGAGCGTTACCGTCGAATGGAAAGAGCGGAACCCTGTTTCCAAATACAAGACCGCTGGGTGAAGGGAACAAGGCTGAAGAGACCCTCCTTTCTGGATACAGAACATTCACTTGAGAATAAGCAACCTTCACCAGGGAACAGGGAGAAAATACGCCTGATCCAGAAGCGATCACCCCAGGATAGCGGCGAACCACCTGATGTACGTCTGACCCTGTCAAACACGGCGGTTAACAAGTCGAGTCTCCAAAATAAGCAAAAGGGGGCCGTACTAGCGACGATTTAGTCTTATAAGGACGACGTGGTATCAGTCTTAAAAGACTGCTCCTATCTCGCCAGCGAGAAGCGGGCAGGATACTCATACAGTCTCCAAAGGGGGTATCTCCAATAGAGGAGATTTCAGGCCCAAGCGGCACGAATAGCACTGCAACAGAAGCAGAAATCGACGCTATATTAATTGGCCTGAAGCAAGTGCGCCGTCGGCTAGCCAGACGTAAAACATTTACTTCCATCGTGCTGTTTACCGATTCACAATGCACTCTCGAAATTGTGAAGAGGTGCTCTTCGGACGGGAAAATGGCACAAGCTATTGTGGAGCTCGTACGGGACACACAGTACCACGGAGGCAAAGTGACCTTTCAATGGATCCCAGGACACTCGGTCATCCCCCCCCCCCTCAAGACAGAGCTGACTATCTTGCGAAACAATGTCTTCGGACGGGAAAATGGCACAAGCTATTGTGGAGCTCGTACGGGACACACAGTACCACGGAGGCAAAGTGACCTTTCAATGGATCCCAGGACACTCGGTCATCCCCCCCCCCTCAAGACAGAGCTGACTATCTTGCGAAACAATGCTCCTCCCAGCCTCAACCTAACCGACCAATGACCCAACTAGGGCCAACGCCTGGATTAAGGAAATCCATGAGCAGTTACATCCGGAACAGTGATAAAAGCTTCACTGTGCCTCGGTGTAACACAGTTCAATATAAACAACCATTCTTTCCACGAACAATAATTGCTTGGAACCAACTGGACAATGCCACCATGGACTCGACATCAATCGAGAGTTTCAAGGCTGCCCTGGGATCCGCTAGGAGCGGTTAGGATAGCCGCATCGTTTGTCAAATAGTTGCACATATGCCAGTACTTGGTTGCAGCGACGCAGTCAATCAGAATCAGAATCAAAATCTTCTATTTGGAATGGATTAAAGAATGGGAACAGGTTACCACTACCCGTAAACTTTACCGGAGCATGCCGAAAACTAACCACAAGGCCGATCAATGGTGGAGTCTTAAACGCCACCAGCAGAGCCTCATCACCCAGATGGTGGAGTCTTAAACGCCACCAGCAGAGCCTCATCACCCAGATGGTGGAGTCTTAAACGCCACCAGCAGAGCCTCATCACCCAGATGGGAACGGGTCTACCTGAAAAGGTTACACCCACTGCGAGACCCGAGCTGCTGTCACTGTGGACAGGCCCCGGAAACAGTAGAGCTCACCTTCTAGCCGAGTGCTCAACATTAGCGAATGGTATGACTGGGGTGCTCCCAGCCAACCACGTCGAAAGCCTGATTTACGGGACTGTCCAGCAGATGAGGCAGGCCTGTTCCTTACTTGCCGGGGCCATTAAAGAGCAATAGCTCGGTCCTTTGCAATGAAGGTAATATTTCAGTGGCGTAGCTAATGTTAATGCCGCCAGGGGCGGGCCAAGATCCTTGCTGCCCCCTTCCACGAAAAAAATACAAAAAACAACAACTCCAAAGTTGCTCGAAAATGCCGCCCCTTCATAAAGAAACAATTGCCGCCCGGGCGGACCACCCCCTGTTCACCCCTTTCTCACGCCACTGGCACACATATAAGTTTACACTGTCATGATCACCCACAGTCATCAGCGCCCTACGGTACTTTTGGCAGGCCTTTCCATTTGTGTCACTTTAGTATTTTATTTACAAGCGAGTAGTTGAGAAATTTCAAGAGGGAGAAGGGGGTCACCTTGCACCCCCTTCCCACGCGCCCTTGCTTTATGCTGAACACATGAACTGATTGTTATGTTTAGCAATATTCTTAAATGTAACTTAATCAGTATATATAAACTATAATCATTTCAAAAGTAATCAGTGGGTCATTATAATCATTTCTACTTTATCTTTATTAATTCATAACTATTATGAAAACTAAATTCTAAACCAGGAGTCTTCCCCACTTGACCTTGTGCTACTCCAGTTTTGTAAAGGTCAATATCTTAAAGACCAATCACGTGGAGTGTATCTCAAGTTGTCTGAAGGCTCAGTCAACGTACTGACAAGAGAGCACTGAATTTTCTTATTATACACCATGGACAAATGAGTCTGCACCAATCGGAACCAAACTGATTGTGTCTTGGGACATGTATGGCCTCAATACGTGCAACACCCTCTGCCCTACTAGTGCGTAAACTGGTGCCTGATGTGGAACACTATCTGACTTAGTAGTGTGTGAAACTGGTGTCTGATGTGGAACACCATCTGATTTAGTAGTGTGTGAAACTGGTGTCTGATGTGAAACACTCTCTGACTTACCAGTGTGTAAAATTGGGGAGGGTACGGCACACCCTCAGGCACCCACGGCCGTGCATTCCTTGATGGTTCTGGAATCCAGCGAGGTCTTTGCTTGTAGTAGCGGGGAGGCGGTGGCTTCAGTTGGACGCCATTGGTCGTTCGAGGATATTTGTGACCGAGTGTAAAACACTGCATGGTGCCAACTCTCTGGGAGGACCAAAAATAATAAATGTCAACTTCCTCTTTTTTTTTTTTTTTGTCTCGGTTGATTGGGCAAACTTAATTACTGATTAATTTTACAAGTTGTTTGCACGAACACAATAACTAATTATTGAAACAGTTGTCTGTCCGAGTGTAAAACACTGCATGGTGCCAACTATCTGGGAGGACCAAAAATAATAAATGTCAACTTCCTCTTTTTTTTTTTTTTTGTCTCGGTTGATTGAGCAAACTTAATTACTGATTAATTATACAAGTTGTTTGCACGAACACAATAACTAATGATTGAAACAGTTGTCTGAGCAAGCACAATCCCTGAAAATGTATAAGAATACTAAACAGTCGATCTTCGGAGCATTTATGTGAATATACAAAATTGTGTTGTAACAGATCTTTATATTAAAAAATCTGGTTTATCGGAACAAATAAATTTAATATTTTTTTTTTTTTACTATATACATAATTTGTAATCCCTCGTTCGTCTACTTACCCTAATACAGACCCTCAATGAATTTCCATGCAACGGCTAAAGATGTGAAGATCAAACAGACGCGCCAAATACACAAGACATCCCAATATCGGAAGTAGTGGTCGCGTCACAACATTGTGTTCTTCGTCACAGCCCCCGCCATTTTATTCAAAATATGATATTATCTTTTTTAAAAATAATTTTCCATAGATACAAAAGTATTTCAAATTGAATCTTATTTTTAAAAATATGCATCCGTCTGCGCTACACAGAATATTTATATTTCCTTTTTTAAAAAAAATTTAAGGCATAGCAAATAGCAATACATATTGCTGAAAGAAATAGTTTAAACTCTAATTTTTTTTAAAAACAAAAGTTTAAAATCAATACTAAGGTGTCACGAAGCATATTGCATTATAAACTTTAGTTTATACTATACTAGTTATAGTTATAGATATGTTAACTCTAGTCTCTCACTGATATGTTTATTCTTTTATCACACAAGCTGATGCCTGGGAATCGAATAATATGCCAAGGTCAATACCATTCCTAAAGATATAGCTGTTGTAGAATAAGTTTCACTTTACGCTACATATTTCACCAGCACCCGTCCAGTGACGTAGAATTAGGACGGCTCGGTTTGGCCCGGTTCTTATTTTTTATTGATGGTCGGCACATTCGGCCAAATGTAGATTTTATTTCTGGGAAAAGTGTCGGCAAAAATCTTGAATCGCCCCGGTCGGCACTTATCCTAACTACGCCACTGCACACTACCCAAGTTTCACCCCCTGCAAATAGCACTTGCCATCCCTCGCTGGTAATGAATTACTTCATGAACAGTGTTTACACAAACGTATTCCTCCAAGACTTGCTAATACTAATAGACAAGCTTGTGACTTGAACGCTGGATGTCGTGAGAATGCTTAGATACATTGCGGCAAAGAATAGTGAAAACAAGACGGTTAAACCCACGACCATGCACAGAGTATCGTGATTAACTTCATAATAATTATTACATTTATTCTCTGCTTATTATGCCAGGGCCGTCGCGTGACATTTTGAGACCATCTTTCAATTCAAAATACTCCCTATTAATTTTTTTCCACATCACAACCTTAGGGCCCTTAAATATCCAAAAGTTTTTGAGTGCCCACTCGACAGCGCTGATTACAAATCACAAATCTTAATGAGAACTAGTCTAAGAAGTCCCTGACCCATGTCAGGAGAATTCATTGAATGGCTGTTTTTTTTTCACTAGTGAAATAATTTAATGTAGATGTCTTGTGTTCAAATTGTTTTATTTATGTGCTGAAAATGTACAATGCAACCAAAAAACATTTCTATTTGTTTGGATCAATAAAATAATCCTATCTTATCTATCTTATTATAGGCTACATGCTACATACATGTAATTATTTGATTTTTCTGTTTGTGTTATCATTTAATTTTCAATGCACATAGGTATTTTACTTTCAAATGATTGAGCATGATCACCATGCTAGCTGAATCTGGGAATAGCGCATCCCTGTAAATCGAACCATATTTGCTTTGGGGCCGTCCATTAAATACGTCACCTTATTTTTTAACAATGTTTACCACCCCTCCCCAGTTACAAATCTTGGACACCCCCCCCCCCCAATCCCTAAGGCAAATCACACTTTCAAACAATTTTTTAAACTACAAATTAACAACTACTTAACATTTAATCTAAAACACAATTTACTATTAAGCTATTAAGTGTATAAATGACGTCTTCAGTCAGAATGCACGCATCACCACAATAGAAAGTTAAAACGTCACTGTCAATTTTAGGTTTTATGTGTAGGCCCATGAAGACAAAAAAATTAATGTGTGACGTCACATAGTATTATCATCTTNGCGGTTACAAGCTGTCACACTTTCTTGCAAACCCCCCCCCCCCGAGCGTGATATACTTTATGGACGGCCCCCTTGGTACTAAGAATTTGTGCTGTTCTTACTTATAATTGCAAAATATTTTTGAGACATGCAGATAGGGCCTATTATGAGGTTTTAAAAGGCCATCAAAACTTGAACAAGTCAAAACATTTGATAATCGGCACTTTAAGTATTTTGAAATCGCTACAAATTTATAGCGGCAATGCGTATCCGGGTCCATCTTGACTAAATGCTAAACGGATGTCATTCGTGGTAGTTTATTTTAGTTAAACTGAAGAATTAAGTTTACAAACATATAGGCCATTCAATTATCTTTCATTCGATACCAAATTTTATCTTACAAACCAAACAATAATACTTTAAACACAAATTAATCCCAACTGCCTCTCACTTCGGTAGACGGGTCCGAATAGCCACTTCGTTCTAAATACTATTGATTAATATTGAACTTGAGACGAATGCTTTAGATATAAACGATTTAGTTGGAAAAAATATATAATTTATGACGTAAGAAATGTAAACTGATCTACAAATTACAAATATTATATGTTTACAAACAATATTTTTATTAATTTAATGGGGCTTAAGCAACACATTGCATAAACATGTCAATGTGCATTGGTCCGTGAAGTTGTCGAATTTTTTTCCTGATGGAGTGAAAACGTATTTTATATGAAATTCATTAAAAAAATTCAACCAAGAATGCATATTCCACATAAGTTTCTAAGTATATCTAGCGTATTATTGTTTGTATAGTCATTGCGTTAATATTTCTCTGCAATAACTACGACCACGCATCAGTTGGTGGTACACTTAGCTTTCAGGGTCCTAAGTATACTGCCGTGATAATCATAGTCTCCTCTGTGAGTAAATATTATTTTAAATCTGCCATGGCATCTCATCGAGTTACTTTATTGTCAATTATATAAATATATTTGAAGTCATAACACTATGATGGATACAATGCTGGGTAAATTTACGCAATGCTCCAATATTGTATACCATAATACTGACATCTGAATACAGAATCCGTATTTTCTAATTTTTCTTTAATCTTTATCGTCTTTAATAAAGACTTTATACTTTAGTTTTAGCTGTTTAGCTACTAATACTATTAATAAACTGTAGTAGACTATGACTCTAGTCTATTATCGTCTATAGTCTATAGTAACTTAACTATACTATACTTAACTGTATAGCTGGCTAACTCTGCTAAGACTAAACTAAGACGAGATAATATTAATTATTATTTTTATAAGATAATATTCTTTGCATCTTTGGCACTCCGAAAGGTGGTCCCAAATGTCAAATAAAATATTTATGTTGATTCCATATTGATCCAAATAAATTAATTAAATGGACATGTTTTTTAAAATTACATTGTTATAATTATATATTATAAATCACTAATTAGGCCTAGGCCTAAGTCATCATTGATTATTCAAGTCCAAGTAATACAGTAGTTCATTGAGGCTGATTTCTACCCTTGTCCTAGAGAAATACTTTAGACTTTAGTCTGGTCTTTAGTTTTAGAGGTGTCTTTTGTTGAAAAATGTGTGTGTTGAGAATGAATATGTACACCTACACAATGACAATTGGCTTACAATTAAATTAGATTTGGTATATGATGGAGGAGCACTCTGGCTGATAAATTTGTACAGACAGGGGAACAAAAGAATATTTTGATTTTTCGTTCATAACTTTAAGAGTAAGAGAAAGAATTTGCCCTGATCGAGCTGATCTCAGGAGTCAGGTATCTGTGAGGATTTATTTTACAACAGCATTTTTTTTTCAAATTCAAATAGTTCGTCAAGATATTAATATTACTAGCTTAATATTCAATTCCTTGAAGACCAAGAAATCATTAATCATAATGTTGATAATTAAATATTCATCGATTGATTATAATAATAAATTATATTGATATTGATAGTTTAAGCTCATTAAATATTTTGAAATGGATAAATAATTGATAATAACAGAGTCATAATAGGCTTTGTCATTTCTAAGACCGGAAAACGTCATAGCGTACTATTTTTAGAAGGTCCGCGGACAAATATTCCTTAAAACATGGCAGCTTATAGTGTGTTTCAGCATATCGTTCGGGCGATCCTTGTATCTAGAGTTACTGTTTCATATGACATTCACGCAATGAAGTCGTATTTGAGAAAACAGAAGTAAAAAAAAAATGTGTAAAATATTTCGTAAAATTGAGTTGTAAACAAGTTTCAGGGACACTTCGCTAACATAGTAATACTGAACAGTGTTAACATTTTGTCCGCGCTGAGTACCCGGATGATCAGTAATGGTGACATTAGTTCTATTAATAGATTTCCGCCATTAAATGACAAGCCCTATTGAATAATTGATTGAATATTATAAAATAAGTTAGATTATTATTATTATTATTATTATTTATTAGCTTATTATATATATAGGCTAAATTTTCCATCCTTAGCCTTCAATTGTACAATTTACAACTTACACGCAACCAGTATTTTCTTTCCGATTATTTGATGCTGGGGGAATTTCATATGTTCAGGAGTGGGGGGGGCAGTGCATTTATAAACACAAAAATAAAAAGTAGACATAATGGCAATCAGCTCTGAAACCAGGGCCCATGCCATACATAAACTGAATTCACACAATTTTTGGTGCCCTGGGGGTATGCCTTCAGTCCCATCTTATTGTCACCCCTGGATACTATAAAGAAAAATATAGTCCAACTATTTTTGCAAAATAAAAGGTATAATACTAACATCTACAGTACAGGTTTATTTGTATAGATACAAAGGTGCCAGTAATGTCACTTTGGGGTGGGGGAAGTGGAAATGAAAGGAGAAGGGTCTGGACTCTGGGGAAGAGTGTGAACCCCAAAATAATGAAGTAATAAAGGGAATAGATGTGAAAATGGTAAAACAATTTCACAAAACTGTTTTAAACTTAATATTTGATACTAATCTAGAGTTGTTTAATTTTTATAATAATGCTTGCAAAATGGAAAGGCATGTTTTTTTTTATTGTTATTCTGTTTTAAAAAAGAGAAAAGCAGTAAAGAAATTAAAATAGGCCTCTATTTCTTTTTAATTTCTATTATTCACTAAACCATGTCACAAAAGTAACAAATATCAAGAAAATGCAAACGATTTTGAGTTAAAAATAATTGATGAAATGTGCACCTTAAGTATGCACAGGATAAATCTTAATTTGTTCAAAAATTTATTGATTTTTTAAAAAGTTTTCATTTTATCAAGCTCTACACTCATGGAATCAACTACATTAAAAATAATGCTATTTTTTATTATTCTGTTTATTTATTTATTTTTGTTTACATTAAGATTCTATTTATAGCCAACCCTTTTTTAAATGTGGATCACATTTTTATTAAGAATTAGAAATTTTAAATAGATTGTAAATGTTTAATTTTTAAGATAAGATAAAATTCGTTTATTGTTCCAAATAAATGTAAATGAGAGTTTTTATTACATTGTACATATTCATTTTAATGAAAGTGTACATGGGTAAATATTTTAATATTTTTTTAGCAATAACCATTGCAAAATATTAGAATTTTATAGGCATTTATATCCAAGGGTTAATCTAAATTATTCCAAATTTTTGGAATTGAATACTATACAGTGGAACCTCTCATAACGAGCACCTCTCATAACGAGTAATTCGCATAACGAGCAAAAAGAAATGTGAAGAAGTTGTTCCCTTAACGAGCGAAATTTCGCATAACGAGTTTCGCCGAAAGGGGAAGTCCCTTTTTCCCGACACTCATTTGTGAGCCGGGACTTCCACGCCAATGCATTAGTCTGTGTTTAGCAATCGGTCTGTTAGCGTATTGTTTTCGTGTGTGATCACCAGTTTTTACAAATTTTGTATTAAGACAGTATTCGTAATTTTTTTATGTGCAAAGTGTAATAACCTGTGCTAAAATGGCTTTGAAGAAAAAACCACAAGAAGACAATCATAAGAAAGAAAAAATAACTGTTGAAATGAAACATAAAATCATTGAAAAGCGAGAACAAGGTGTGAGCATGGCTAATCTAGCGCGCACATACAATCGGTCAACATCAACGATCTGCACTATTCTCAAGAACAAAAACAAAATTAAGGAGATGGATGCTTCAAAAGGAGTGTCAAGAATGTCTACGAACTTACGTATTCTTGATGATGTTGAGAGCTTGCTTCTAATGTGGATAAATGAGAAGCGATTACAAGGCAACACTATTAACGGAAACATTATATGTGAGAAGGCGAAACTTATTTTCGCTGACCTCGTAAAGAAAACACCAGGATCATCTACTGCCGAAAAAGAACTACAATTGAAGGGAAGTCATGGATGGTTCGAGAAGTTTAAGAGAAGAACCGGCATCCACAGTGTTGTAAGGCACGATGTAGCAGCTTGCTCTGACACAAAAGCAGCAGAGAACTTCATTAGTGACTTCAAGAAGCTCATAGATCTTGGGGGTTACCTGCAGCAACAAGTTTTTAATTGTGACGAGACGGGTCTCTTCTGGAAAAAAATGCCAAATTGAACCTATATAACAGCAGAAGAGAATGCATTGCCAGGCCACAAGCCAATGAAAGACCGCCTCACGCTGCTATTTTGTGCCAATGCAAGCGGCGATTTGAAAATTAAACCGCTGCTTGTTTACCATTCAGAAACTCCACGAGCCTTTAAGAAGTGTAATGTCCAGAAGAGCAGACTAAATGTGATGTGGAGATCCTACAAGAAGGCCTGGGTGACACGTGACATTTTCACTGATTGGATCAATGAAGTGTTTGGTCCTTCCGTAAAAAATATTTGCTTGAGATGAATCTTCCTCTCCATGTCTTGGTTGTTATGGACAATGTGCCCACCCATCCTCCAGGCATACAAGATGATATTCATGAAGAATTTAATTTCATCAATATCCAGTTTCTGCCTCCCAACACCACTCCGTTACTCCAGCCTATGGACCAGAAGGTTATTTCTAACTTTAAAAAACTCTACACTAAAACACTCTTCGAGCGTTGTTTTGAAGTTACCGAAGAGACAAATCTCACTCTTAGAGAGTTTTGGAAAGATCATTTTCACATCGTTGCTTGCCTCAAGATGATTGACTAGGCTTGGGAATGAGTTACCAAGAGGACCCTCACTTCTGCTTGGAAAAAACTTTGGCCAGAGAGTGTTGTTGAATGTGATTTTGAAACAGTACCTGTGGAGTCTACAGTTAACGAGATTGTGTCATTGGCCAATATCATGGGACTAGAGGTGGACAACAACGGTATTGAAGAGCTTGTGAAAGAGCACAGTCAAGAGTTGACCACCGAAGAACTTATGGAGTTGTATCGTGTTGCACAGCAAGAAATTATGGATGCGAGCTCATTAGTGGAGGAGGAAGTAGAAGAGCAACAATATTCTAGCGCAATAAGAAAAATGCTGAAAGCATGGGAAACTGTTGCATCGTACATTGAGATCCATCACCCTAATAAGGAGGTGGCTATTCGTGCTACAAATTTATTCAATGATAATGCTGTGACACGTTTTCGTCAAATTTTGAAGTGTCGGCAAAAAGAAATGTCTTTAGACAGTTTTCTAGTTAAAAAGGATTAATTATTTGTCTCAAGTTCATATTTTTATTTCAGTTTTTTGTTTCACATTTAAATTGTATTCCAAGTTGTTACACTCCTTAACAATTCATAAGATATTTTATTTGAATAAATGTTAATACAATTTTTTGAAAAATGAGTATTTTTTCAGCATGGAACGCATTATCGTATTTACATTGATTTGTATGGGGAAAATTGTTACGTTTAACAAGTGTTTTGCTTAACGAGTAAGATTCTGGAACAAATTATGCTCATTATGAGAGGTTCCACTGTATCTAGATTTGTCTTAAATAGAAGGATCATCAAATATATTGACCGTCTTGATATGTAGTTGCCGTCTTTCACTAATTTTAATCAGTGACAGTTAGGCCTACCATTGAGTACTCTTTTTAGAATGTTTTGAATTAAAAATGTGTCACAACAACACCCCTCCCCCCTCTCCCCCAAGAGATACCTGAAAGAAATGCAGCACACAACATTGATTTGATGAACAAGCCACCCTAATGTGACTCTGAAAGTCTAAAAGTAAAATATTGAAATATTTTCAAGTGTTGTTTAAGCAAGGCAATCAGTGCTTTTTGTTTTAATTAATTATTAGACCTTTAATCTTTTTGAACATCACCTTTGACCTTTTGTTTTGTATTCTTTTAATATTTTTTTTTGCAGTGACAATTGGCTTATTATTTAAAGATTAGTTACTATTATTATTGCTATTATTATTTTCTATAATTAAGCCTACTTGATATTAATTAATGCACAAGACAATCATATTTATAATCCATGGCATTTGCAACCAGTTCCATTTGTTCATCTATCCTTTGTTTTTGTCTTTGGTTAGGATGGACTTTATGCGATTTATGATACCATATTTTATAAATAGTATTCTATCTCTTTTTTTAAAATTTCAGGTGCACAAATTTCACCCTGGATCTGAACTCATTTAAATCAAGCTTGTAAAACTTTCATGGGGGTTGTCAGTATGACAGAACTTAATCTTCATACCATTGAGAGGAATCTTCCTCCAGCCGTAAAGTCCAGTTCCCCCGTGTCAAGATGCTGGGGGCGCATTGTTCAGAGCTATTCAGGTTACTGCAACAAAGTAGTTGATACACATGGCTTCTCTGTATTGGTTCATCTAGCATATACCAAAGGACTTGACCATATCTTTGAGGCTGATCAAATATTAAATGTAAACATCGCTAGAATTGTGAAGCTGCTCTCAGTCCTAGAAGAGAAACTGATGCCTCCGATCTTTCTGCTGTATGAGAGACTCAAGTTTTACGCCAGAGTCCGCGGGTCGGAGGAGCCTGTCTTGACCTACCTGACGTGCCTGGTGTGTTTAGCAGAATCCTGTGAGTTTGATGCGGATAAAGATTTTCAAATTAAGAAACAGTTTCTTAATTGCGGTAACCTGGGAACATCTCTGAAGGAAAAAATTCTTTGCGAACCTGATGTCAACACTAACCGATTATTTTGGCAGTTAGGAGAGTTAAGAGAATCAGCTGGTTTAGAAAACTGTGTTAACAATCAAACTTCAGGTTTGAATAAATATGATTCAGCCGTTAGCTATGAGGCAAAAAAAGAATTGTTTCTAGAAAAGTATGAAGCAGAAAGTCACAGAGACAAGAGTACACATTGTGACATGCCTGAAGGGCCTAAACAAAAAACAGTCACATCCCCAAAGCGACAATTACGGCCAAGTTATCAGAGACCAAAAATATCTGTACAAAATACTGACACATTGCAAATAGCAATTCTTGCCAGACAGAATCAAGATAAATGTCCAAGTGCGTCAGCTGATGCTCTTTCTTGTACTGAGAAAACTAAAAATGATGATAACAGAGTTCTTCTTGCATGCAGGTACTGCCATAAAGTGTACGCTACTGAAGATGGACTCAACACTCATATGAAGAGTCATGTTTGTGTATGTGAATTGTGCGGCATGAAATTTACATTTCGTCATCAGATGTCCAATCATTTGCAGGATCACAATGAACTAAACAAAACAAGACAAATCTTGCACCAACACAGAAATGGCAGACAATCTTACATTTGCCCAATCTGTCAAAAAAGATTTGATGTTAAGAGGAAGTTAAACCGCCATATGACCAGGCATTGCGACCTTGAATATAGATGTAATGATATGGACGTGCGCACGGGAATCAAGCCACATGAATGCCCGCAGTGTTCACGATCCTTCAGCCGCAAATGGGATTTAAAAATCCACCAAAGGACTCATGACCCCCAGAGGAAGAAGGAACACGTTTGTGATTTTTGCGGCAAAGAGTTCTTCAGGATTTTTGAACTCATCCGCCACCAAAAGCTACACACTGGGGATAAATCCTACACATGTGAGATCTGTGGGAAGGCTTTCACCACAGCCAGTTACTTAAATGGACACAGTTTCTTGCACACTGGGGTGAAGCAGCACACCTGCGACGTGTGCGGGAAATCGTTTTCTCAGAAAAATAACCTGGTCAGCCATATGGCAGTGCACAGTCAAACTAAAGATCACAGGTGTGAGTTGTGCAACAAAGAGTTTTCCAGGAAATGCTACCTGAAGCAACACATGAAGGCCCACTTGAAAGAAAAGCCTTTCGGTTGTGGAGTCTGCGGTACTCGCTTTGGATACAAGTTTTCTCTCCACCGCCATCTTCTGATACACGGGGGTACAAAACCATTTGAATGCATTCTGTGTGGTAAGACGTTCTTGTGGGAAAGCACCTACAAATCACACAGAAGGCACCATGAAGGAACATGACGAAAATATATCGAGAGATGAAGATGGCATAAACAGATTAAGATTTTTAAACATGTGCCTATTCAAGAAGGGTGCAAGAAAAAATTAAGGATTAAATCAAAAAAACTATTTCCCTTAGGTGACTTCCTGATGGCACTGATAAGCAACGCGCTGTGATTGTTGCAATATTTTACAAATAAATTATATGTCGTCACCTTGTGTTTTTCTGAATGTCTTTTTCAAAATTCTTCATTTTATCCTACATCAGTAATTTATTTCAACTTTTTTGTTTACCCTGTAGCTTATTTTTTTCTCTCATATACCGGTAGATATGTTTTTTAAACTACATTATGATTAACACTGATTTGATTGCTTAAGTTAAAAGAATAAAATAAATGTTTTGCTAATGTTTATAAAGAAATTATCCATTTGGTTAATTGGCTCTCTTCAAATACTTCATTTATTCTGTGCAATAAACATATGGTGTAGCACACACTCAGTTGTGAGAGTGGGCAATAAACATATGGTGTAGCACACACTCAGTTGTGAGAGTGGGCAATAAACATATGGTGTAGCACACACTCAGTTGTGAGAGTGGGCAATAAACATATGGTGTAGCACACACTCAGTTGTGAGAGTGGGCAATAAACATATGGTGTAGCACACACTCAGTTGTGAGAGTGGGCAATAAACATATGGTGTAGCACACACTCAGTTGTGAGAGTGGGCAATAAACATATGGTGTAGCACACACTCAGTTGTGAGAGTGGGCAATAAACATATGGTGTAGCACACACTCAGTTGTGAGAGTGGGCAATAAACATATGGTGTAGCACACACTCAGTTGTGAGAGTGGGCAATAAACATATGGTGTAGCACACACTCAGTTGTGAGAGTGGGCAATCAACATATGGTGTAGCACACACTCAGTTGTGAGAGTGGGCAATAAACATATGGTGTAGCACACACTCAGTTGTGAGAGTGGGCAATCAACATATGGTGTAGCACACACTCAGTTGTGAGAGTGGGCAATAAACATATGGTGTAGCACACACTCAGTTGTGAGAGTGGGCAATCAACATATGGTGTAGCACACACTCAGTTGTGAGAGTGGGCAATAAACATATGGTGTAGCACACACTCAGTTGTGAGAGTGGGCAATAAACATATGGTGTAGCACACACTCAGTTGTGAGAGTAGAAGTTAAAAAGTGATCTGTGTTTTAATTCTTCTCCTTATAACTGATAGAAGCCACCCGTCCCAGAAACAAAGGACTTGTCCGAGGAGTGAAGATCACATCGCACAATCATTGGTTCAAGGTTAAACAATTTAAAATGAAATCTGAACTTTTAAAAACTAAATTAAAGCCAGGTAAAAATATATTTTTTCAATGTTTCCTCGTAACCGAAGATGTAACTGAAGATGTAACCAAAGATGTAACCGAAGACGTAACAGAAGATGTAACCAAAGATTAATTTCTTAATATGCAAATTGACCTGAATTCTGTTTATGCTGCATTTTACTTTTATAACATACAACTTTTGAAGCTTATATTTATCTCATTTTATCACTTGATCTCAATGCTTGCACATTTGGTGATACCACGTAGTTCCAATTTTGTACTACTAGAATAGGGGTGGGCAAACTACGGCTCGTGGGCCACATACCGCCCGGCAACTGATGTTATGCTGCCCCCCAAGGGCATCTAGAAATTTAAAAAAATTACTTTGTTTTTAAGTTATCTTGTTGAATTTTACAGAATTTCATGTACCGTCATGATTGTTTTAACATTTTTCATAAAATTTCTTTCCAGTGTTCTATTTTTGTAAACAGTTCTTGACCTTCGTAATGTAATGCTAACATGGCAAAATATATATGCGGCCCTCTAATAGCTTTTCATTTGTCAATGTGGCTCTACGCACACAAAGTTTGCCGACCCCTGCACTAGAATATCTTCTTTGTCTTCACTGATCCTGACTCCAAGTGATGCATGATGCAGAAAATTACAACTAACATTATCTCCATTCAAGCCCAGTCAAATTCTTGAGACGGTCTGCCTCACAGATTCCATAACAGACACCGCCAAAAAAAAAAATACTTTTCTTAATCCCAGAGCTGGTGGTGGTGATGATAAATCCTTTTTTTTAAAAAAAAAATTAGGTCAGTTTCTCATGGTGCTGCTATTCTGTAGGTGCAGTAGTGTACATGATGCTTGAGGCAAAGATAGTTTTTTAAAAGAAATATTCAACATAAGCTCTCTTCAGTTTTTTAAAGGAAATATTCAACATAAGCCCTCTTCAAGGTTAAAATCAGTATTGTTAATTATTGTACTGGTATTGTTTATGGGATTACATAATAATTGAAATTAATTCAATTTTTTGTGTGGAGAATTAAGATAAGTTATAAAACGGATTACCCCAAAATTTAAAAAAAAAATTGATATTTACATCTCTTCTGCCTCTTATTTACAATCTTCTGCCTCTTATTTACAATCTTCTGCCTATTATTTACAATCTTCTGCCTCTTATTTACAATCTTCTGCCTATTATTTACAATCTTCTGCCTCTTATTTACAATCTTCTGCCTATTATTTACAATCTTCTGCCTCTTATTTACAATCTTCTGCCTCTTATTTACAATCTTCTGCCTATTATTTAAAATCTTCTGCCTATTATTTACAATCTTCTGCCTATTATTTACAATCTTCTGCCTATTATTTACAATCTTCTGCCTATTATTTACATCTCTTCTGCCTATTATTTACAATCTTCTGCCTATTATTTACATCTCTTCTGCCTATTATTTACAATCTTCTGCATCTTTATTTACAATCTTCTGCATCTTTATTTACAATCTTCTGCATCTTTATTTACAATCTTCTGCATCTTTATTTACAATCTTCTGCCTCTTATTTACAATCTTCCATGGTAAAAACAAAATGTAAACACTTCAATCAGTTCAATGACTTTACTTCTTTCTGAATATTGAATTCATTTTTCATTCATGCATCTTGTCTTATAATGAAATGAATGAAATCAGAGATTTGTTTCTCATTTACATTCACCACATGTGATTACATTGTGTAGGAACAGAGACTTTCAGTATGTATGAAAAAATAAGTACATATATTTACATATAAGATGTTGTAAAAGTAATCTGTCTCTTTTGTTAGTAGTGCAAGACGGTTGTCCATATACGACATCAAACATATGAGGTTTGGGATTGGTTAAATTTTAAAATATGACCGTATTGGGAATGTTTAATATAAATGTAAAAAAAGGAAAACTATTCCAAGTTTTTACATGATTCATGTATCTAAACTTTCAAAATAAATAATCAGTTTACACAATTTATGGTATTTCTATTTATTTCCTTGATTTATTTTTTGTTCATTCTAATAGAAAAAAATCTACCGGGCAGTCTTGAAACCGGATTGTATTCATTTTTTTACCAATTTCACTTGTATTATTCCGATTAAATCTGTCAAATTGGGGATCATTTTCAAAATTCCTTTTTTAAACCAAACCTAACCAGCACATGAGATGCTTTTGGGCACTTCCTGCTCTAACTGCCATTTCTATACAAAGATTTTAACAAACCCTGAGTGCATACCATGCACTTAAAGTATTTATTCAATCACTTATTACATCGCTGGAGTCACCATACATTACCACCATCTATACAAACACTTATTACATCGCTGGAGTCACCATACATTACCACCATCTATACAAACACTTATTACATCGCTGGAGTCACCATACATTACCACCATCTATACAAACACTTATTACATCACTGGAGTCACCATACATTTCCACCATCTATACAAACACTTATTACATCGCTGGAGTCACCATACATTACCACCATCTATACAAACACTTATTACGGTACAGCTCTGAATGCAAAATACACTTGCAAGCTTCTATAAAAAATATAATTTTAATGTGTAATTCCATTATTGATGCCATCAAACCACAAGAAAACCTTGCAATCAAGACAATCCTGATTTGAACAAAAAATCTCTTGGTGTCTTGTAATGGACTATGCAAATGATATAAAATTTTGTACTCATAGAAATGTCAAAATATTGTGCAATACTTTATTGTGCAGCAAAAAACCTAAAGACCATAGTATTATTGTATGTCTCCATATTGTTGGCTATATTAGCTAGTGAAAAGTTAGTTTGCTTATTCTTAATTTAGATGAACCATCACCCACCCGAAAAAAAGAATTTGAGAAAATTTTACCATATTACAAAAACCCATACAAATCAAAATTAATTATATTACTTTTAATGTATGGGTACCATGATTTGGATTGAGTGAAAAAAGTTACTTAGGTCAACATAGCTAACAGATAATATCTGAGTTCTTAATCACTATAGAGAAATTCCCATTGAAAGAAAGATCGGCTCTGCTGTATGCATTCTCTTGATTTCATGCTAACAATCTTTCAAAAGGTTAACATGTGTTGAATCCTTTGCTAATTGTATAACTTTTTTTTAATTGAAGTGTGCCATAGATTAGTTTGTAGGCATTTTGCATTTGTGTGCTGCTTCATAATGTCATGCTTTTTTTTGTCTCTGTGATGACAGAATTCATATGTATGTGGTTTACTTGTGTAGACATTAACAATAACAAGAAATTCGTATAAAATACACAAACATATAAACTAGCTGGACAGATACATTTGAAACTCTCAGTCAAGGCTCACAGACTTACTATAAACTACTGTAAAAAAAGTATAGTTTTATAAAATAGCAATATGATCAATGTCAACCGTTGCACAGATGCCAGTATATGGATGCAGCAACGAACACTACCAGAACTGTTGTACAAAAATCTAACAGTGGAAAATCCAGTGAAAAAAAAAAACATGATAAAATTAATAGTAGTTCTCTGGATCATTAAGTCTTTCTAATGAGAAAATATTTTTAGAAATTTGAGGTTAAATCTTGCACAACATTTGCTCTCTGCCCACAATGGCACACAGACGCACACACACACTCTGACACTACACTTGAATAAGGCTCTGGCAACTATTTCATGAATGGATTCAATAATAGTTTCTGAAGTTATGTACAGTGCACACCTCAGCTCCAAAAACTCAACTCTGTGAAATCTGACAGGTCAACAGTCCCAGGTCAGCATATAATGGCCTGTCAACAGTCAGCACTTGATGGCTAGACCTAGGTCAATTATTGATGACCTGTGACAGGTTGATATTTGATGGTCCATCCTAGTTGATGGCCTATCGTGGGTCAGTATTTAATGGCCAGTCTCAGTTTAACATATGATGCCCAGAACCAGGTCACCATTCGATGGCCAATCACATGGTCAACATTTTGAAAAATCATGTGGAAAACTTAAAATAACATTATCAATTCTATTTGAGCCCAGGAGTAGGCTGCAACATTCTTTGTTATGTGATTAACATATTTTCTATACTAAGTTATTAATATAAGAACAATCGAGTGACTTATGGGCAATTAGTCTTGCTGAATCCATAATTTAAAAAAAAGAAATTCATTTAAAAACAATCAACTTGCGAGTTGTACGTAAACATAATTCAAAGCTAGCAGGATTTTTAACATGGTCAAGCTTTACATGAATTAAGGCAAAAAATGCATTTTAAAAAAAAAAAGTTACTAACTGTATACCAGGGAAAGCATCCAAGCTCATTTATATGATGAGTCATGTAAATAACTCCGCAGTTAACAAAAATATATTTAAAAAAAACATAACCAACATTTCTCATTGTGTAATTTCAGAGGCAGTGACCTAGTTAAATAATTAAAGCCAAAATCAATGTATCAACATTGCAACAATAGGATGGATCTGCATCTGGAGGAAGCTGATTTGGGATATAAATTATTGGGAGTTTAACAAAGTAACTGTTGTAAACCTACTTAACACAAATGGGGGAAAGGGGGGTTACTCAGACAAAATTTATCGCCTCATGTTAAATGAATTTTGTCTCCCCATATTTTCCTAAATTTGTCAGCCTTTTTTGTTTACCTAAAATGTAAGTCATAAGCCTCTACATTTGTCTTTTAAAGCAAGAGGTTGTAGATCAGTTGTAGTTTGGTAGTTTGGTAAGTCATCTTTTATTTTCAAATTGCATCACACTTGTTTTGAGTTTTTGCAGTTTTTAATGAAAAAATGTAAAAAATTTTTTTTTGCATTGTCATTATTTCAGTTTCAGTGATTTTGTTTTAAAATTTAAACAAAAGAATTTTTACATACATTAGTGAAATTCATTCAAATCAAAATGTGGGATGGTATTGGGGTAGATTTGAAGTGGTCAAACTACATCTATTGAAGGGAAACGACTTTTTGGGGGGAATATTTATAAATCATTATTCAAACTCTTGAATTTTAATTAGTTTTCATGAATCACTATTTACCTCGATGAATGATATGACAAAGGACACAAGGCTAATGGAATTTAATTCAAAGACCCATTGAACCCACCAACACATCTCTACACACACATGTTTTAATACATGTTGAACACCATTTACCCCGAATGCTTTGTGACATTCTCTCCCAAAGTGACATGGAGCACCATAGTTACACACTTATGTCATACATCTTTAAAGTCACACACATATGTCATACATCTTTAAAGTCACACACATTTGTCATACATCTTTAAAGACACTCCTTACTGAGTTACTAGTAAGGAGATAAATATGAAAAATCTTGACCAAACCTACAAAAAGAAAATTTCATATCTTTGCATCAAAATCTGATATAGTCTACTTCTTATTTAGGCCATAACAAATGACATGGGTGCTGGGTGGCCGAGTGGTCAATCTCAACCTCATGGTCTGGAGTTCAATCCCCACCAAAGCACATTCAAGTACATCACCAGCACCCAGGGTTGATGGGACTCGTTAACCTTGGATGGCAACTCATCTAAGAGAAGGAAACTCTGAATTCAAAACCCAAAGATGGCGTCCCATAGGCAGAGAAAGTTGGTACAATGAAAGATTCTGACAACTCCTATGACTCCACTGGTGCCAAGCTGTATCATCCAAATGATGTTCCCTTGGGTTTTCCAGCGGCGTGGAGAGGGTTGTTTGCTATGTGTAGGGAACCTGCTTATAATCCTAAAAAAGAATAATCCCAGGCCCCGTAGCTGTCGTCTACACCATTGTTACATCGTGACAGATTGATGCCAGCCAACAAAAGACAGTGCGGTTGTTTGTTTTTCCAAAAAGGATGTAATGATGTCACAGTTTAAAAAACCAACAACAACCTCAACTTGTCAAACAAAATAGTGGAATCCGCCTTGTCACATTCTGTCTAAATTATTGAATTCTTTTTTTTTTAAAAACTTTTCTTCAGCTCACAAAAATGTTATTGACAAATATTAACTACCATTCTAAAAAAAAATTAAATTATTTGAGTCTGATATTGGGTGTTTAATATTCAGGCTGATTCTACAATTTAAAAATTTGATTGTTAACCTAGAACTAGATGATTCCTGGGAGGCTTAAATAAATGTTTGCACATATTTGACATGTGTAATATGTGTAGATTTAGTCTGCCCACAAGGAATGTAATATGATTACATTTGTACTGAAGTTAATTTGTCTGTCAATGGCATGATAAGGATATTAACTGCATAGAAACTAACTAGAACAAAAGATATCTAAGGTGTGTCCCTGTGATAACATAGGCCTACATATATGTCAGCTTAGAAAAGTGTTAAAGCTTCTTAGATTTCTATATGGGAAATAAATGTACTCCCTAGTTAGATTTATGTGAGCTACATTCAAGTAATTAAAACATTTTTACATAGAAACAGCATGCATTATAAAAAAATTACATACCGGTAACACACACAATGTCTTTACATAATAACTTCACATTACATAAGATGATGACACCACATTACATTATTTAATTAAATATAAATTACATAAGATAATAACACAATTAAAGACATTAACACTTTACAAAATAATAAAATCACATGACATCGTGACATTACATTTCTGCATTACATGATAAATTTTCATAATTTCTAACAGCAACATCACATCTCTGTCGTTACTTCCATCTGTATCGTAGGCAATCTGTCCAGGTGAATCGCAGGCAGGGCACTCATGCACGGCACAGTGTGCATCCTCTGTAGACGCCTTTTCTCCCTGGCCACCATGGTTGTTGACATCTTCCTGCTGTAGTTCTTGTAAATAACGCTGTCCTGGGCTCTTTTAACAATTTTTATATTTTCCAGGTTCTTCATGAATATAAAAAATGAGAAAAGGGTAGGTGGTTTGGTGGGGGGGGGGGTTACATGAAATGCAGGAAGTAAATGAACTTAAACCAAAATATTTATTTTAAGGAATTCTAATTTGTAAATAACGCTGTCCTGGGCTCTTTTAACAATTTTTATATTTTCCAGGTTCTTCATGAATATAAAAAATGAGAAAAGGGTAGGTGGTTTGGGGGGGGGGGGGGTTACATGAAATGCAGGAAGTAAATGAACTTAAACCAAAATATTTATTTTAAGGACTTCTAATTCTTTTTGATGGAGATTGGATGTAAGAATGTTAGCTAATACTAATAATGTTATTGCAACTAACTATTAATTTAAATTTAATTTTTTTTTGTTCACTTTTCCTCTATAAAATAGACGTAGATTATTTTAAAAAATTAATAGTTTATTACAATAAACTATTAATTTTAAAAAAAAATCTAAGTCTATTAATAATAGACTTAGATTTTTTAAAAAATAGTCTAGTATTACAGAGGAAAGTAAAAAAAAAAAGTAATTCCATCTGGTGAATGACACTTAGGTAAGTTTAATTTTAAAAAATTCTCAGTAAGCTTTCTGTGAAATAATGCATTTATTTAAATGTTTTTACTTAGGATTACTTCAGGATTTACTTTTATACTGGGTAAGAAGAGAGGTGGTAACCCTAGCTGAACAGGGCTTGGACATTGGTTCTCAACAGGTGGGTCGCGACCCCTCCAAGGGTTGCCCGACCCTTACACGAGGGTCGCCAACGACTATCGTAAAATACTTATTTATGAAGTAGCAACGAAAATAAATTAGGGTTGGGGTGACCACAACATGAAGAACTGTAAGAAAGGGTCGCGGCATTAGGAGGGTTGAGAATCACTGGGCTATGACCAGTGGTGGCATTCCCTTCCCTAACTAGTACGACTCTTGAGAAAAAATAACTAAGGGAAATTAGTGTGTTATATTTAATTTAAATGAATGTAATAATTCCTTCCCTTATATATCTGACATCTTTAAATAAACAAAATCTTCTCTTTCAAATTACAGGTTAATTTAAAAATAAATTAAATAACAGTGCTTTGAGCTTCATCACTTTTAGTAACTTGAAGATTTATGACAGAGATTATTACCAGTTAGGAAAGATTTAATTATCTTAAACAAACCCTGTAGATCATGTCTATAAATAGCCTCTACCCCTTTAATAAAAATAAAAAGTACCTTTGGATTATGCTTGTAACGTGGCTCCATTGGCTGCATGATCCGTATGCTGTCCCACTTCTTCAAGAACGCCATCACAGCGATGACCCAGAAGACAATGATGACGAGGACGATGAGAATTTCTTCAACCTGGATGACTTGCCTGATGGGTACCTTCCCTTGCTCGGCTGCGGTGAAATGATATTAAGATTCTGTAGGTGACTTTTAAACAGAGTCGTCACGTGCATTTTTTTTTTGCCCCCCCCCCTCCACTTCTCCCAAATCCCCCTTGGGTTTTGTGAGCCACTACATTCATTGTGTATAGATAAGCTTTTATTACTATTTTTTTTTCTCACATGACAACTTTGGGCCTCTTAAAAATCAGAGGTCCCCTGCAGACGCAGTGGTCGCGGGGCGCACACAACGGCGCTGCTTTTAAATGATGTTATTCTTGGCTTGTACGTGATATAATAATCTACTCTTAAGAGATTTAATATTTGTATTTTAGATGCAAAATTTTGCTGTTTTTATTTGAACATTTTATCAAAATGGCGTTTCAAAATCTTAGATCCTAAACGTGAACCACTTTTCTTAAGCTCGACAATAAATCCCAGGTGCCCTCAATAGATGATGTCACTGTCCACCGTGGTGTCATCTATAAATGATGTCACTTTCCACACAGATGCCATCTATAAATGATGTCACTGTCCACTCAGATGTCATCTATAAATGATGTCACTGTCTTTCCACATGCCATCTATAAAAAAAATGATATCATTGTCCATCCAGATGCCACTTATACATGATTTCACTGTCCGTCCAGATGCCATCTATAAGCGATGTCACTGTCCATCCAGATGTCAGCCATAGATAATGTCACGCTATTTATGCCGAATTTTGACAACCTTCCCCCTTTCTTTTACACGCGTGACGTCATTTACAGATGACCCCGTCCCCCCCCCCTCCACCCTCAAGACGTTATCTGACTGACAGCTCAATGTGTTTGTGTTGTTATAACTTTTTTTCCACCCCCCCCCCTTTCAGGGACACACAATGTGTTCGTCTTGTCTCACTGGCTGGACCGTGCGGAGAACAAAGAGGCGCTCACAACCAGATCAAACCCATTATTAACGTAGGCATGATGCAGCCAAAAATCGTTATGTCAACGAGGCCTGAAGGACAATGGCACATTCCACCGCAGCTTGACTGACCCTTTCCCTCCCCTCCCTTACTGCCAACTCCGCTGCCCCCCCCCCCCCCCCCCCCCCCCCCCCCCCCCCCCCCCAAACCCCCTC
>CAXITT010000014.1:2130372-2144803 GCA_964033795.1 Lymnaea stagnalis | reverse complement strand
GGGGGGGGGGGGGCAATTTAGCTGTTCGGATGAGCAGTGGCAAATGCAAAGGGAAGGGTACGCAGTGGTGTTCCACACCGGGGGACTTTTTTTATGGAGGGACATACTGTAGTATTGTGGAAGCGGGGGGGGGGGTGCTTCAAAAGCCTTGTCCGGTCAGGGCGGCACAACCCTTAGCTACGCCAATGGGCAGTGCTTCGATCAGAGCCAAAACATTAGGTACCACGGCGAATATAACTCTACCCCGTCATTAAGCATACGCTAAATTCATTCCAGTTGTGCACCCCTTCCCCTCCCCCTCCCCCCCGATTTGCATGCTATGGGTACTGCTGGAATCTCTAAAGTGAAACTGTTTATACAAAATTATAGGAAAGCACTATAAATCTATAAATCTATAAATCTGTCAGTTCAAGAAAATCCTGTTAACTAACTAAATCCAATGTTGTGGCTCTATTGTTGTCAGCTTGGTTAGGGGAGGCGAGCAGAAATAAAGGGCACCAGTAGCTCCTGGAGGGGGCAGAAATAAAGGGCTCGAGTAACTTTTGTAGGCGGGCATAAATAAATGTCGCCAGTAGCCCCTGGAGAGGGTGGCAGAAATAAAGGGTGCCATTAGTTCCTGGACGGGGCAGAAATATAGGGCACCATTAGCTCCTGGGGGGTGGCGGAAATAAAATGCGCCAGTAGCTCTTGGAGGGGGTGGCAGAAATAAAGGGCGCCAGTAGCTCCTGGAGGGAGGGCAGAAATAAAGAGCGCCAGTAGCTCCTGAAGGGAGGGCAGAAATAAAGGGCGCCAGTAGCTCCTGAGGGGAGGGCAGAAATAAAGGGCGCCAGTAGCTCCTGGAGGGAGGGCAGAAATAATGGGGGCCAGTAGCTCCTGTTCGAAAGTTAGGAGGAGTATGGCTTCACCGAAAATTTTTGATACCTTCAAAATTTCGTGGATTTCAGTTTGGCGTATATCTGAATTAAGTGTTTCTGTTAGAAGTTGATATTTCCACGTTTTACCAGATACAAAAGGAGGGGGGGGGGGTGTTACTGTTTAACAAAAAAAACACCAAAACATTTATAAATCTTTAACGGATAATAAACGAAGGACTGCGTTCACGTTGTGTAAAGGAAATAATTGAACAAGGTACCGGGTCTGCGAAAGCTTGAAATGTAAAGACAGAACAATAAAAAAAAAAAAAGAAGAAGCTTTCGGCTCAGAGCCTTGCCCAGCAGACAGGACAAATGAAAAAACAACAAGAACTAGAAAGTAGTTGAAAAACGTACGTGTTCGACATTAACTTTATGGCAGTTTTCATAAATTTTTTTATAATATAAATGGAAAAAAAAAATATATCCTACTAATATCACTAGCATCATGCTTTTAAACAAATGGACGTCAGTGCTTCCGGAGAGTTGTCTGAAAAAAAAGTCCGCCTCCTTGAAAACAATGAAACAAATAAATGAACAACGCGGAAGAATACCGACATATGTCAACAACGGGAGGCGGAGGTGCGGCTTATAATCGGGAGGGGCCTATTTTTAGAACAGTGGTGTATCAAAAATCGAATTATGTATCTAGATTTATCTCAAATATTCTTAACATTAAACATATAGTCTGTATCGATATCTCACCATACACGCCAGCCTGTACGGTTTTCGAGTTGTACCGTTGTTGTACGCCGCACAGGAATTTCACTGGATTTAGAAAGAGAAATATTTGCATACGACAGTGACGTAAGACGATTGAAACCTTAACGGGATTTGCAATACAAATAGTCAACAGGAAGTTTTGACACTTTTGACTTGTGTATAGTTTCTTTTGCCAGGGAGGGGGTAGGGCGGGGGTCAAACATTTGTGACGTCACAAGATTAAAAAAAATTAAAAATGTAAAATGTTCTAATTTTGATTGATCTGTATTCAATTAATTTTAAAAAAAAAATTAGTTTTAGGTCGAAATTGCCTCTGGTAGTATAGATACCGGGAAAGTCAGTCGCGCAAACTTTCTGCGCTTATCGAAAAATGGCGCAAAAACTGTTGTGGCCATTTTACATTCAGCTCGGGGAGGACATCGTTGTTTTGCGTGTTACGTCACAGTTTTCTAAAAATACGACATCTGAATCCATTGTGGGAACATTTTAAAGAATAAAATAAAATCTTAGTTTAGTTATGACAATTTTAAGTGTGTGTGTGTGTGTGTGGGGGGGGGGGTTAAAATAATTTGTAACAGGGGGGAGGAAGGTCTTATAAGGTCATTTTTTGCGTGACGTAATTTGCGAACGACCCCTTCAAAGACACGATCTATTCAGTTTTTGAAATCATGTTAGAATGCGCGCGCAGCGAAGGGGAGATTATTTTTTATATTATGGGCTATCAAGTAGTCAAATTTGAGTATTTTAAAAACATGGCTAATTTGTTGATGAACAAGTTAAATTATACTTTTTTCGAGATTATATTTTTTTCACGTACGTTTTTGCATGCAGTACAGTATTTTGGCACCTTTGTAAAGTAGGCACTTTTGTACAATTTTGTGGGGGACTTTTGTACAGTTTTTGAGGGACTTTTGTAAAGTTTGGACAGTTTTTGATTACTAATGGTTGGCATGTATAATTTCACTGTCTCCACATTTGTTAAATTGTTAATTGTCAAAAGTCCCATTTAATACTTTCTTTAAAAATGTTACAAAATGACAACTCATTTGTTGTTAAATAGTTAAGCTTTATTGATGAAGGTGGTTATTTCGCTGGAGATGGGGAATTGACTTTCTCGGGGGGTGGGGGGGGCAGTGCGCTCACGCCCCAACCTCTTGGAGAGATGCCAGAAGAAACAATGCCCGGGTGGCACTTCTTTTCTTTGTATTGGGGCGGCCTTTTCGGCCAACTGCAGGATTTGATCGCGAAAGGGGGGGGGGGCAGCAAAAAGCTTTGCCAGTCTAGGGCTGCACTAACCCTAGTTGCACCAAAACAGCGAGTGGAGAGAAGAAGGGGAGGCCTAATAAAGGGTAGTTAAGAGACAGAGAGTGAGAGAGACAGAGAGAGGGAGACAGAGGGACAGAGAGAGTCATGAGAGAGTGCCAGAAAGACAGAGTGACAGAGAGAGAGGAAGAGAGCCAGAGACACAGAGAGAGTGAGAGCCAGAGAGAGAGAGAGAGAAGCAGAGAGACAGAGAGAGGGAACCAGAGAGAGCGAGAGAGATAGACAGAGAGCAGAGAGACAGAAGAAACGATACACAACTGATGAAGCATTTCTTTAGAGACAAGATGAATGGGGAGATAATTCAGACCGTGAGATTCTTGAAATGGGTTCGCCATTACAGAAACGTGCAGGAGTTAATCATCTTTGACATTTTCGCTTGGTTTCTCTTGCTGAGATGTTCACCGGCCGAACAAACAGTATCAGCTACAGTTTTGGTGCTTGAAGGCCGTTGCTATGACAACCACATTCAATTGAGGACCTACACACTCTTTTTTGTTGTTGGGCGTACTACTTTCTCGGCATAGGTCTGGTCATGTTAGTCAGGTGAGTCATGTTAGTCATGTGGGTCATGTTAGTCAGGTGAGTCATGTTAGTCATGTGGGTCATGTAAGTCATGTGGGTCATGTGGGTCATGTAAGTCATGTGGGTCATGTAAGTCATGTGGGTCATGTAAGTCATGTGGGTCATGTTAGTCAGGTGAGTCATGTTAGTCAGGTGAGTCATGTAAGTCATGTGGGTCATGTAAGTCATGTGGGTCATGTAAGTCATGTGGGTCATGTAAGTCATGTGGGTCATGTAAGTCATGTGGGTCATGTTAGTCAGGTGAGTCATGTTAGTCATGTGGGTCATGTAAGTCATGTGGGTCATGTGGGTCATGTAAGTCATGTGGGTCATGTTGGTCAGGTGAGTCATGCTAGTCATGTGGGTCATGTAAGTCATGTGGGTCATGTTGGTCAGGTGAGTCATGTTAGTCATGTGGGTCATGTAAGTCATGTGGGTCATGTTGGTCAGGTGAGTCATGTTAGTCATGTGGGTCATGTAAGTCATGTGGGTCAATGTAAGTCATGTGGGTCATGTTGGTCAGGTGAGTCATGTTAGTCATGTGGGTCATGTAAGTCATGTGGGTCATGTTGGTCAGGTGAGTCATGTTAGTCATGTGGGTCATGTAAGTCATGTGGGTCACGTTGGTCAGGTGAGTCATGTTAGTCATGTGGGTCATGTAAGTCATGTGGGTCATGTTGGTCAGGTGAGTCATGTTAGTCATGTGGGTCATGTAAGTCATGTGGGTCATGTTGGTCAGGTGAGTCATGTTAGTCATGTGGGTCATGTAAGTCATGTGGGTCACGTTGGTCAGGTGAGTCATGTTAGTCAGGTGGGTCATGTTAGTCAGGTGGGTGAGGTAAGTCATGCGAGTCATGTTAGTCATGTGGGTCATGTAAGTCATGTGGGTCATGTTGGTCAGGTTAGTCAGGTTAGTTAGGTTAGTCAGGTGAGTCATGTTAGTCAGGTTAGTGATGTTCGTCATGTTAGTCAAGTGATTCAAGTGAGTCATGTTAATCAGGTGAGTCATGTTAGTCAGGTGAGTCATGTTAGTCAGGTTACTCTTGTTAGCCATGTTAGTCATGTTAGTCAGGTGAGTCATGTTAGTCAGGTGAGTGATGTTAGTCAGGTGGGTCATGTAAGTCATGTGAGTCATGATAGTCATGTCAGTCATGTTAGTCATGATAGTCATGTTAGTCAGGTGAGTCAGGTTAGTCAGGTGAGTTATGTTAGTCAGGCTAGTCATGATATTCATGTTGGTCAGGTTAGTCAGGTTAGTCAGGTTAGTCAGGTGAGTCAGGTGAGTTATGCTAGTCAGGCTAGTCATGTTAATCAGGTGAGTCACGTTGGTCAGGTTAGTCAGGTGAGTCAGGTTAATCATGTTAGTCATGTGAGTCATGTTAGTCAGGTTAGTCAGTTTACTCATGTCAGTCATGTTAGTCAGGTTAGTCATGTTAGTCAGGTTAGTCAGGTGAGTCGTGTTTGTCAGGTTTGTCATGTTGGTCAGGTTAGTCAGGTTAGTCATATTAGTCAGGTTAGTCATGTTAGTCATGTTGGTCAGATTAGTCAGGTTAGTCCGTTTAGTTAGGTTAGTCAGGCTAGTCATGATATTCATGTTGGTCAGGTTAGTCAGGTTAGTCAGGTTAGTCAGGTTAGTCAGGTGAGTCAGGTGAGTCATGCTAGTCAGGCTAGTCATGTTAATCAGGTGAGTCACGTTGGTCAGGTTAGTCAGGTGAGTAAGGTTAATCATGTTAGTCATGTGAGTCATGTTAGTCAGGTTAGTCAGTTTACTCATGTCAGTCATGTTAGTCAGGTTAGTCATGTTAGTCAGGTTAGTCAGGTGAGTCGTGTTTGTCAGGTTTGTCATGTTGGTCAGGTTAGTCAGGTTAGTCATATTAGTCAGGTTAGTCATGTTAGTCATGTTGGTCAGATTAGTCAGGTTAGTCCGTTTAGTTAGGTTAGTCAGGCTAGTCATGTTAGTCATGTTAGTCAGGTTTGTCATGTTAGTCAGGTTAGTCAGGTGAGTCAGGTGAGTCATACTAGTCAGGCTAGTCATGTTAGTCAGGTGAGTCACGTTGGTCAGGTTAGTCAGTTGTGTCAAGTTAGTCAGGTGAGTCATATTAGTCAGGCTAGTCATGTTAGTCATGTTAGTCAGGTTTGTCCTGTTAGTCAGGTGAGTTATGTAAGTCAGGCTAGTCATGTTAGTCATGTTAGTCAGGTTTGTCATGCTAGTCATGTTAGTAATGTTAGTCAGGTTTTTCATGTTAGTCATGTCAGTGAGGTGAGTCATGTTAGTCTGGTAAATCATGTTAGCCACCTCCTTCACCACAATCATCACCCCATCATCACCACCACCATCTTCACCACCAACATCCTCAACACCACCATCTTCACCACCATCATCCCCACCATCATCGCCAACGTCATCGCCATCACCACCATCATCACCTCCACCACCATCACCGCCGTTAACATCATCATCACCACCCCGTCATCACCACCATCCTCATCACCACCATCATCATCAACACCATCATCACCACATACAATGTGTCTCCATCTACAAAATGGCCGACATGCAAACAAAGACAAAGTACACAAAAAACGTTTCTAAGTGTAAAACATTGCAGGACAAAATTGATTGAGAACCACTGATATAAAACAAAAATATCCGGCAGAGAGCGAGGAATTACCGTGGAGGTTTACCGGGCGGGATGGCAATTCTAGAGCTGTCAGCAAAATTGAAATGATAAATGACCGGAGCTCAAGTGAAATTGAATGTGAGAATGATGGAGGGTTATCTCGGGTTGGGGAGTTTTCTTTGAGAGGCTCCCCGTTAGGCGTTTGGGGGGGGGGAGGGGGGCGCCACAATTCACGTTTCGATTGCTTGAAAGCACAACAATGTAAGGTTTTGGAGGATTGTTTATCAAATAAAATGATATTTATCTTTGTGGTTTTTAAGAACAAGTCTGACGGCACGAAGTGTGAGGCTTCACCTCAAATACAGAGTTATTCTCGTATAACTAGGATCAGAAGGGTGGGAGAGAGAAGGGAGGGGGAGAGAAGGGGACTATCGGAGGATGGACACATGTTGTAAAGAGAGAAAGAGAGACTGTGTGATGTAAAGAGAGGCTGTGTGGTGTAAAGAGAGAAAGAGAGGCTGTGTGGTGTAAAGAGAGAAAGAGAGGCTGTGTGGTGTAAAGAGAGGCTGTGTGGTGTAAAGAGAGAAAGAGAGGCTGTGTGGTGTAAAGAGAGAAAGAGAGGCTGTGTGGTGTAAAGAGGTTGAGCATGCTACACATATATACAAAGATTCACAGACATAATATATTCACAATGACATTTTCAAGGGTATGAGAATCACTGTTGTTATGTGTAGATTATTGTTTCAAGGTTTGATAGGGAAAAGATGTTTAGTTAAAGATTTTATGTGTAGCTGTATCGTTTGTGTGAGAGTGTTGTGACGTAATTGTGTAGTGGGCAGTGACGCGTTAGTTTTCGTTGTTGTTAGAGAAGAGTGATGGCGGTTGTGCTACATTGACTGTTGTGAGTTGAATACTGCTAAGTGTTGTGCTGAGAAGATTTGATTGTTGCTCAGAAATTAAGTATCAACCATAGTTTGGGAATTGTGGTTAAATAAATGTTTGTTGCAACAAACCGGTTGCTGTTTATTGTATTGGTGACTGTTTCTGTCTGATGTACTGCCACTGCCGAACGGAATGAAGTGAAAGACTTGGCCATACAGGAGACTCCCATCTCAACAGACATAATTTAACATATTTTTAAAAAAAATTAATAAAGTAATTTTTTTTTTAAATCACGTCCCGGACTAGCCAGGAAGACGAGAGATGGATACAATACGCAATCAAATATAATGATGATATGCCAGATTGCCCAACTTAACTGCGGGATACACGCTAAAAGTACGGCTGAATATCAACCGTTTTAAAAGAAGACATCTTTGTGGAGATAAAACCAGCGGGAAACGTTCCATTAACAAACTGCCCGCTCCGGTTAAAGGGCAATATTGAGGTATCCCAGAGCGAGCCGTCACATCCGGTATTTACTCGTTCATCACCAACTTTCGCCATCTTGTATTTTTACAACAACAATATCCTGAAGTTGGTGATGTCACATCCGGGATGATCAGCTGCTGAATTACGAGTGGACATGTGGCTGGTCAAGATAAAAAAAAAAAAATCCATTATTTTACACCTGGCTGTAATAAAAGCGTATTTTATTATTTCCATTTCATCTTAATCTAACTTAACGACCCATAAAATACAAAGTTTTGGCTATAAACCCTTTATATGCATTTTTAAAATTATTTTTACTTTATATTAATATTCCAATATCTCACTCGCTTTTACACCGCATATTTATTTCAACAACTATTTGAACACCACCCCCCCCCCTTTCCCCCAAAAAAATATTACGCACCAAACGCACCAAACGCACCAAATGCACCAAACGCACCAAACATACTTGCGATATTTAAAAAAAAACAGAATCTGGTTTAGTGCAGATATCGGGAATTTTATTTCGTGAACTCGGTGTGATCTTCATCTTCCCCTTGGAAAACAGGATTATCAGGAAAAACAGATTATTGGGTGGTCGGGGTGAGGCAGAAAAATCGAAAGAATGTGTTGTTATCGGCAACGAGTCTAAACAAAAATATATATGAAATATATTCCCCCTTAATCACCTTCCTTGTAACCAATCATCTCCCTTGAACGCAATCACCCCCCTTGTACCACTGCACTTCCCAAGTAAGCAATCATCTCTCTTGTGAGCAACCACTTCCCCTGTGAGCAATCACCTCCCTTGTACCACGTCAATTCTCCTGTAAGCAATCACCTCTTTTGAACCAATTAACTTCCCATGTAAGCAATCACACCCCCCCCCCCTTTTTTTTTTCTGTAAGCAATTACCTCCCTTTTAAGCAATCACCTTCTTTGTAAACAATGACCTCCCTTTACCACGTCACTTCCACGTTACCTCCACGTCACCTCCACGTCACCTCCACTGTATCCAATCACCACCGCTGTAAACACCACTACCATTGTATACCAAATCCTTTTCCTTCTACTCCAAATAACCTCCGTTCTACACCAAATCATCTCCCCTTTATAACAAAATCACCTCCCTTGTAGTACATCACCTTCTTTGTACCATGTCACCTACGTTTTACCCACAACCATCTCTTGTACCATCAAATCCATTGTACCACACCACCTCACCTGTACCCCCATCACCCACATTGTGTAAATCACCTCCGTTGTACTGTGGCACCTCCCTTGTACTGCTCACCTACTTTGTACCCACCACCGTCTTTCGTACCACCAAATCTCTTCTGCCACATCACCGCCTTAGTAACCGATCTCCCCCCCACCCCCATGTACCCAACCATCTCTTATACACACAGCCCCTACTCTTGTAGCCTCCTCACACCCATCATTGTACCCCATCACGTCCCAAACACCACTCACCATCACTCTACCCCCTTCTCTTGTGACCCATCCCCTCACTCCCCTCTACTCTCTTACACCGCAACCCTCTCCTTTGACCACGTGACCTCCCCATAGCAAGACTCCCGTTCCATAGTGACGTCACGTCTGGTCACGTCAAACCATCTGCAGTTCTCAGCCTAGATTTCCCTTCACATCTCATCGACAATGTCTACGACCTGGCTGATGTTCCTGGCTGATGTTCCTGGGGGGTCAACGCATCCATCATTTTAAACAGCCCGCCCCAACAACAACCCCCCCCCCTCCAGAACACCCATGATTCTCTGCGACTTTAAATCTCGCTTCTTTTGTAATGACGCCATTAAGTTGTAAATTGCTTGTTAGACTCCCCCGTCCAGGAAAGACGAACAGGGCAATTGCACTTTTAAAAAGCTATCCTCACGACCCAGGCCAGCTTGCAGCAGAGCACCCACACTCTTTTATTTAACATCAGCACCATCCAACCCACCTCCTTCTTCTACTCATCCTCTCTATGTCCTGCTCTCCTTGACCATCTACATCTTCATGTCCTGCTCTCCTTGACCATCTACATCTTCATATCCTGCTCTCCTTGTCCATCTACATCTTTATGTCCTGCTCTCCTTGACCATCTACATCTTTATGTCCTGCTCTCCTTGACCATCTACATCTTCATGTCCTGCTCTCCTTGACCATCTACATCTTCATGTCCTGCTCTCCTTGTCCATCTACATCTTTATGTCCTGCTCTCCTTGACCATCTACATCTTTATGTCATGCTCTCCTCGACCATCTACATCTTTATGTCCTGCTCTCCTTGACCATCTACATCTTTATGTCCTGCTCTCCTTGTCCATCTACAGCTTTATGTCCTGCTCTCCTTGTCCATCTATATCTTGATGTCCTGCTCTCCTTGACCATCTACATCCTTATGACAGCACCGAGACTCCTGCAATTCTCCCCAAACTCTCCTATCTCAGACAATGCCTCGCAATAAACCAATGTTTTTTCCCTCATCTCTTTTCTCCCATTCTCTTTCTATCTCTCGCTCTATCTATTGTCTCGCTTTCCCTCTCTCACCCATTCTCTTTTACTCTCTTTTTCACGCTGTCACAATCTCTCACACTCTCTTCCTCTATCTTTCTCTCTCTCCACCTCTTTCTCTCTCTCACACATCCCTTTCCCTCTCTCGCTCTATTTCTCTCTCTCTTTCCCTGTTACGCACTGACTTCTATTGTGAGAAATTAATCTCTTGTTTCAAGTTATGGCTCGTTCACACAGTGCACACAACAAAGGACGACACCATAGAGAAATACAATAATAAAGTTACGACAGCACAAAAACAGTTGCCAATTACAATTAATAAGATTTAATTTAGTAATAATACAATTATAACACAAAAGAAATATAATTACAAATCATCAACTAACAGAATATTGGAAAATCTTGTACCGGTACACAATTAGTACAATGTGCCAATTAATAATGATGAATGAAGAATGCTAATAAACACATATGAGCACACACAGAATAATACACGTCTCGTGAAGTTAAAAATATCTATCAATCTCCGTGAATCTCTGTCCCTGTAAATCCCCTATATATGTGGGTCTACCGACGCGTCTAGAAACGCCCTTACTTTTCTAATACAATCGAAAACGTTCCATAAGATACTAGGAGACATACTAACCATGTTTAATTGGTAGTCGGTAGTAAACACGATAGATCAGAGAGATTAAACCACGCCCACAACAAACGTTAGCGTCTGCTAGGAATGTAATGCGGGCGTCAAACAAAGTTCACGGGACGGGGAAAAAATGCCCTACATAACATTCCTTCTCTCTTTCTCTCACTCTCTCTCTTTCGCACCGTCCATTTCAATGACTTAGATTCTCATGTTGCCCAAACAAAATCAAACTAAAGGCAACAATGTACTATTGAATCAAATGAGGCACAAGGGAAAATATGCCCCCCTCCCCCCATTTTTATAAAAAGCTTTTTTTTTTTTTTAAAGGAACAAATTCTTGTTTTAATTTCGTTTGCTAATTAAAGAAATTTGATGGAAAAAATATGTTTGTTGGTGTGTAAAATGTGCATTTATTATCATCATTATTGGAATGTTTATTTTATAATTTAAATATCATTTAAAGGAATGGGACTAGTTTCTTATTATAACTACACGTGATCATTGGTGTACGCTACGTGGCCCTTGGCGCATGCGTGACGCCATTCGTGTACCCCATGTGACCACTCGCTTACTTGCTGTATAACGAAAATGAATCAACAAAAGACATTACAACACGAAACAACTCCTGACCAGTGTTTGAATTTAAGATCTCAGCGGTTCTGTTAGATTGAGATTGATCTCCCCCACCCAAAAAACACCTGACCCCCCCAACCCCCCCCCCACCTGGAACTCCCCCTCCCCCCCATACCCCAACCTCCGCCAGTCGACGTGTAGAAATAATTGGCCTATTTCTGGGACTGGTCTTTGACTAGGCTGGCATTGATTAATTCTCAAACCTTCCCCAAAATGAGGGGGGGGGGGGGGGGACGGCATTTCACACTGTGTGTCCCCTACGAGAGGGACACGAGACGCGGTGGACGGCTCTTTAGACGCCCCTTGAGGGCGCTCATTCGCTGGACGAGGGGGCCGCCGTGCAAATATCCGTGGCGGTAGATGGCGTTAATTTTCATCAAACTCTTCTTTGTACTGGGTTTACTTTCTTTTCCCTTGGTGCATGTGGGTGTGTGTGTGTGTGGGGGGGGGGATTCCCGAACACGTAAAAGGGAATTTAAAAACATTTTTTTTTCAACTAAACAATAATATTTTGTTACATCTCTAAGTCCTGTGTATTTGTCATTCATACTTCTGCTTTAATGGCTTTTTGTTGGTAAGCAAATGCAGTCAGCGACAAAATATGCCGTACTGAATCTCCCGTATCACAAACCCATTGCAAGCACAAACCACTCAATCGAGCCAAGGGCTGCAGACACGATGTGTGAAGCATGCTCAACTAGTGCTAGAAGATATCAACATGAATGCTCCACGCGTCTTACAGACATGTATATTTCGTTTCAATCAAGACATCTAACATTACATAACGCTGGGTGATTATTTTTACTTGAGGTTTGGGGACGCCATTGTTTTGTAATTGAGGTCTGGAATCCATGTTTTTTTAAACGACAAGACAAATGGTTTTTTGTTTGTTTTTTTTTTTAAATGGAGAAGTCATGGTTTTTAATTGAAAGTAAATGAGTTCAACAAAGTCTGGGGAAAACCTGAAAAAAAGAAAGGTTTTCATTTTTTTCCCATACTTTGTTTTACTCATTTCCTTTTTTTTTGCTAACCTAATTGGCGTTTCTCCCCTTTATTATCATTTTAAATTGAAGTCTGGGACACCATTGTGTTTTTTTTAAATTGAGGACTGGAAATCTTATTTTTTTTTAGGAATAAATCCCTTGTTTTTTTTTAAAAATAAAGAACCATGCTTTTTTGTTTCGTTGAATTGACTGACACACACAGAGCCTTAGACGACCTGAACTACCACAAGGTTCTTAGCCTGTGTGTCGCAACCCCAAGGGGGGGGGGTCGAACGACCCTTTTCCTGTTGGTCGGCTAAGACCATCGGAAAGCACATATACTCTACAGTTATGAAGTAGCAACGAAACTAGTTTTATATTTGGGGGTCAACACAACATGTGGAGCTGTATTAAAGGGTCGCGGCATTGGGAAGGTTGAGAACCACTGTGCTAGATGACGAGAGGAATAATAAAGTCTTAATTTCTTATTCAAGCCGTAAAACATCCTGATCTGTGTGACGTCCTTCAACTCAGCGACTGCCAGGGTGGGAGCTCAATTTAAAAGTCTCATTTTTACAGTGTATTTAAAATCAGTCTAATTTAAGCATTGTAACTGAAAATGATGGTCAATAAACATAGCAGTTTCTGCCATCTAAATTGAACAGACTCATTTAAACATGTTAATTTAAACAAAAGCTCCCAGTGGTCTAGCTTATAATTTCATTTGCCCGCGTGTGTGGCTTATACAAATGAAACGTTCCGTTTTAAGACGTTTTCCCTGACGTCCAATGGCAACAGGAGCCCCAGAAACTTCCACGAGTCTCTACAAACTTTAGGCTAATTCAAAGGGCACTTAATTAAGATTTAACCGTTCATAAAAAGAAATTATCTTCTACGAGGGACCATCGCATATTTCCGACAGAGTTTCTATAATAGTAATGGTCACCAGGGGGGGGGGGGTTAAGTGGCGGGGACAATGGGCATGTCAATGGTTGCCTAGCAACGGTTTATTTACATGCCACGACGTGTCGTCACCATGGGGACTAAAACNGGCACTTAATTAAGATTTAACCGTTCATAAAAAGAAATTATCTTCTACGAGGGACCATCGCATATTTCCGACAGAGTTTCTATAATAGTAATGGTCACCAGGGGGGGGGGGTTAAGGGGCGGGGACAATGGTCATGTCAATGGTTGCCTAGCAACGGTTTATTTACATGCCACGACGTGTCGTCACCATGGAGACTAAAACGCCTACACTCTGGTGTCGAAGAACAGCTCCTTTAACTAAATCAATCGTCATTTTCTGATTGGCCGCAAGGAAACAGACGTCAGACCTAAATGACATACTGCAAGGGCGTAACTAACATATGGACATGGAGGGGTGGCAACTAGCGCCAGGCAGGGAGGTCAACTTTTAGAAAGACAAGATTCAATAACCCACGAATATCTAATAATCCAATAATTTAAATGTCCATGAATGTCCATTAACTCATGAATGCCCATTAACCATTGAATGTGCATTAACTCTTGAATGTCCATTAATTCATGAATGTCTACTAACTAATGAATGTCCATTAACTCATGAATCTCCATTAACTCATGAATGTCCATTAACTCATGAATATCAATTGAATCATGAATGTCCATTAACTCATGAATGTCCATTAACTCACGAATCTCCATTAACTCATGAATGTCCATTAACTCATGAATATCCATTGAATCATGAATCTCCATTAACTCATGAATCTCCATTAACTCATGAATGTCCATTAACTCATGAATATCCATTGAATCATAAATGTCCATTAACTCATGAATGTCCATTAACTCATGAATGTCCATTAACTCACGAGTTTGAATATCCATTAACCCATAAGTGGCCATAAACTTATGAATGTCCACAAATCTGAAAATGTCCAGGCTTTCTTAATTCTGACATGAAATATTTTGGTTCTGGTCAGTTTGGGGAATACAAACAGAAAATCCCCCCCTCCCCTCTCTTATTTCAAAGTGTTTTATGCCTGATCTTTTTGTCCCTCCTCTCTATCTCCCTCTCTCTTTCTTTCTCTCTCTCTCTCTCTCTCTTTCTCTCTCTCTCTCTCTCTTTCTCTCTCTCTCTCTCTCTCTCTCTCTCTCTCTCTCT